>LNAC01000809.1:610049-633595 GCA_002007465.1 Ailurus styani | reverse complement strand
GTTATTTCTCTCTCTCTCTCTCTCTCTATATATATATATATATATATATATATATATATATATATAAATATATATTTATATATATATACATATACACACACACACACACTCATATAGTTCTCTCAATAACCCTACTATTGTTATCCCCATTTTTTCAGATTAAATACAAAAAAATTAAATAAGTTGTCTAAAGTCACAGAGCTCTGATGGAGGGGAGCCAAGATTGAAACTGCGTCACGCTGGCTCCAGAGATCACGGTCTTTGCCACCAAGCTACCTTGTGATCTTAAGGCTGACATGATGAATAAGGTCAAGTCTTTGTTTTTAAGATACTCAGATCTAGGGGGAAAGAAATATAAATGCATTAGTACTGCATGGTGGAAGATAGTGTAATGTGTTTGTTAAGAGCTTGGGACCTGGAGTCAGAGAACCTATTTCACAAAACAGTGAGATTTATTTCATAAAAATTTTATAAAAGAGTGAGAGGATAACAGGCCCAGGAACCTAAATGACTATAGGAGCTGAGAAGATAACCTCAAATGCGTCAAGTGGGCTGGATATATGAGTGCTTGTCTGATTGACAGTAGGGTATTGTAAGGACTGTGATAATTGGCAGTATAAGGCCATTGTTATGGACTCAATTGAGTCCCCCACAAATTCATATGTTGAACCCTAAGTACCTCAGGATGTGACTGTATTTGGAGATAGGGCTTTAAGTTTTTGAAGCTTTTAAACTAGGCCCTAATCCAGTCTGACTGGTGTTCTTATAAGAGAGGAAATTTGGGCACATAGGGAGACACTGGGGATGTGTATGTACCATGAAAATTCTACGTGAGGACACAGTAAAAAGGTGGCTCTCTGCAAGCCAAAGGGAGAGAACTCAGAGGAAAAACTGCTGCCAACACCTTGATTTTGGACTTTTTGTTGCCAGCACTGTGAGGAAATAATTTCTGTTGTTTAGGCTGCAGAGTCTGGTGCTTAGCAATGGCTTCCCTAGCAGACCAACACAGCCACTGAGAGGTACAGCCACAATTCAAGTATAGCTTCTTGTTGCCACATTCAGCAATGAGGAATTATAAGATTTAATACTTTTTTCAAAGGAAGCTATAGATCCAGATTTTTCTTTTGAAATATCCTGATTTTAAAAAATCATATTTGATTAATAACATGTTAAACTTTGTTAGGTCAAACCAAATATCCATATATTAAATTTTGACCCATAAACCTTCATTTAGAACCTCTGGTATAACCCATACAGGCATTTAGTGCAGTGTCTGGCTTATAATGAGATCTCTGTGAGTTATTAAGAGGGTACTGTGATGGAGCAGACTTCATAGGAGTGCCAAATAATCCAGGCTTGGAGATGAGGGTGTCGGGGATGACCGGTAGTCTGGGAATTCCTTCTTTTAAAAGGTTATGTTTGAGCAGACACCCAAGGGCTGGTTTTTAATTACCTAGATAGGGGAGGAAGAGTGTAGCAAGAGAGTGTTTTCCAGGTAAAGGGAGCAGCTGTCCATAGACCTTAAGAACCAAGAGATATGGCCAAAAAAAAAATATGCTTGAGGCATAGAGTTAAAGGTGAAGAGAGGTGATGCTTGAGGCAGAGAGGGAAAGCAGGAGCTCAATTGTTAAGAAACTGTATCCAGAAAGCAATAGACTTAATAAAGGAGCTTGAAGCAGAGCAGGCAGATTAGACTTGTTTTTTAGGGAGATTGCCCTGGCTTATACTTGAAGGTTGATTTAGAGGGGGTCAGGATGAAGGAAGGGAAACGAGTCAGCAGGCAATGCAAGAGATGACAATGGTTTGAACTTAATGGCACTAGAAATAGCACAGATTTGAGAAACATCAAAGAGGGAGAATTGACAGGACTTATGATTTATTGTTGGATGTGGCGTAAAGGAGAAGAATGAGTCAAAGGTGACTCCTGGTTTTCTGTTTTGGACAAATAAGTGGATTAACATGTCATTCACTGAGCTACAGGGCACAGGAAGTTTGGTAGCCAAAGGAGAGTTGAGTTTAGTTTCATATATGTTGACTTTGAGATGTCCTTTGATTATCCTAGTGGGATGGAGAAGCATCACATGAAAACAAGAGATCTGGGCTTAAGATACACATTTGGCATTTATCAGATCTTATATTATCTATAATACAGCAAATTCATATCTCAATTTACTTGTCCTCATTTGAGCAAAAATAACTGAACATCAGGGAAATTCCAGGAAGAAATGAAAAAAAAAAGAGGTGCAAATATAATGATGAATGCATGACAAATCCAAAGAAGGAAAACAAACTTCAAAGAGAACACTGTCTCTATCAGTCTCTGTCTTGAGAGGGGCATATTTCTACTTACATCTTGGTAAGGTGTTAATTTCCTCCTTCAGGAAGATTAGCTCTAATGCCAGGTGGTTCCAGGATTTTCAAATACAAGATTATAAAGATTCATTATGTATTAATACATCAGATGTGGGACTCCCCTTTCAACTAGAGCCAGGTTTGGAATCATAGGGATTAATGCTAGCAGAATGGCCAGTGTTTGAAAAAAGGAGGTGTTTTCAGAAATACTGACACCATGGATGTTTTCAAGGTCAATTTTACTCTTTATTGGACATTGCAGTGGCAATTAGTGAATTCTTTTCAGACAGTTTCTAGAGTTCTGACTGAGATGGTTTTGCCTCAGCTGGACCATGAAGCCCATTTCAGGATTTGGACAAGACCCAGGCGATTTGAAATGCTCTGTATCACCTGCTTTCATCTTCATCATCACTAAACCATACACAGTCTGGAAGGCTCCTTTAGTTCCACATGTGGTTTTTTTTTTTTAATCTCCTTTCAAAAAGCACTTGGGTGTCTATAGCCATAATCTTCTAACCTTTTTTTTTTCTGCCCCAGAAATGAAGAGGAGGAAATATATTATCTCATCTCAGTCAAACCCTCTAGGTAACAAAAACCCCTCTCCTCCCATTTCAGGGAGCTTGTATAAGCACAAATGAAAGACAGTCTCGGCCTGTTTTTGCTAGCACACATGAGAGGAAGCTTTTACGCCAGAGGAGATGAAATAAAAGAGGTCACCGTTCAGTGGACCCATCTCTTGGGTAAGCAGCTCTGCTGTCAGCACTTTATGAATTCTACAGTTACCTCATCCCCATGGTTACCAGAATATGAATTGTATGGCCTTGAAAATGCCTAATGGTGCTACTTGTCCATTTTAAGTTTAAAAGTATATCACTCTTACAACTTGGATTTGGTCTGCAGTGTTGGGTCCTGGAAGAGCAGAAACTGAGCTGTTCTCACAGCTTGAGGTGATGAGTGAGATTATCAAGGCAGAATATCATTGTTACGGATGTGTGTGTGGGGGGGTGGAAATCTCTAGTCTAATGGGCATTTTATGGCTTTGTTTAGATTGGTTTCTTTTCCTCCAGCTGAGCATTTGATTCTTGGGATATGTCTTCTTCATCACTTGCCTCTCATTTTTGATATCCTGGAGTATCGTGTTTAAACCAGAATGGGTGAAGAACTCAGAACAAGATGGTCTAAAATGGGAATACCATAAATAGTTTATATGGCTGCCCATGCAAAGCGATAGGCCCAATGTGGCTGAAGTTTTACCCAAAGTTTCAAACGGATCTCAGAATTATCACAGAGAGAGAAATCTCAGGTGTGCCATCAGGATAGATTCAAAGATGCTGGCTAAAGATTCTACCCACTGGCAAGATGAAGTTGTTATTGCAAGTCTTTCTATTTGTATGTACTGTGAAGCAGGTGGTTTGGCCAGGGTCAGTGGGAGAATGAGTTTCTGTTGCATGTAACGTATGTGGCATAAGCAAAGCCACTTTCTCCGTTTTCTCAAATCAAAGAAATTGGTGGGGGAGCTAATTGACTCCTAAATCTCTTTTCATTCTGTTATGATTCTAAGAGCACAGAGTTTTGTTTTCTTGGCCCCTGACTGTGTACTTTACATCCTGAGATTTCTCAGGGGTATATCTGAGAGTATAGAGTAATGCCACATGATGATTGCTTAACATTTGGTTCTTCATTTATTTTCATTCAGCAAATATTTATCAATTACCTATTATGTGATGGGCACTGTTATAGGCACTGGGGTTACACAGATGAGGAAAAGGTAGTTTCTGCCAACAAGGAGGCACTTCTGAATGGGGAGGATGCTCAAATTAGCTACAATTCTAATAGAACCATGGAATGGTGTCTATAGAATACTGTAGCAGTAGTTCTTAATGCCCCTTAAGGGACATTTGGCAATATCTGGTGATATTTTTGGTTGTTACAACTTGGTGGGAGGTACTACTGGTATCTCAAAGGTAGAGGTCAGGGATGCTACAAAGCATCCTAAGGTGTACAGGACAGTCCCCACAAAGAATTATCCAGCTCAAATGTCAGTAGTGCCAAGACTGAGGAACAACAAATATGAACAACAAAAACATGAAGCCAGCCTAATTAAATCCACAGGTCCCTGGAGGTTCATTTAGCTTTCACACAAATTCCANGGAGCCTGCTTCCCCCTCTCTCTCTGCCTGCCTCTCTGCCTCCTTGTGATCTCCCTCCCTCTGTGAAATAAATAAATAAAATCTTTAAAAAAAAAAACAAACAACAAACNGTGCCAAGACTGAGGAACAACAAATATGAACAACAAAAACATGAAGCCAGCCTAATTAAATCCACAGGTCCCTGGAGGTTCATTTAGCTTTCACACAAATTCCACAGGAGTATAGAGGGAAGGTAGCAAAAAGCCTCCCAATAATTTAATGTTTCAGTTGAGTCATGAAGGATGATTAGAAGTTAACCAGATGAATCAGTGGAGAATGGGAGGGAGGATACATAGAAAAGGTTATTAGGGAGATGAACCACTCAGACTTGGGGGTGGTGGTGGGGGTGGTGGGGCCAGGTCCTGCTATCCTGACTGATTGGCCGGTAGCTCTCTAGAGCCACAGCACATGGAGGGTCTGGTGGGGGGCGGGGGGGCGGGCAGGGAAGGGTGCAGAGATGGTACAGGGCCAAAATGATGCATTGGAAGGGCTTGTGTACAATTCTAATGAGCTCGAATTTCTTCCTCTTTTTTTTTTTAAAGGTTTTATTTATTTATTTGACACAGAGAGAGAGAGATTACAAGTAGTCAGAGAGGCAGGCAGAGAGAGAGGAGGAAGCAGGCTCCCTGCCGAGCAGGGAGCCCGATGCGGGCCTGGATCCCAGGACCCTGAGATCATGACCTGAGCCGAAAGCAGAGGCTTTAACCCACTGAGCCACCCAGGCGCCCAAGCTCGAATTTCTTCTTGAAGGTGATGGGATCCAGTGAATGATTTTCAAGAAGACAGTGATCCAATTTCTGTTTTCTAGTGGTCCATCTTTTGGGGGAGGGTGGTTTTAAGAGGTGAGACTAAGGGGCAGTGAGGAGACCTTTAGATTTAGCCCCAGTGAAACAGGCTGAAGGTCTAACTGTGCAGTGACCAGGCATGTGGAGATGTAGTCACAGACTTGAGATCTTCAGAATAGAGTGTTAGGATGTTAGGATAGCTAGTCAATTAGTTGTGGATGCTTCAGAACAGAGAATATCAGAGGACAATTCTCAGGTTCCAAAACTATCAGATAACTGGTGGTAGCTTTTACCAAGATGGAAAATACAAAAAGGAGAGCAGGTTTGGGTGAGAGAAAGAGGGTAGTGGAGACTGAATGTCTACCTTTTTGGAGGAAAAGATGAAGCCAGCCTCATTAAAACCATAGGTACCCAAGGGCTCATAGAGCTTTCAAACTTGGCCTTGAATGGAACACATGGAATGATTTCCTGAAAAATAACCTGACTTGTTAGCTTGGTTTAAAGATGGAAATACAAGGAGGCATCCATTCTGACAGGTTTACAAGCAACACAAACTCATAAGGACATCCCTATCAGAATTGTATATTTGGCCTTTGCCGGAAACAATTATTCTGGACAACTGAAGCATATTTATAAGGGCACCAGCTAGAAATGACTCAGTCTGCATTATCTTGATTGCTGCTCACTCTTCTTCTTCATGCGGACAGTGATGGTGATCACAGGTGGAGGAAACCCTGCAATCACAGTGGCTCTGTGCTCACTTGATTGGTTACTACAGTGGGGAGGAAGGCTTGGGCCCCAATGGACAAGGGCCTCTGGGCTGATCAGTTTGGATTACTCTTTTCTCAGTGCTCTGGAGGTTTCCTGATCACTTAAAATTGCAAGAGACTTCAGTCTTTCTGGAATTGCTTCTGATTGTCCATACTACAGGCATTTTCTTTGAATGTAAAGCTATCCAGCAGGAAGTTGGATTGTTCATAGTTTCTGAGATTTGAATTCATGAACTTAAGCATGTTCTTTGGTGTTTCCTGCATAACTTGGTTACCATCTTGAATTTGTCTTTTTTTAGTTTCCAAGATTGGATAGAATTTTATGTTTGGTTCAGGAAGATTTATGTCCACCCCTCTTCCTAAAACAGCATCCTATGTAATAGCAATAAGATACTGGCTTTCATACTTGCCCGAAAAATTCTAGCAGAAGCAGGTGACATTATAAACACTGATAGCAGGTCAAGCTTTTGTATAAGTCAACTTATTTAGCTTTCAAAATCTTCCTTGAAATAGTTACTATCCCATTTATAGATAGGGAGACTGAGGCTTAGAGAGATTGATAATGCTAGCAGGTGATAAGGTATAACCCTTCTCTTTGACTTCACCTGGCTCAATGTTTCCTTTGTATCTATTGTTACTTGACCTGTTAACATCTGTCTTGGAACAATGCAGATGATAGAGCTGTGATTATGATGCAAAGCCTCACCATGCAGAAGGCAATGCTCTCCCATCCTAAGTGGCATTCTATATGTCTCTCAGTTTGAAAGTTGCTCTGTTTTGAATTTTACTTGTATATGTTCATGTCCTCTCCTCCCAGACTGAGTTCAAATATATGGAATCATTGCTAGGTCTGTTTCCTCTGTTTATGGTATTGTTCATGCTTGTGCAACCTTATTTTCTTGTATGATAATATGTGACTAGTTGCTGCTTCTTATTCTTGAAAAGTCATTTGTGGGAGTAGAGAGGCTTTAGTTTGTTTCTGCCAGGTATCAACAGGTACCCTCAGATTGAGCTGCCATGGACTAAGTTCAGGGTTTCAAATGCTGCCCATGTCCCCAGCCCATCCATAAGGTACCCAGGATCATCGGATGTTTCCCAAGAGCCAGTAGTTCCCAAGCTACCAGGGGTTAGCTTCATTTTCTTTTGTCTCGGGTTTCCTTTCCCCTTTGGACCTGCCTAAGGCAGCCCTCCCTGATATAGTTGGTGGAAGAAGAGGAACTGGTTAGGGTTAACTTGATAGAGTGCCACCTGGGGCCCAAGCTGTGTATGAGGAGGGTCTCCCAGAAGTTCCCCTGAGTTCCAAGTCTCTAACCCCATGTGGCCAACACTATGTGCTTGAGCGCAGACTTTGTGATATCAGCAACTTCTCTCGGGCATCCTGATATTCACTTTACCATCTCTGCTTACTGTCTCTTCCAAAAACTGGCCTGAGGTGTCTCTCTCATGTGTTTCAGATCTTTGGTATTATTTATTTGTTTGTTTTTTACATCTATCATCTACCCTCTATCTGTCTATCATCTACCTATCTGTCTATCTAAATATTTGTCTATTTACTGGAATAATTTTTTACCTAGCACTTAATCTGGGGTATCTGAAAATAAATTAGAGAAACTTGAGTATTATTAACAATAACAGGGATTATGCTAATAAAGCCAGAGTCAAGAAAAGGAGAGCTATGCACTTTAAGTCATACAAGAAACTGGTAAGGAATGAATTTGAGGAAATCTGAAGGGCAGTGTGAGGAAGGACAGTGGGTTTAGGTTACTGGAAACGAGCTGAGACCAGCATTTGGGTCCAAATTCAGGGATGTTATCAAGTGAACTAACTGAATATGACCCTTAAGAGGTTATATGAATAAATAAAGGGGTTAAACACATAAGAGACAGATAATCTTGTCGGGGAGCATGGAAGGCAGAGAACTCCTTAAGAAAAGGACTAACATTTCTAGTTGTCTAGTGGTTGTCTACTAGAATAGATAACCTGATGTCTTTAATAATATAACTTTTGTTTGCATTACATTGTGGTGTTTGCAAAGTCCTTTCAAATGCTATACCATTTGTTTCATTGAATTCTAACAGCACCCCTACGAAGAAGGTTATTATCACCAACATTTTACAGGAAATGTCATGGAAGGTCAGCCACTTGCCCAAGAGCACACAGTAAGTGGCAGACTTTGATAAGAGAGCCATGGTCTTCTGACAGGAAGTTCAATATCCTCCCCACTACATCCATATTCCATGTGTACCCTGGAGAAAAGTGGTTTCTTGCGTTTTAAACTGTCAGTTGAATGTGATGTTATTGATGAGTTCATACTGCAAAAGGGACATAGAATACAATTAAGGGCAAGAATTCTGCTGTTTGGGGATAGTTGTCACAGTAACTCAAGGGATTCTTATAGTTTATGAGTTTAATAGGAAAATTATCCCAAAGCACAGTTCTGATTTCATAGCTTCTCTGCTCTAAAACATAGAGTACCAGACCAAGGTGGAGGCATCTACTCTCTGACTGATGCCAACTAAGCCTTTTGGCTTTTGTTATTTCCCATTATATGTGTGGGTCATGCAATCATACCAGACTACCAGACATATTCTTTGCCCTTTCCTGCCTTTTTCTTGCTACGAATATGGTTCATTCCTTTAGGGATGACCTTTTCCTTCATTCATACGTGTACAGTCCTGCCTGCCTGTCAACCCTGACTCACACACTGCTTCCTCCCACGCATCCACTTTTCTCCCTGCCCACTGACTGCCTGTCCACTCTGGGGACTGCCACTGCATTTTGTTGACATCTTTCCAGCACAGAATTTGTGAATTCAAATATGTGTATGAGCCAGCCTGCCCCCTTAAATAAAGGAGGTTGTTGAGTGGGGAAAAAATGGGCATTATGAAGACTGATGAACTCCTGAAGCCCTCATCTAACTCCTGAAGCCCTCATCTAACTGAAGCAAGGACCAGTTCTGAGCAGATTGCAGGGTGGCAACTGAATTACCTGTGCGCGTGTGTGCGCGCGGAAGTGTGTGTAATCGCTTGGTTTGACAAATACTGGCAAATAATTAAAATATTTTTGGAAAACTGGATGGACTAAACAAAAATCTGCCTGAAGGCTATGTTTGGGCAGTAGCCCTGGTTTATTATCCTGCCTTATATATGGACTGGGGATAGATACAAGAAAGAATATAATGTCTTGATTACTAATTACAAATACACTGAGATTGAGAACTACATGTGATCATCTTTCTAACCACAGAGGGCCTGTTCTGGAACAGGTGTTTAGCATGTTTTTGTTGAATTGCAAGAAACTTTGGGAGGGCGAGGGCTGAAAGGGGTGAGGAAAATGAGCTGGCTGGGTTTTGAGTGCTGTTTTAGACTAGACAATTTGAGACTACTTTTTGGTGTGAATTCTTTCATTTGAGTGTTTTATTAATCACTGCTGCTTGTGAATTTAAATATTTTAATGATTGGTATATTTTACTCTTTGCATGCCCTGGGGCTTTTTTTTTTTTTTTTTTTAAGAAATGGCACTTTAAAAAAGTTTAAATAGAATCTCTGTTCAATCAGCATTCGAACTGCCTTGTGACACTCGGGTGCTCACTCTGCTCTGAATCTGGGTCAGCGTGGCATTTGGTGACTGGAAACCTGAATTGCCTTCCCTAGCAGGTTTTAACTAGTGTAAAATAAGCTCTTTAAATAATTTCATCTCTCTTGTTAGAACTCTGAAAATTATCCCATAAAACCATTCTCTATTTAGAATATGAATTTCTGTACTTCCAACAAAGCTTAGAAGGAAGAAAAAAAAAACCCCAACATTTATCCCTACCACATTTAAATCTTGCCTTTCTAACTATTAGAGTATCTTTTCTAAATTAGAGATGGTGTGTCTGTGGGGAGTCTGCAGTGAGTACAAGTTCAGACCTCCTCAAGGTTATTAAACATTTATTAAAACAGATGTTGGGGAAGGTGAGTTTATTTACCAAACCTTAGAAGAATCTAACAGTGAAAGGATGGGCATTTTGGGGGTTTGATTTTATTTTTATTTTTTAAGATTTTCTTTATTTGTCAGACAGAGAGGGAGCGAGCACAAGCTTGCAGAGTGGCAGGCAGAGGCAGAGAGAGAAGCAGGCTCCCCGCTGAACAAGGAGCCTGATGCGGGACTCCATCCCAGGACCCTGGGATCATGACCTGAGCCGAATGCAGCTGCTTAACTGACTGAGCCACCCAGGAGTTTGATTTTAGTTAGCTTATTTTTAGTGGCAAGATTGCTTGTTCTTGTACCAACAGTTTCTCCTCGTTGGCTCAAAAAATCAAGAGTTCCAACTTGGCCTTTTCTGTCACCTTCTCTTCTGCAGTTCATCCAGGACCCACCCAGTGTCTATACTTTATAGGCCATGATCTAGAATTGTTCCTACAAATCCTTCTACCTCGTTGGCCCTTTTGCTCATTTTCCATCACTACCTCAATGTTGTCTTTGTCAGTGCCAGCATTTGCTGATTTCTCCCACTCTGGGTTGCTCTATCATTCTGTAAGTCATCGACGGGCAGGGTGTGGAGCTCGAGTCATGTCAGAGAATTGTGATTTTTCATACCCTCCTGCTCAACCTTTCGGAATTGTCACTTTTCAGTCAAATCTTAGACATGAAATTTTAAAAATACACAAACAGCTTTGTGACTCACCTGAGGGATTCTCTGACCTTTTATTTCCATTGTTTTCACTTTTTCTCCCCCTCAGTTGGAAATCAACAGTCTGCATTTTAAAACAAAACTCATTGCCCCATTCTAGGAAAGCTGAAATGGTAGGAAGGATTTTAAAAGCCTCCACAGGAAAGAGATTGAGAGGGATTATAAAGAGGGAGGAAAAAAATGTAGCCCTGGATATTTCTTTCTTTCTTTCTTTTTTTAAGATTTTATTTATTTATTTGACACAGAGAGAGAGATCACAAGTAGGCAGAGAGGCAGGCAGAGAGAAGGGAGCCTGACACGGGCCTCGATTCCAGGACCCTGAGATCATGACCTGAGCTGAAGGCAGAGGCTTTAACCCACTGAGCCACCCAGGCGCCCCAGCCCTGGATATTTCAAAGAATATAAAGATGTACCCTTGCAAGTAGATAAAGAATAAAAACCTTGGCTCCACCTCAGCCCCTTGGCCACACAGAAACACAGGGTTGCGTTATTCTGTCTCCATAAAAACAACATTACCCTGAATTCTGACCTAGAGGATACACCATAGAGCTAATAAAGTCTATCCAAGGCCCTGAGAGAGGTCCCAGCACTGTGTTCACATGGTCGTATGCTCTGGAAAATTTGCAAAAGTAAGATAGTTTTACTGCAAATGGTCTTTTTCCACTTCAGTTTTCCCAATCATCCACTGTCCCCACTGACTGGGCATTTCAAGAATCTCCCTAAAGAAAGTGGAGTTGAAGACATATTTAGTTGAAACTCCATTTATGTGATTATCTGTTCCTTCCCTGCAGTTAAGTTACTGTCAAGTCAACCCAGTATAGGCTTCTAGAAACACTACCACCAACTGTGCTGCCTTCAGGGCAAACTGGGCAATTAGTAGGTTGTCACTTAAAAGAGGATTTAAGGTAGTCACTACACAAGAAAATTTAAAATGCCCTGAAATCTTACAGATTCAATATAAAAGAACCTTGAAGAAGTTTCTCCGCACTTGGCAATCTTAAATATATGCGTGACATCATTAATATTGAATTGGGATGCTGATACTTTTCTGAACTATTGGCAATGAAAGGGAATTTTGAGCAACTAAAACTAAATGAAGGATTCCATTTTTTTCCTGTTCTCTTTATAGAAAGTTCTTTCTATAACATTGTTATATGAAGAGGTGATCGAAGAGTAAGCAGTCAAAACTTGGGAAAATATTGTAGAGTGTGCTACCAGGTTAATTAATGAAAATGTTATTTTGTGGATTTTTGTGGTATTTGTGGCATCTGCCCAGTTTAAAAAAATTTTATAATTTACTCTAATTTCTTTTCTTATTTATCTGTGTGTCCTAACTTTGTATTCTTTTGCTTAAAGGATGCCTTCAAAGTTGTAAAAACTTCAGGTCCCACAAAACCTGGATCCTCCTTTGATCTGAGTTCTCTGTAATCAGCTCAATAGGTCCTGTACCTCAGGTGAATGTGGCTGACTGAGGTGTTCAGTGGTTGCATGAGGTTAAACATTCTGAGCAGATTTCAGATGCTTGGGACTGGGACTCTAGCCAGGGTGTTTAACTCCAACCTGGTGGTAGGCATGATTCATATTCCTTCTTGTCGATCCTAGACTAGCTGCTTGCCAGGTAGGAAAAGGATCAGAGTGCTTTGGAAAAATTCTGGAAATAATAATCCAGGCTGGTTTGGAAATGGAATCATAATATATATACGGGGGAATCAGTAAAAACCATCTAGGACCTCTGTCTTGGCATGTTGACCTTTAAGGTGAATGGAAAAAAATAAGGAAATATTAGGACAAGGTGGGGTTAAGAGTACAATCTTAATATGAAATGCACTTGAATTTTTATGATTAGAATTCTAATATTCTGCTATCTAAGTGAGTCTCTGACATAATCACTCATTACCCTGCTTTATGTGGAATTAATATACTTACCATAGCTTTCTTTTGATTACTGTTAGCATGGTATATCTTTCTGCATGCCTTTCCTTTTTTAAATTGAAATATATTTGACATAAGACATGGTATAAATTTAAAGTGTACAATATGTTAGTATAATACATTTATATATTGTAATATGATTGCTATTGCAATAATTAGCACCTTTATCATGTCATGTAATTATTTCTTTTTAGTGGTTGGAGTAACTAAGATCTAGTCTCTTAGCAAGTTGGATGATTATAATACAATATTGTTGTCTATATTCACTACACTGTGCATTAGATATCTAGGACTTATTTACTAATGATTGCAAATTTGTACCTTTAAACAACATCTCTTTTATCCTCTAACCCCCACTCCATTGTAACCAGCATTTTATTCTTTGTTTCTACAAGTTTGACTTACTTATATTCCTCATGTAAGTGATATCAGACACTATTTTCTTTTTCTGTCTGGCTGTTTCACTTAGTATAATATCCCCAAATTCCATCCTACTGTTGCAAAAGGCAGGATGTTCTTCTTTCTCATGGTTGAATAATATTCCATTCTATATATGTGCATGTGTGTACATATATCCATATTTTTACATATGTCACATCTTTATCCATTCATCCATTCATGAGCACTTGGTTGTTCCTTTATCATGACTGATATGAATAAAGCTGCACTAAACATAGGGATGCATATATCTCTTTGGTATCCTGTTTTCATTTCCTTTCAGTATATACCCAGAAATGAAATTGCCAGATCATATGGTAGATCTATTTTTAATTTTTTGAGCAGCTTTCATGTTATTTCCCTAATGGCTATATCAATTTACAATTTCACCAACATTGTACAAGCATTCCCTTTTCTCCATATCTTCATTGGTATTTGTAATCTCTTGTCCTGCTTGATGACAGCTATTCTAACAGGTGTGAGGTGATGTGTCTTTGTGGTTTTGATTTGCATTTTCCTAATGATTGGTGACATTGACTACCTTTTCCTGTAGGTGCCAGGTGCCTTTTCCTGTGTTGTCCATTTGGATGTTTTAGGAAAGATGTCTATTTGTTTCCTTTGCCCATTTTTATATTGGATTGGTCATTTGTTTGTGATTGAGTTGTTTGAGTTCTTTATGTATTTTGGATATTAACTCCTTATTTGATAAATGGTTTCAAATGCAGTAAAATTTCAGGACATTAAATCAACATACAGAAATCAGTTACAAATCTATACACTAATAATGAAATACTTGAAAAAGAAATGAAAACTACCCCATTCACAGTAGCATTATAAACGATAAAATACCTAAGAATAAATTTAACTAAGGATGTGTAATAGCTATATGATGAAAACTATAAGACTTTGTTGAAAGAAATTGAAGAAGGCACAAACAAATGGAAAGATATTTTGTGTTCATGGACTGGAAGAATGAACATTGTTAAAATGTTCATACTACCCAAAGCTATCTATACATTCAATGTAATCCCTATCAAAATTCTAATGACATTTTTTACAGAAATAGAAAAAAAAATCTTTAAATTTGTATGGAACCACAAAAGACCCTAAATAGCCAAAATCAGTCCTGAGAAAGAACAAAACAAGAGACAACACACTTCCTGATTTTGAACTATAATAGAAAGCAATAGTAATTAAAACAGTATGGTACTGGCATCAAAATAGACACATAAACCAATGGAACAGAATAGAGATCCCAGAATTAAACCCCTGCATATACAACTAATATTCAACAGGGAGCCAAGAACATCCAATGGAGAAAGCATAATCTCTTCAAAAAATTGGAAAACTGAATAAACATATGCATAACAATGAAATTGGCCCCCTATTTTACACTACTCACAAAAATGAACTCAAAATGGACCAAAGACTTAAACATAAGACCTGATATAGTAAACTCCTTGAAGAAAACCTAAGGAAGAAGCAAATAATATATTATATGTTAATAAAATAAAAAACAAAGAAATTTGGAAATTAACAAATATGTGTAAATTAAGGAACACACTATTCAGTAACCAGTGGATCTGTGAAAAACTGATAAGAGAAATTAGAAAATTCATTGAAAATACACTGAAAGAAGAAATGGCAAACAGCTTAGAAGATGCCTTAAAATCAGTCAAATCTTTTTGATTTCTGTGACTTACACACCACTGAAGAGCTTACATGGATTTACATGCCGTACAAATGTAAACATAATTCCTAAGGTGTATGATTGATAATGCATTTCTTCTCCAGTATCTATAAAATCTGTTGTTTATTTAGCTGCAAAAAAATATAGAAATTTCTTTGGTAAAAGAACCACATGAGGAGCTAGATGAGACAGTCAAGGTTGGCAATTTTGTGTCTCATTTGATTTTATGTTAGATATTAAGTGTCTAAAATTTAAAAAAATATTTCTTTTCATTCCTCCCTCTCTTTCTCTCTTTATTTCTCCTTCTTCCTTCCACAAAAAAATTTAAAACATATTTCCAATCTGTGGTAGACACTGGGGACAAGGATAAATAAGATAGTGAGACCTTTGCCCTTGTAGAATTCATTTCTTTCCTTTTTTAAAAAATTATGTGGTGAAGCAATCATAGTTGGAGAGGGGCTCCTGACTTTCAGTCTGTCTTCTGCAAAGCATCCCTCTACTGAGTGTGAGTGACTATGGATAATGAATCAGTCCTCCCTCTGACTGTTTCCAGAGTCAACATCTTAGTAGGAATGGATCCAGAGAAGGTTTTTTAGAGTAGTCACCATGAGGGTCAATTAAATACTAGTGTAGAGTCATCGTAGGAGTGCTCGATCATAGGAGCACTTCAGGGTGAGGTGGGAAAGATCTTTAGAGAAAAATCACACTGAATCTCTCAATCTGCACAGCATCTCTGTCAAATAAATGCTTTTGGTATCCTCATTAAAAAGGTAAAGATTGAGAGACATTAGTGAGAGAGAAATGAGAGACAAATGAGTAAAAAATGAGAGACATTAAGTGACAAGTCCCATTTATGCAGCTAGCTAATCTAAATGGTAAATTGTAAGCTGGAGACAATAAATCTATGTCCAGAGATCGCCTGCTTATCTATGAGGTAATACAGTCTTCCAGTGAAGAAGGTTTGGGTAGAAGAGGTTCAGAGGGGAGAAGGACTCTTGATTACAGAGTTTGGGTGAGTTTTTATCTGTACAACATGGGTATTCTCTCTCTTTCTCTCTCTCCCCCTCTCTCTCATATCTGAAAACAGGACCCCCTCTTTTTTCTTGATCAGTCCTTTTCTGAATATCAGCTTGGGTTTGGGGACGTTCGTTTGGATTTACTATGTTCTGGGGCAACACTGCAGATCAGTTGCTACCTGTAATAGACTGAATTGTCTACCTGCCAAACTCATACTTCGA
Source organism: Ailurus styani (assembly GCA_002007465.1). Classification (NCBI taxonomy): domain Eukaryota; kingdom Metazoa; phylum Chordata; class Mammalia; order Carnivora; family Ailuridae; genus Ailurus; species Ailurus styani. The sequence goes on along the minus strand of LNAC01000809.1, from coordinate 617,526 downwards.
AATCCTAACTCCCAGTGTGACTGCATTTGGAGATAGGGCCTGTAAATGAGGTCACGATGCAGAGGCAATCTGATAGGACTCTTCCCTTTAAAAGAAGAAGAGACATGAGAGAGGTATTTCTCTCTCTGCATGTGCACAGAAGAAAGGGCATGTATATACACAGTGACAAGATGGCCACCTATATGCTGGGAAAAGATGTCTCATCAAAATCCAATCCTGATAGAGACATCTTGATCTTGAACTTCTAGCCTTCAGAACTGTGAGAAAATAAATTTCTACTGTTAAACACTCCAGTCTATGATATTCTAATATGGCAGCCCAAGTAGACTAATATATTACCTATTTTTTATTATATACTGGAAAATGCAGGAATGAAGAGTTTTCTAACTTAAAAGTGATTGATGAAACACCTGGGTGGCTCAGTTGTTAAGCAACTTCCTTCGGCTCAGGTCATGATCCCGGAGTCCTGGGATCGAGTCCTGCATCGGGCTCCCAGCTCCATGCGGAGTCTGCTTCTCCCTCTGACCTTCTCCCCCCTCATGTCCTCTCTCCCCCCCCAAATAAATAAATAAAATCTTAAAAAAATAAATAAAAGTGATTGATGTATCCTAGTATTGAAATGATTACTTTCTAAGAATTTGCATTGTGTTAGATGTCTACCTCCTTTTAAAGGAGTCTTTTGAAATAATTAATATTCAAATAAGGGTTAAAAAAACCAAAGGAATTACATCTATAACCTTAAAAAGAGAAAACATAGTCTCCAAACTTTTCTTCTTATCACAATCCCTTTGTAGAGGGCCAAAACTTCTGCACTAATACTAATCCAATGGGCAATAAAGAGAAAGAAAATGAGGGATGAAGTTTATTAATGAAGATTTATCAAGGTAGACTGAAAAAATACAGTCAGTTATAAATAAGTATTGAACATACTATTTGCAAAAAGCATGTGAAGTGGTAGACTCCCTGTATTGGACAGAGCCCAGGAGAGATAGTCAGGTGCTGTGATAAGGAGGAGCAACTTCAACATCCACCAGGACTGTGTTCTTGGTAAGTTGTCTAACTCATCTAGCTTTATTTTTCTTGGAAAAGAGTAGAGATGACCACCTGGCTCTGACTACATCACAGTGTATTGGAAGGAAATAAGTGAAATTGAGTGTGTGAGAAAGCCTTGGCTTCCTACATCCCTGGAGAATGTGTATTGCCACAAGGATAAAGGACATAATGTAGGTGGAAGCTTCTAATATAGTCATCAGCCCAAAGTAGGCACTCCATAAATGGTTATTGAATAAATGATGAGTATTGAATGGCCTCAGCTGAAACTCTGATATTCTGGATGCTAATCTTCTGGGGCCTTTAAAGAGGTGGTCTAGGACTTTTGCAAGTGTAGCTGGTATTGTGAATATAGAACTCCTAGGATGTAATGAAAATGCCATCTTATTTTTTTTACCAAACCTGATCCATAACAATTTTTCCATGGCTGAGGTATTTTCCTTTGTCCTTAGATGGAAAATTTGACATATCCCATCCTTTTCCTGCTCATTCATAGGAAACTGATTCATATGATCACAGGTAAAAAAGAACAAATACTGCTTTTTCTTGGTAATGGAATGCATCTGATCCAAGATATTGATCAATTCTCTTCAATCTTCCACTCAGTGTCCTCCTTTCATTTCCCTGGGTGTGCAGTTGGTTGTAACTTAATTTAGGCTGGTTTCTTTTATTTGTCACTCTTTTACATACTAGCAACTTACACTATTTTGGGCCCCTGGTTGGGGGACTAGGGAACAGGTGAAGAGATAAGGCAGGTTTTGCTTGACAGGGCTACTTCAAAGTTTCCTGGGCCTGGCCAATCATTGGAGTTGACTCTGTCTTGGTACTTTAATAGATTCTTCAGAGCTTCCAGTAATTGGCCACTTCTAAAATACTTCTAAAACACAGGTGATGAATGAATGAATGAATGAATTAATTAATTTCTCAAGCTGTTACACCCTGCTCAGCATCTGATTCTTTGGTGGTTTACCCCAAATGTTGTTCTCTTATGCTTCCATTAAAACTTTTTGGGCAGGATTTCAGAGAGCTAAGGCCCAGTTCTCTTTCTCGTAAATAGTCCACATTTGGTTCAAGGACATACTCTTGTAAACTTTTCCCTTGAAAGACCACAAAATTATATAGAAATCCTAATAAAACCCCCTCTTCCTGCTCCCATAAGATAATTACTTTAACTTCATTAGGATTGCATGGAATGTGCATAAAGTGCTTTTATATTTATTTATTTTTTAAAAGATTTTATTTATTTATTTGAGAGAGTGAGAGGAGGAGCAGAAGAGGAGGGAGAGGACAAGCAGACTCTGTGCTGAGTATGGAGCCCCATGTACCACTCAATCCAAAGACCCCGAGATCATGACCTGAGCCTAAACCAAGAGTCAGACGCTCAGTTGACTGAGCCACCCAGGTACCCTCAGAAAATGCTTTTAAAGCTCCATCTTATTAATTTACTTCTTGGATTAAATATTAGCCTCTGTCTCACTAGCACTTCCCTTCCTCCCTGATTTACAGTGGAGGACTCATCAGATCAACATCTCTCTCTAAAGAAAATGTCACAAATCCTTTCTCTACCTTCTGATACAGTTTATATCCTTGATCTTTCTGAGCGATCCAAGATTTATGGAACCTTGTCTCAATCATCTGCTATAAATATAAGTGATGTTCATCGTGATGCTTTAGCTGAAACTTCAGTATTTATATCCTATTACACAAACAATAAACTGAAATCCATGAAACTATAGAGATTCAGTCCCTCTGAGGAAACTGTTCATTGTTTGTTACTTTTTATGTAATGGGGATCAGCAAAGGTTTTATTTGTAAAGAGTCTGACTGCTAACAAGATTGGGAAATAACTGCATTAGTGAAACCACTTTGTTCAGAAGTTTCTCCATATTTCCAGTTGAATGACTATTCCTCATTTAATAAAATATGAGTCTCTTATGTGAATAGGATTGAACTAGTTTCTGTGCAGGTACCAATGCCATCATGATTACTGTTAAAACCAACATTAAGGCAACCAAAAGTTCCCACAGGTATTCTGTTGCCCTTCAGATCTGAGCAAAATATTCCATCACTTTGGATCCCCTGGCCCCAAACCCTATCATCTTACTCTCAATCCTTGCATTGTTCAATAACTTTGTTGAAGATATAAGGGCTGATGATGGGGAGACATGGTCACAAGGAAGGATCATATGAAGGAATATGCAGTTTTCTGACCTCACATAAAATCTTTTCTCTCCTCTCTTCCCTTTCCCTCCTCCTCCAGAGAAACTGGCAATTTCTTCCCTCCTTTCTGCTCAGTTCCGTTCTCTCCTCAGATACTCTTGGAGTAGAACCTTTCACATTCAGTGCTTTTGTAGGACATACAGCTCACTTCATAAGGGATGTTTTGGTACATCTAATGTATCCTCCACATTATGTTAATAATAACCTAATCCACATTTTCAGAACACTTTGCACTTTCTAAAACACACTTCAATCTACATGGCTTCTTGGTTCTTATCATTTTCTTAGGATGCAGATAATGTAGGCATTATTATCTGCTCTTTATGGGCATAGGGACTGCTAAGGTATATTACCTGTACTACTAGGTTTTATAACCTAAGAGGAAGACAGACATACAAATTATAAACTATGGGGAAAAGGACAAGTTTTAAAAATATGCTTTTTTGAAAGTTGCTAGGATAGTAGTTCTCATCACAAGAAAAAGTTCTCATCATAAGAAAAAATTTTTTGTAGCTATGTGTGTTGATGGATATTAACTAGACTTACTGTGGCAATCATTTTGTAATATATACAAATATTGAATCATTATATTGAAATCTGAGGCTAAGATAATGGTATATGTCAATTATATTTCAATAAAAATGCATAGAATATTGTTATATATAGTAGATTAGACAGCAATTACTTCAGATTTGATAAACCACAAAAAGACTTTAGGAAAGAGAAAATAATTGAAATGACTACTAAAAAAAGAAGAGAATTTTATCCAGTCAGTCAAGAAAAGAAGAACATTTTAGGCACATAGTGTAGCAAGAGCATGTATATATGTGAGAAAGCATGTAATATGTTTGGAGCACTATCTAGAAGCTGAACTTCAGAAGGAGCATTTGTGGCCAGCTGGAGGGGAGAGTGATTAGAGGGAGAGTTAAAAGTATTGCAGATATTTTTCTCTTGTTTAATATCTGATTTTTGTTTAATTAATCAATGAATTATTTAATTAAATTGTTTAATATTAATTAATCAGTGAATTATTTAATATTAATTAATATTGTTGAATATTCTATTTTTTAATTGGATAAAAACTGCTATTAAGTGTGTATAATCAGATTCATGTGTGGATTTGGCATAATTGGTTATGAATGAGTTGGCATAATTGGTTATGTGGTCTCCGTCTGAAAACCAAATAAAATAACCAACAGAGCTACTGGAATTGTTTGCAGGAAACTTTGGATTCTTGGAAACAATTCCAATATTTGGAATTGTTTGCAGGAAACTTTGATTCCTATAGATGCATGATCCTTATGCTATTGGCAAATTTATTATGAGAAATCTACAGATACAACTACTTTTTGGAATTCTCTTAATGAAGAAGGACATTTCTTATCCCTTTAGATAAGCCCCCTCCCCAAACTGCAGGCTCTATCCTGTTACAGAGAGTAGTCACACACACACACAAAAGTAGTTACAGGTATTGTTGTATTGTTCTACTGTTGATGGTCTTAAGTGCTATAGTCAGGAATCTGTATTTTATTTGTTTGCCTAAGGGGACCATTATGGGTTTTGAACAGAGAAGTAAATTGTCTAACCCAACTAGGTATGAGATGGTCCAATACATTCCTTAGAAATGTATTGCCAAGAAAGTAGAATTTTTAAAGTAATCTCTATGCCCAATGTGGTGCTCAAACTCATGACCCCAAGAGACCAGGAGTCACATGCTTTACCAACTGAGCCAGTCAGGAGCCCCAAGAAAGTGGAATTTTTTAACCTGACTATAATTTGGTGGTGGGTAAGAAGGTGTCTATGTAATATTCAACAAATGTTATTTACGCACCTACTATGTGTCAGACATTCTTCTGGGGACTGTTCAAAGGGAAGTGAAAATACCCCTTCCAGTAGAGGCTCCTAGGAAGTATACACGGATCCCTAGCCACATTCCCCCTTCTCACTTGCAGGACTGAAGAATTATGCTGGACCAGATTGACATCTCATCCTAGCACACTCACCTCCAAAGCTATGCTGACGGAAGTGGTATCTATCTGCTAGCCATATGTGCCCGTGAATACTTGCAATGTGCCTACTGCAGGTAAGGAAAGGAATTTAACCTTGTATTTAAATTTAACTAACAAACTTAAATACTGGTATTTGATTTAGAACTTGAAAACCTTAAAAAATGTTTGGAACAGTTTAAGTACATTAATCTACTTTTTTGACAGTGTTATAAAATCAAATATTTCCAGTAATAATGTAGTGTCTAACTTGAGACCTGCTATAAAGAATTGAATAGATTTAGTAAAAACAAAAGTAAAATTTCTTATTATAAGTTTTATGTTATTACATATTGAAATAATATTTAGGCATGTTGCATTAAATCAAAATCAAGTAAAATATGAAGGCTAAGTTAACTTTTTAACTTTTTAAAATGTGGCGAGTAGAATATTTAATATTGTATATGTGGCTTATATTTTAGTTCTTTTGGACAGAGGTGCTTCAGACCATTACATGAGAAAATAAATTCCAGTCTTTTGAAGCCATTGGATTTTTCTTTCTTTATTTTGTAGCTAACCCTATACCCAAACAAATGCAGCTATTTTTATAATTTTTGTGTGTGTGTGTGTGTGTTTGATGTTTACAGCTTCACTATAACATGGTTAGGTGTAGGTTTATTTTTATTTATTCTGCAGAGGATTTGGTATGCTTCTTTTAATGTGTCTTTCTTAAATTCCGGAAAATTCTTTATCATTACCTCTTTGAATAACAGTTCTCTCTTTTACTCTATTTTTTTCCCCATCAGGAATGCTTCTTTGATGTGTGTTATGCCTGCTTTTTCTCTAGCCCATACATATCTTAATTATCTTTTCCACGTGCTGAATTATGGATGATTCTCTCAGATTTTTCTTCCAATTCATTAATTTTATTTTTGTCTGTACTGATAAAGCCTTCTATTATGTTTTAATTTCATGGACTGTATTATTCATTTATGGAATGAATTCCCTTTGCTTTTTAAAACCCTGCCAACTTTTTCATACTGTCCTGTAATTTGCCCAAGGTTTCTATTTGATTTCTATCTCTTTAAATATTTTAAACAGTTTCTTTCCTATTGATTTACTATTTTTTAAATTTTTTCGCTGCACATTCTTCCATTTACTTATGTGTCTTAACTGTTTCTAATTACATTTTATTTCCTCACATTATTTATAATATTTGGTTGTGAAACCAGATTCATAGCCATTTTCCATGAAAGTAGTAGCTATAAATCTTGTCTATAGAAGCATCCTTACAATGTAGTTTTATCCTGATCCTGATAAAATCTGGATCAGTTTTTAATGCAGATTTCTTGGTTTGGAATTCATGTATCCTTTGAGTGTATGAACTCAGACACCACTTCTGCAAACAGCATTGGCCTCGATTCAGACACTTTTTTTTTTTTTTTAAAGATGGGCTTGGGGCGCCTGGGCAGCTCAGCAGGTTAAAGCCTCTGTCTTTGGCTCAGGTCTTGATCTCAGGGTCCTGGGATTGAGCCCCACATCGGGCTCCATGCTCAGCTGGGAGCCTGCTTCCCCCTCTCCCTCTGCCTGCCTCTCTGCCTACTTGTGATCTCTCTCTCTCTCTCTCTCTGTGTCAAATAAATAAATAAAATCTTAAAAAAAAAAGATGGGCTTAAATGGATGAAAGTCTTCCTTGTTGCATCCCTCAGTGTCAAGTGGGATTCTTAAAATCCATGTTTTACAGATAGGGTAAGTCTTTGTGACTCAGCTTCATGCAAATAGCATAGCTCTGGGTTCCTATGCTCTTAAAGGTAATGATCTGGACTTTCTTCTCTGCAGGACTCGAACAGTTTACTGTTTTTTAGTTTTTCACTTTGTTTTTTTTTTTTTAATTTTATTTTTATTCTTTGCCCAAGGGGTACAGGTCTGTGAATCATCAGGCTTACATCTTTCACAGCACTCACCAAAGCACAAACCCTCCCCAATGTCCATAACCCATCCACCCTATCCCTACCCTCCCACCCCCCAGTAACCCTCAGTTTGTTTTGTGAGATCAGGAGTCTCTTATGGTTTGTGTCCTTCCCCATCCCATCTTGTTTCATTATTTTTCCCTCCCTACCCCCCACGACCCTCCATCCTGCCCCTCAAGTTCCTCATATCAGAGAGATCATATGATAATTGTCTTTCTCTGATTGACTTATTTCGCTCAGCATAATACCCTC
>LNAC01000809.1:470443-607264 GCA_002007465.1 Ailurus styani | reverse complement strand
TTTTTTCCGCCTTGTCATTTTATGCAGATAGGAATAGATGGATGAGAGCACTAAATACTAAAGGGTAGCGATGACCCCAGAGAAATATACACTAACCTACTCAGAAGAGACCTGGAACTGGGGAGAAAAGTAAGAGGGAGAAAAAAACAAAACCAAAAACAGACAAACAAACAAACAAAAGACCAAAAACACAAAATCATACAAAAACAAAACAAACAAAAATGAATAAAACAAAATCCTATATCTATATTATCTATTTTTGTTTCTAAATCTATGTCTGTCTATGAATCTATCTCTATATCTATCTCTTTCTATCTATATCTATTAGATTGGTGACTTGAACAGACCCTATAAGTATCCGAAAAAATAAGGTTCAAAACAATGAAGGGATAAAATATGATTATAATAATGAAAATTTTAAAAAAGAATAAAAAGTGTTGATATAAGAGTTAAGAACGTTAAAATAGGAAAAGGGAAAAATTTTAAAAGAAAAAAGTAAGAAAAAAATTCAAAGAAAAGAAAAAAAAATTCAATGAATTTAACTTTGAACGACTGAAGAATCATGGGGAAAAAGCCATGAATTGAATCCGTTGCTTTTCCGTATTTCTGAAGTTCCGCAATGTTCAGCAATCTTGAACTTGACTTTTTTTTTTTTTGACTGGATGGTTTTTTTTTTTCCCCTTGGTCTTCTGGGGGAGGGGCCTGTTGCTGTGATTCTCAAGTGTCTCTGCCCGAGGCGGATTCCCACCGCCCTGGCCAGGGGCCAGGCTAAGTAATCAGCTCGGGTTCGCTCTCGGGAGCTTTTGTTCCCTGAACGCTTTCCATACCTCGTTGGAGGACGGGACTGAAAATGGTGGCTCCCAGTCTCCCACCCGGAGGGAGAGGAAGAGAGAATCTCAAGCCGACTCCACACTGTGGAGGTTGACAAAAGGCTCCATCTTACGACCCTGAGATCATGACCTGGGCCAAAACCAAGAGGCAGCCGCTCAAACAACTGTGCCACCCAGCTGCCCCTCCCTAGCTTTTAAATCCTATTTGAGTTCTAGAAAACTGTCAAGTGTTTTGATTTTAGTTCTTATTGTTGTGACTTCCAGGTCCTTTTGTTGCCAGCACTTGGAGATGTTCTTTTCTTGGTGTTAAGTGTAGTTATGTTTCCAAACCCTTAAATTGTATTTTATTTAACATTCTCAATGTGTATGAACTGATAGTGTATGTATATCTCAATGTCAACTTAATATTACCATTCCGGAAGTACCTTGGTCAATGATATTTGCTGTCTTTACAGTAATCAAAAGGCTTTTATGATTTTTCTATGGGTTAATCATAAAAGTTGAAAACAAATAAACAGAATTTGCATTATTATAGCTCTGAAAAAATTATTTACTTCCAGAGCCATTTAGTGAGCTAAGATAGTATTTATTTCTTCTTGGATGTATCATCATTGCTTTATGTCATCAAAGGATAGTTACTCTGTCACTAGGTTTAAAGACAGATAGGCATAGCCATAGGTCTAGTCTTGGCTCATGAGACTGTTGAGAGAGATTCTTCATGGGTTTCTCATGCTTCTGCATGTCTCAAGAAGAAAGGAATCGATTGTCTTGTCTTGGATTACTTTTTCAAGAATATATAGAGATCAGCCTTGGGAGGCAGAGATAGTGTCCACTTCTGAAGCAAATGCCAAGCATGCTTCTTGCCCATTAAAAAAGATTGGGGTTCCCTAAGCTCTGGGTTTCTCTTTTGTAATGCAATCCACTCCCTGTGCAGGCATATCTGGTCCCATTGATATCACCTCTATGGGACTTGGGATCAAGAGACCCAAGACCCAAAATATACTGATACTTATGATGTGTGCTTTGCCATGGGCAATGAAGGATTTATGAGCCAGGAGTTTCATGTTTTTCTGCCTGTGACAGGTTAATGTGTAGGCTTGCAAGTAGGGTAAATTCTTAGACCCTTCCCAGTTCTTGACATAGGTTTATATGAAGTTATGGTACAAAGACTTTGTTTTGTTTTATTTTGGTACAAGTTCTTGCTTTACTACCTGCCTACTGGCCATTATAAATCTGAATATGAATTCTGGGGTGGTGAGTAGCTAACTCGAGATCATTAGGTAAGGCTGAATTCTGCCATCACTGACTCATTGAACAAATGTCAGCAGATTTATGGCTTACCATTATCAATACTTCATGATAGTGTAAAGAAAAAAAAAAACAAAAAACAAATGAATAAAACCAAACTCCCTAAACTGTTATCTAGATGCTACATTTTTTTGACCAGCACCTTCAATATTGTTGTTACCAATCATTTCCCCAAGGAAGTATGTTTACTCTCTATAAAATATTGGGTGAGGCACTAAAAGGATGAGATCTTTGTTATCCTTGAGAAGGATACAACTTTTTGGAGAAAATAGTAATTAGCAAAATGAGACAGTGCTGTAATCTTCCAGGAAGTACAGCAAGTAATAAAAGCTGTCAGAACTGAGGGGAGGGGACGTGGCCTAGCTTTATGGGCTTGGAGCACTGCCGAAGCTGGGGAGTAAAGGCAAACCATTTCCTCATCTATAATGAGTGGAAGCTGACTAGAACCATGTGCTTTTGAACAAAACTATTTTTCTTAAGGAAAATTTACAAAGACCTTTAGTCTGTAAAACAGGTAAAGGCATAGATTCATTGCAGCTTAAACCTAGGTTCTGACCACTGGATCCTGCTCCTGGAACTGTCTCCATACTGCTACAAAGTCCACAGTCCACCTCTCTGAAACTCTGCAAGTCACAGAATCCAGTTTGAAAATCATTGGGTGTGATGACTGACAAAAATTACACAAGTGAAAGAAATGTATTCTATAAAATCAAGCGTTATCTGTTTGAGCTTCAGTCAGGTAGCTGTGTGGGCCTTCTTACCACAGTGCAAGAGCCCAGCAAGGCTTCCATCGCTGGTGAACATGGCTGACCACTTAGTCAGAGGGCAGACTGAGCAGAACTAGCTACCCTGTTACTCATGTTATTTGCTCATAGGGTAGGAAGAGTGGGGGAAGGCCAGAAGATATGAATGAATGGCTTCAAAATCCATCATCACTAACTAGAAAAATAGCTCACAGCTCATTCCTTACTGACTGTGGTAACTTGAGGTACCTCCATCTACTGAGGGAGTTCATCTCTTGCTTGGAAGTCAGCATTTCGCCAAACATCGTGAAAGGAAAAATGCTTTTTAGATTAGCTTCCCCCCCACGGTACCCAGAGGGGGAGGCTATTGTGGTCATTAGCTTTTCCTGCATTAAGTCTGCTTGGTGTGACTAGGCCATTTGATTTCAGGTTTGTCCTAAAGCCACAGAAATTGAGTTGCTGGATATTTACTTGGGATTAATGACCAGTTAGGAGAAGCTGTGCTTTATACCATTAACCCGAGCCAGGTGCTAATTCCTGGAACATGCCCCGCAAACAGAGGTTATTATTGCTATTTGAAACTGTGAATGCTGCCTTAGAGACCACAGGCTTTATTTAAAGACGAAGCCATTTTGATTGGTCAACATGGCATATTTCCGGAGAATTAATGCCCTGTGTATAAGCCAATCTGATTGCGGAAACATCTCTCAGTGCTCGTGCTGTTCCGCTGATAATCCACTTTGAGACATGGGGCAGCCGGCTGGAAACCGTAACAGGTTCTATTTTTGGCACCTAAAATCAATGCCCCACTCTGGCAGCCTGGTCTGCTGCCTCATTATCACCCCCTTGCCTGGTGCGCTGAGTGCAGCTTCTCTTTGTGGGAGATTAAAGCGAGTCAGGGAATGTGATAAATGTTTTCAGTCATATCTGCTGTCATTTGAATAATACTGGGTGTCAGGAAGAAATATGACCCTGGCCTGTTTTAGCCAACCAAACTCTTTTGATTCTCTCCTACTTAGTGCATCAAGAAGCAGCTCCCGAGAACAGTACAACCCTTTCCTTCCATGGGTCTGGTTCATGTCTTCACGTTGGGTTGGAAGGTGTCTCTGGAAAGAGTCCTTTCATTTTATCCAGTAAAATCCAGGATGTCCCTACTTGGTTGGGGAGGGTCATTTCTTCTATTTACCAGAAGAGAAAGTGGGTCCATTTTGCCAGAACTTTCTGACTTTTTGGAACACAGCATCCTATTTTCTAACTAAATCCTGATGTGTATCTGTTTAAATTGGCCTCAGTGACATATGATTTTCATGCTTTGGTTTTTCTACTGATAAAATAGGGGAAAAAATGAAGGTATGGTTAAAAGGCATGACTGGATGAGGAAGTAGTATTTGAGGCATATGTCCTGGCCCTCCCTCTCAAGTCAGGCATCTGGAGCCGGCCATGGACAGTCCTGAGGCAGGCAAAGTGGGTCTATGGTGGCCCCAAGGTCCGCTGTTGAGGCTGTTGGTCACACAGGTGAGTCTTTCTTCATTCCTTCTTTCTGGAAGCCAGGGTCCTCAGTTCTTTCTTCCCTTTCTCCACTGAGACAGGATCTCCAGAAGGGATCTGATGGATTTGTTCTTGATATGATGTTGATGGCAGGAATCATCGCTGGGTGGTGGGAACCTGGCACTCGTAGCCTGCCGATGGGATGGAGCTCTCTGGTCATTTAAAACCTGTGGGGATGCCTGCTTGGCTCAGATGATTAAGTGTCTGCCTTCGGCTCAGGTCATGATCCAGGGGTCCAGCGATGGAGTCCCACATCAAGCAGGGAGGCTGCTTCTCCTTCTGCCTCTGCCTCTCTCTCTCTCTGTGTCTCTCATGAGTGATTAAATAAAGTCTTAAAGAATCCAAACCAAACCAAAACAAAAGCCTGTGAGTGGCTCAGACACTGGTGTCAGGCATTCTTGGATCCCAAGCATGAATGCCTAAGGTCTCTACTTGTGCGTGCTGGTCAAGTTGGCTCTCAGAAAAGAAAGCCCTGATTTGCAGCTTTTGCTGAGTTCAGTGGCATAACTATTGCCTTGATGGCTGATTTTAAACTACCAGCATATAGCCACTACATGTGAAATTGGAAGGCATGAGCAAAATAGGCTCCTGTGAGCTCCTGTGGTTCCTTTCCTGGCCCTTTTGGGGGCAATTGTTCAGTGTGGTTTGCCTTTCCTTCTCTAGAGCCTTCTGATTTTACTGGAAGTGAGATAGAGTGGTGTTAAGGTTTAGACGGACAACCTTAACTTTGAATTCTGGATCTCTCCATTACTTACCAACTTTATGATTTTGGACAATTTAATATCACTGAGCCTTTATTTCTTTGACCATGAAATGAGTAGAATACACAACACTCACAGGTGTTCTGAGAATGAAATTTTATGAAGTATGTGAAAGAAGCCAGCACATTAGTGGATCAAAACCTGTTTTTAAAATCTGCCTTTTAACATTATTTCTTTACTTCAGTTTGATATTAATAATAAAAACAAAACAAAACAAAAAAACAACTAGGAAACAGCTATCATTGAGAACATCCATGAAAATCACCAGTGTTTCTATATAAGAAGGTTGGATCATTTCTTTTTCTGGTTTTCCTTTTCTTACATCTACTCTGGTCCTTGGTAAATCCCTGATCTGGAACTCAGTCATGTACAAACATCCTTCCTTTTTGGGTGGTGATGTATATGACAAATATGATTATTTCTCCCTCTTTTTGCTTGAAAGATTACTCTGTATCATAGTCTTGGCAATTGCTCTATTTGATTTTCAAAACTATCCAGTACTTCCATGAAGAGATTTTGCTTTTTACTAAAGATAAGAATGTTTAGTCAAGAGAATGGACAGAGCAGCTGACATCCTTTCACGCTACTCCATGTTAGAGACTCTACTAAGCCTTTTTACCAGGATTCTCTCATTTGGTCCTCACAACAACTCAATGAAATGGACACTATTATCTCATTTTACAAAGAAAAAACAGGAGAATTAGAAAATGTTGAGTAGTTTGCTTGGGTTCACAAAGCTGCAGAGTGATTAATTATGGAATTTTGAGCATCAGTGAATTTGTACATGTGGCAAACTGGCAAAAAAGAAACCTCTCTAGGGTCCCAACAATCATGACTCATGGGTAGTCTTTGCAGGGTCAACTGTATTAATACTTGACTAAAATAAGCCTTTGAAGGCAGGATTGTGTTCTATTCATTGCCATATCTTCTCATTAGTGCCTGGCACAAAGAGTAAGTGCTCAGGAAAGGATTGTTGAGTTGAACCTTCAATTTATTCAATAAGTTTTCACAAAAGACTTATTATGTGATAGATATTGTTCTAGACATTGGAGATAGCATTGTAGAAAAACAAAAATTGGGAAAAAATTCTTTGTTCTTAGAATTTAGATTCTATTAGAAAGAGGCAAAGAATATAATTGAGAAGGGAATTATTTCATATGTTAGAAGCTCATAATTGCTCTACGAGAGTAAGGTAGGATAAAAGGGAAGGGAAATCAGAAAAGGGGAGTTCAATGAAATGATGGTATTTGAGTAAGGCTTGAAAGAACAAGGGAATTAGCCATATGCACTTGTAGGCAAGAGTGTTCCAGGCGACAGGAAGGCCCTGAAGTGGAAGCCTATCTCACCTGTTTGGAAATTGCAAGGAGGCCTCTGTGGCTGGAACAGAATGAGCACGGCAGAGATGAGTCAGAGTTGGAAGATGATCATTTTGCAAGGCCTGTAAGGACTTGGGCTTTGACTGTGACAAAATAGAAAGTCAGGCAGGATTTTGAGCCAAGCACCTGTGATCTTACATCTTTTGTTTATTGATTAATTGAGATTTTTTCCAGACTATTTTCACTGATCTAAAAATCCTTTCTACTCTGCCTATCATCTCCTTCCCCCAATCTCTGGCAACCACTGATCTTTTCTCTGTTTTCTGTCTCCATTTTTGCCATTTCCAGAATGTCATATAATTGGAATCATACAATACATAGCCTTTTCAGATTGGCTTCTTTTTGGTGGTATGTATTTCCTCCATATCTTTCTGGTATCAATCAATCAGAAAAGTCCTATCAAAATGGACTCGGAGAATAACTGCCAGTCTTAACATCAGAAATGCTGCAAGGCTGTCAGATATCCATGTGACCTGATGTTGAATGTCATGTTGAGTGCAGACTGTAGAGAGGAAAATGCTGGAGGCAGGAAGACAAATTTGGAGACCATCATAATAATTTAGGCAAGTAATGATGGTGACTAGGACCAGGGAGGCAGAAGTAGCGTTAGTGGAATTTGAAAGACAGGAGTCAAAAATGATTCTGAACAGCTAGAAAGTCGGGGTTACCTTCATCCAAGCTGGGGAAGACTGCCAGTGGAGCAGGTTTTAGGAGGAAGATCAGGATTTCAATTCTAGATGTGTAAAGTTTGAAATGTCTATTGGGCATTTGTATAGTGGGCAGCCAGATAGAAGAATATGGAATTCAGTGGAGATGATTGGGCTATAGATTTTTAAGGTAATTGGGATGGATCAGGATCTGGGGAGAACTTAAAGTCAAGAGATTGGAGGGGAACCCCAACAAGAGAAGTTGTTTAAGGACTAAACCCTTTGGCTCTGAAGTCAGGGAAAAGAACAGGAATTTACAAAAGACAATAAGTAAGTGTGGTCAGAGTTTGGAGAAAAATCAGAAGTATGTGGTGTTCTAGAGGAAAAGTGAGAAATAAAAAGTGTATTTAAGAAAAGGTAGTGAGGGGCGCCTGGGTGGCTCAGTGGGTTAAAAGCCTCTGCCTTCAGCTCAAGTCATGATCTCAGGGTCCTGGGATTGAGCCCCACATTGGGCTCCCTGCTCAGCAGGGAGCCTGCTTTCTCCTCTCTCTCTGTCTGCCTCTGCCTACTTGTGATCTCTCTCTCTCTGTGTCAAATAAATAAATAAATCTTAAAAAAAAAAAAAAAGAAAAGGTAGTGCAAAAGAAAGAAAAAAGAAAAGGTAGTGAACAACGGTGTCAAATGCTGCTGTTTTATCAATTAAGCTGAGAACTAATACTTAACCCAGGATTTAGCAACACAGAGGGGGCTGGTGACCTTGACAAGAGCAGCTTCAGTGGAGTTTTAGTGGCAAAAGCCTAAGTGGAATGAATTTAGGAAGGAACATGGTGAGAAAATTGAATAGAGAGACAACTCTTGCAAGGAATTTTACTGTAAAGGGGGGAGAGAACTGGGTCTGCAGCTGGAGGAGGAAGAGGGAGTGAAAGAATGTTTATTATCATTATCCCTTCAGTTGGACGAATAACAAGGTGCTTTATGCTGATAGGAAAAATCCAGTGGAGATGAAACATGGATGATGTAAGAGAGAGACAAATTATGTGTCCTTGCAGGAGAGATGGGATGTTTGTTAATGCAGGGGTGGGGGCTGGCTGTAGGTAGAAGCATGAGCGACAGAAGGGTGACATTCAGAGTGACAGAAGGGAAGTCACAGTATATGTGTCCTGATCCTTCTAAGCTTCTTTGGTCAAAGATTGCTCAAAGATTACTTCTGTATTTTCCTGTGAGAGGTGTGTATGTTTGTATAATGCATATATTATCTATATAATACAATGTAAAAATTCTTCATGCCTATATATATATATATATATATATATATATATACATATATATATATATATAGTGATATTCTCTGTATAGTGGAAAAAAATAACAAACGAATGACTTCACATTCTAGGAGATTTCCAAACTCTTTAACAATATAAAGCCACTTAAAAATTTCCAATCTTTCAAAGGCATATTGTTAAAGCTCACTTAGTCCCCCCACCCAACCCTGTACCTCCTATATTAATTTAAAATGAAAGAGCAGTTAAGTATATTTAGGATATTTTATTTAAAGTGTTTTCCAATCAATGACTTATTTTTTATTTTTTATTTTTTTTAAATAGAGTGAATCTTTGAAGTGAGTCAGCTGTGATTTCCCTCTCCCATAATTGAAGTGAGAGAGAATTATATAGAAAGAGGCCAGGGCGCTCTTGAGTCCAGACAAAGCTGTGATGATTAGAAGAATGAATTGCAAATGAGGAAGACAATAGGGAAGAAGTTTCTTTTATGGAGGCAGAGAGGGTGGGTATGGCAGAAAGGACTCTTAATAATTACAATCCATGCTCAGAAAGCACTTGGGGCTGGGAGTAATTTTGTAGCCATTGGAAAAAAGAAAACCTTTGGAAAATGTTAATGCGTGGATACCAAATTGTACAGTGTGGGTGCAACATCTGTGCCCTCCCAGAACAGGCCTTGCTGATTGTGGACGGACAACACCACACTCAGCCGGTTTATTAAGCACTCCCGATTAAGAGAGGCACAAACGTGAAACGATTTGGTTTTTCTACAGTTACTCTCCCAACCACTCTATGCCAAATCTCCCTTCTCTCTTGAAAGATCCCTTCGTTCATCTGGGTCAGATTCCGTAATTTCCCACTTTCAGTTATTAAAAGACGATCCATTTAAAAACTTTAGTATCTCATTCAAAGTTTCCCTTGCTCTTATTACATGTCAGGCTTAGGACCGTGAGGGTAAGAAGTGGGGAGGCAGGCCCTTCCAATACAATGTCAAGCTGGCTACTTCTGAATGGTTCAGGCTGTGATACAACCAGTGAATCCCACGGTTCCAGGTGCGCCTCAGAATCCCCTTCATAGCAAAGTGGGTCCCTTGGTTAAATGCCACCTTGTGTGGGAGTTCTCCGTTTATAGTGGATGAACAAATGGCTACTGAATGCCATTTTTTTTTCTACTTGCAGTCACTGCCAATCCACACTAAGGACTCGGCTCTGGAGAGTAGAGAACACCTCTTTTCCTTCTCTTGCAGGGAACCAGTTGGCCCGGACTGCTGGAGAATCTCAGGATAATGTGGCACAGTCATTGCCTCTCCGCTCCTGTCTAGTCACCAGTACTAGGGGAGTAGAAATGGCAGTTTCCTCTGATTGTCTGTAGAGAACAAATGGGCAGGAGAGCTTAAGGAGTCCATGATTTGTACTATAAGTATACAGAAGGCTACTCAGCTTGACTTCTTGGTTGGCGGTCAGATAGTAGAGAGCCGCTTCTCTAGTAGCAGAGAACTAATGCCTGGGGGAGCCAGGGGTTGTGTTGGTGGGAAGAGCCCACGTGGCAGTCCTCAGGAAACCTGCATTAAAATCCAAGGCTGCCACATACTTATTGCTTGACATTGGGTAAGTCACTTACCCTTGGCGAACTATTTCCCCCATTTTGAAATGGGTGGATCCCATTTTCCCTATATGTTTATAAAGGACTGTTTTGGGAATTAAATTGGGCTATAGGTATGCAAAAACATTGTAAAATTAAAAACAATGCTTTCCAAAGGCAAAGGTGATATACTTGTGAAAGTAAATGGCTGCCAAGGTTATTTTTGAAGGTCAAAGTTGATTGAAAAATTATACTTGTTAGACTACACTTTACACCCACCCATCCATCCATCTACCTACCATCCATCCATTCATCCATTCATCCATCCATCCATCCATCCATCCATCCATCCATCCATCCATCTGTTGGTTCATTCATTCATTTAATTAATTTATTCATTTAATTCATCAATAACTGAGCAACTACCATGTGCGGGATGCTGGAGATACAAAGATGGATGAAACATACCTCCTGTCTTCAAATAACTGACAATCTAGTGCATGAGGAATACATGTAAACAACTAGAATGTAGTAGGATAGAGGTTTTGATGGGGGAAGGGTGTGGGGTATTGGGAGAACATGAGGGCTCCCTAACTTCTGGGGGAGTCTGATGCAATGGAGGTCCCTTGACATGGGAAAGCTGGGAGAGTGAACACATTTTGAATTATGCTGGACATCTTCTGAGAATTGTCCCATGATGAAAATTACCTCCCAGTTTGTGTTCGATGTTGCCAATTTCCCTGCCAGGCAACATCTGCTGTAGCACCTGTAAGCCTTATGCTAATGATTATTAATGATACTCTCTCTCCGCATTGTGCTCATTTGCAGGGGAAGGCAACATCAGCAGCCCCTCCACACAGCTTGTGCCTTGGCCACTATGAAAAAGACCTGGTCTTACCCTGATACTGCCAGGGAGCAGCCCACCCATTTGAGAGCACTCCTGTCCGCAGCGAGCAGGGCCTTTGCTTTCCATGGGACTTCTCTTCCTTGACTCTTTGTTTTGTGTCTTTGTATTTTAAGCTTTCTCAGAAAAGGGACTTATTTTCCCTATTTATGATTTTTTTCCATGTCATCCATAAAAATACCACCACCATCAACAAAAACAGATTCCTGTATGTGCTTACTCATTCAACAAATTTGTGCAACAGTGGGTATGAAACTTCTGTCACTGATTCGCCAACCAGCATAGCCCCCGTGTTAGCCTCTTGTGTGTGAGAAATAAGGACTTTCCTAACTTCAATATGATATGTAGGTGGAAGGGACTTTTTCTGGGGTCAGATGGAACTGGGCTTGGATCCCAAATTCAATATTTTCTAGCTGTAAGACTGTGGACAAGTCGCTTATGCCTGCAAACCTTAGTTGCCTCCCATAGTCCTATTTCCACAAGATATTAAGGAGGATTAAATAAGATGATGTGCATGAAATACTTATCTCAGTGTGGGCACCTCACAGGAGTGTGATAAATGAAAATGTTATAATTATTGTTGTTATTGCTGATGTCCTGATCTCTCACTGCCTATTCTTCTTCTGTGGGGTTAAGACTGATATTAAATGGAAGATCCTGAAGACAGAAGAGGACTTGCCAGGGACATCATGCCCTTGGCACTATCCTCTGGAGTGGGAAAAGTTTGTCTCTTTTGAGACAAATGCTGTGATCATTTATAGGTGTGAAGTGTTAACAGAATTAATATTATGGGATCATTTACATATATGCTATCTTTACCCTTCTAAATTGTATTTTGTTTCTTGGAGAGAGTGAACTCATGAATAGGGCCAGCTTTCCCATCCCTTGCTGAGTACCATGAGACATCTTTCCCTGATCATTAAGGGGCCTCATCAGCCCTATCTGAGACTCATCCTTCTTCCCTTGGTGACTACAGGGCAATTCTTAAAGTGAATATCTTGTGCACTGCTGGAAAAGAGATGCAGAACAACTGGTGTGTTTAGGAACTTGGCTACATTCTAACTGGAGAACATTCCCGCATTCCTTCTTGCAAAGCAGTTCTTACAAATGATGGGGGATCTGAGTCTATCTGCACATTATTATTTTATTTCTTTCTTAAGTGTGGCTTAACTTGGGGGAGGGCCATCATTTCCTTTCTATTGTTGATCTCTTCTCCATTCACACTGCTGTCATTTTTTATAATAAAAGCATCAACTGGGGCGCCTGGGTGGCTCAGATGGTTAAACGACTGCCTTCAGCTCAGGTCATGATCCTGGAGTCCTGGGATTGAATCCCACATTATGCTCCCAGCTCTGTGGGGAGTCTGCTTCTCCCTCTGACCTTCTTCCCTTTCATGTTCTCTCTCTCTCTCTCTCTCTCTCTCTCTCCCTCAAATAAATAAATAAAAATCTTTAAAAAAGCATCAATAACAGTTATATAAGAATAGTAGCAGTTAAGTCATGCTTGTGGGCACTAGGCTAAATACTTAGTGAATCAGCACCATGACATATGCATCTTCCAGAAGCAAAATTGAGACCCCCCAGCCACCAAGTACTGCTAGATCACAAGAAGGAGTGGAGCCACCTTTCTAACTCAGACAGACCACCTCAGGGGTCCCTAGCCTCTACCACTGTGCAGATCTGTCTTTCATACTTGGTGTTTTATAGTTTATAAAGCAGTTTTGCATATTTATTTAGTTCTTATAATCAGCTCCCAATGCAGATATTAATATTTTTCTACTTGATAGACTAGGAAGCAGGGTTTCAGGAAGCTTTTGCAATTTACCCAAAGTTTCACAGCTGGTAGCCCTCCAGTTGGAACTTGGAACTAAGGTTTCTAACTACAAATAATATTTTCATAGAGCACACTTATCCAGTTTGACAGAAGATGTCAAACAGGGAATTAGCATAACAACTGCTCATTTGAGGAGCATTTGAATCTCAAGCCGGTTTGCCCTCTTACCATAATTTTGCACGATGTAAAAACTGCATGTGAATATTGAAAATGCTTCCCAACAACCCTATTCTCCAAGGTCTGGATTTTCTTTTTTCTTTTCTTTTTCCCTTCATGCGGGGGTTGGGCAGGGGGGTGAAATGCATGCTGTGGTCTTATGAACTACAAGTCAGAAGAAAAGCAGCACTTAATCACTTAATGCAATGATTGTCTTTTCAAGCAAGCAAAGGGGAATAGGATGGAGGTGGTGGTATAGAGAAAAGAAAAATGTGCAAGAGATCTTATGGGAAAGCCTTTGAATACATGACTCCTTCATCTTTGCAGTCTTTTGAGAGCCCTCCCGTGTAACTCAATATGTTCTTTTTTTACACTCTGTCTGGTAAAGAGGAAGTTAGCTGACTCTCATTGTGTGTTGGCTTTGGTGATGGAAGACACAGCCACATGTGCCTAAATTCATTATCTGGGTCAGGTCTTCCTTATGAGAGTCCATCCATTCTCCATCTGGGATACCTGGGTTCCTTCTACATTGTTGATGAGGCCAGGTTAGGTTTGTTTCTTAGAGTCATGGTTAGCTACTAAGAGGGCAGACTTTGTTCTTGACCACCTGTGCTTATCCCTTCTCCTACCACTTGTTCTTATCCTCTGTATTTAGGCTCCAAAGTCATGGTTCACCACAAAACTTGCATGTAATCACAATTATTCTAGAAGAACTCCTCACTTTCTCCATGAGGAATACACTATGAGTTCATGCACACTGTATTGTCCTATTAAGTCCAATGCATAACTAGTGTTTCCCTCCAGCCCTAAAAGAAGTTTCTGTTTGCTTGGCTTTTGTATTAAATGAAGTGGTTAGAACCATGTGGTCTAAACATTGTTTATTTGTGGGACAAGTCCTAAGATGGTGGCAGAGTAGGGGGGACGTAGGCTTGTCTCATCCCACAAACACAACTAGATAACTGTCAAATCATCATAACTACCCCAGAAATTGACCTGAAGACTGACAGAACAAACTCCACAACTAAAGGGAGAGATGAAGCCACATCAAAGAAGGTAGGAAGTGCAGAGAGATGGTATAGAGAAGAAATGGATCATGGGTGCTGTGGGGGGAAGGGAGCCATGGTCTTGGAGAAGGACAAGAGAGAGAGGAGCACACAGGGAAATGCATAAGAACGTTTCCCCAAAGCCATTGGCTGGGAAAAAAAGAGGGGCTGAATTTTGTGACTTCTTGCAACAAGCAGGGGTTAAAGCCTAGGGTTTTAAAGGTCAGCAGGCTTGGCTGGGGTAGAGCCTGGAGGGCTCTGCACTGCTCCTGGAGAGAAGGCAGGTAAATGACCCAAGAGCAGATGGCATGGAAACAGCAATCTGAAACATGCTTAGGGCACACTGCAGGAAGATTACTTGCTCTTCTCAGAGGCAACCCTAAGAGGCAGCATTCCTGGAGAGGCTTCTCTGGGGACAAAGGAGCCAGCTGGTACCATTTTCCTCCCCTGCCTCTCAGCACAAACACAGAGCTACCTGCAGGAACCACTTAAACTGGCTGTGTAAGTTACTTACACCAAGGCCAACCCCCCGGTGCTCGGTGCTCGAGCAGGACTGCCCTTCTAAGTCAAGCTTGCCTCTGTCCTAGTTTAGCAGGCCCCTCCCCCAGAAGATCAGCATGAACCCCTGCCCACATCACATCTCCCAACCAGGAAGTTCTTCAGGGCCTCAGTTCTCATGGTGTTGGTACCAGGTCTCATTTCACAAGCAGATCAGGGTACTCCTAGTTAAAACTCATCATATTCAGGCCAGGGACTAGACACTGCCTGCAACAGGCAAGGAGAGCCTGTGCAGATGACTGGCCTGAAGGTTAGAGCAGCCACAGCACAACAGCAGAGCACAGGCAGCACACACCAGAGGCTTTCCCTAAAGCTCCAAGCCCTGGGCACTACATGACTTCTTCTTTATAAGGCCATTATTTCAGGAGCAGTTGAGATAACTGGATTTTCTAACAAACAGAAGAAAACAGAGACTTAGAAAAATGCCAAGACAAAGGAATTTATCCCAAATGAAAGAAAAAGATAAGGCCATAGCCAGAGAGCTAAGTGAAACAGATATAGGTAACATGCCTGATGGAGAATTTAAAGCAGCAATCATAAGGATGCTCATGGGGCATGAGAAAAGAGTAGTAAGACATCAGGGAGACCCTTATCACAGAGATAAAAGAGTTAAAAAAAGAATCAGAGCTGTAGAATGCAATAAATAAGATTGGAAACAGGCTTGATGCAATGAACAGAGGGCTGGGAGAAGCAGAGGAATGAATTTGTGACATAAAGGAAAAAATGGAAAATAATGAAACTGATCAAAAAGAGAAATAAGAATTATTTAACACAAGAACAGACTGAGGAAACTCAGTCACTCCATCAAGCATATTAATATTTGTGTTATAGGAGTCCCAGAAGAAGAAAGGGGGGCAGAAAATTCATTTCAAGAAATAATAGCAGAAAATGTCTCTAATCTGGGCAAGGAAACAGACATCCAGATCCAGAGACACAGAGACCTTCCATCAAAATCAACAAAAGCAGGTCAATGCCAAGACATAATGTAATTAGATTCACAAAATATAGTGATAAAGAAAAAAATATTAAAATCAGCAAAAAAAAAAAAATAAGGCTTTAACTTACCAGGGAAAATCCGTAAGGCTAGCTGGAGATTTCACAACAGAAACTTGGCAAACCTAAAGGGAGTGGCATGATATATTCAAAGTACCAAATGAGAGAAATTTGCAGACAGGAGTACTCTATCCAGGAAGACTATCATTCACAATAGAAAGAAAAATAAAGAGTTTCCCAGACAAACAAAAACTAAAGGGGTCTGACCACAAACCAGTTCTGTAAGAAATATTACAGGGTACACCACAGTGCAAAGGAGAGACCAAAATTGACAAAGACAAGAAAGGATCAGAGAAAATCCCCAGAAACAACATCAAAACAAGAAACAAAGTGACAATAAATACATATCTATCAATAATTACTTTGAATGTAAATGGACTAAATGCTCCAATCAAAAAACATAAAGTGTCAGAATGGATTAAAAAAGAAAACAAAACAAAACAAGACCTATCTATATACTGCCTACAAGAGATTCATTTTAGACCTAAAGACACCTGCATATTGAAAGGGAGGGTGTGGAGAAATATTTATCATGCAAATGGATGTTAAAAGAAAGCCAGAGTAGCAATACTTATATCGGATATATTGGACTTTAAAACAAAGATTGTAATAAAAGAAAAAGAAGGTCATTATATAATCAAAAGAGGAAAATCCAACAAGATCTAGCAATTGTAAATATTTATGCACCCAACGTGGGGACCCACACATATATAAAACAATAACAAACATAAAGGAACTAATTGATAATAACACAATAATAGTAGGGGAATTTAACACCCCACTTATAGCAATGGACAGATCATCTAAGCAGAAAATAAACAAGGAAATAAAGGCTTTGTTTTTGTTTTTTTAGAAAGAGAGAGAGGGAGGGAGAGAGCATACAAGAATGTTTAAGGGGAAGGGCAGAGGGAGAGAGAGAATCTTTAGCAGGCTCTATGTTGGGAGTTGATCTCCTGACTCTGAGATCATGACCCTAGCTGAAATCAAGAGTCTGACATTTAATCAAATGAGACACCCAGGTGAGGAAACAATGGGTTTGAATGACACACTGGACCAGATGGACCTAACAGATACATTCAGAGCATTCCATCCATACATATTCTATTCAAATGCACAGGGAACATTTTCCAGAATAGGTCACATATTAGGCCACAAATCAGGCCTCAACAAATAGAAAAAATTGAAATCATGCCATGTACCTTTTCTTTTCTTTCTTTCTTCTTCTTTTTTTTAAAGATGTATTTATTTGAGAGAGAGTGTGTGTGTGCAGAAGGGAGGGGCAGAGGGAGAGGGAGAGAGTGTCCTAAGCACATTCCACACGGAGTGTGGAGCCTGACACGGGGCCCTATCTCACGCCTTAATGACTGCACCACCCAGGCACCACCCAGGCACCTCTTTTATCTCTGTGATAAGGGTCTCCCTGATGTCTTACTACTCTTTTCTCATGCCCCATGAGCATCCTTATGATTGCTGCTTTGTGACCACAATGCTATGAAAATTGAAGTCAACCACAAAAAAAAAAAAAAACCATTTGGAAAGACCACAGATACATGGAGGCTAAATAACATGCTACTAAACAATGAATGGGCCAACCGGGAAATCAAGGAAGAAATAAAAACAAAACAAAACAAAACATGGAAACAAGTGAAAATGAAAACATAACAGTCCAAAACTTTGGGATGCAGCAAAAGTGGTCCTAAGAGGGAAGTATATAGCAATACAGGCCTACCTCAAGAAGCAAGAAAAAACTCAAATAAACAACATAATGTTACACCTAAAGGAGTTAAAAAAGAACAAATGAAGCCTAAAACCAGCAGGAGGAGGGAAATAATAAGTATCACAGTAGAAATCAGTGATATAGAAACTAATACAAACAAACATGGGACACCTGGGTGGCTTAGTCAGTTAAACATCTGCCTTCCATTCAGGTCATGATCTCAGGGTCTTGGGATTGAGTCCTGCATCAGGCTCCCTGCTCAGTGGGGAGCCTGTTTCTCTCTCTGCCAGCTCTGCCTCTTCTGTCTGCTCTGCCTGATGCTCCCCCTTATTGTGCTCTCTCTGAGATAAATAAATAAAATCTTTGGGGAAAAAAAAAAGAAACTAAAACAAACAAACCATAGAACAGAACAACGAAACCACAGCTGGTTTTCTGGAAAAATTAATAAAATTGATAAACCTCTAGCCAGGTTTATCAAAAAGAAAAGAGAAATGACCCAAATAAATAAAATCACAAATGAGAGAGAATAAATAACAACCAACACGATGGAAATAGAACTATAAAAAAATTATGAAAAACTATATGCCAACAAATTGGGCAACCTGGAAGAAATGGGGAAATTTCTACAAACGTATAAACTACCAAAACTGAAACAGGAAGAAATAGAAAGCTTGAACAGAATGATAATCAGAAAAGAAATTGAATCAGTAATCAAAAAGCTGTTAACAAACAAAAGTCCAGGGCCAGATGGCTTCATAGTTGAATTCTACCAAACATTTAAAGAAGAATTAGTACCTATTCTTTTCAAGCTATTCCAAAAAAATTGAAAAGGAAGGAAAACTTCCAAATTCATTCTATTATGCCAACATTACCCAGATACCAAAACCAGATAAAGACTCCATTAAAAGACAGAACTAGAGACCACTATCCCTGATGCATATACATGTAAAATTTTTCAATAAAATACTAACAAACTGAATCCAACAATACTTTAAAAAAAGCCATTCACCACGATCCAGTGGAATTTATTCCTGGTTCCAAAGGTGGTTCAATATTCACAAGTCAATCAACATGACACACCACATTAGTAAAAAAAAAGGATAAGAACAATATGATACTCTTAATAGATGCAGAAAAAGCATTTGACAAAGTAGGACATCCATTCATGACAAAAACCCTCAACAAAGTAGGTTTAAAGGGAATAAACCTCAACATACTAAAAGCCATAAATGAATAACCCACAACTAATATCACCTTCAGTGAGGAAAAACAAAGCTTTTCCTCTATGGTCAGGAACAAACAGGAATGTCCACTCTCACCATTATTTAACATAGTACTAGAAGTCCTAGCCTCAGCAGTCAGACAACAAAAAGAAATAAAAGGCATCCAAATTGACAAGGAAGAAATCAAACTTTCACTATTTGCAGATGACATGATACTCTACACAGAAAACCTGAAAGACTCCACCAAAAAGCTGTTAGAACTGATAAACTAATTCAGTAAATTCGCAGGATACCAAATCAAAGTATAGAAATCTGTTGCCTTTCTATACACCAATAATGAAGCAGCGGAAAGGGAAACAAAGGAATCAATTCAATTTACAATTGCACCCAAAACAAAAAGATACTGAAGAATAAACCTGACTAAAGCAATGAAAGACCTGTACCCTGAAAACTATAAGACACTGATGAAAGTAATTGAAGAAGACACAAAGAAATGGAAAAGTATTACATGCTCCTGTATTAGAAGAACAAATATTGTTAAAATGTCTATAGCACCCAAAGCAGTCTACACATTTAATGCAATCCCTACCAAAATGCCAACAGCATTTTTCACAGAGCTAGAACAAACAATCCTAAAATTTATATGGAACCATAAAAGACCCCAAAAAGCCAAAGCAATCTTGAAAAAGAAAAGCAAAGCCACAGGTATGACAATTCCAGACTTCAAGTTATATTACAAAACTATAGTGATCAAAACAGTATGGTACTGGCACAAAAATAGACACATAGATTAATGGAACAGAATAGAAATCCCAGAGACCCAGAAATGAGCTCATGGCTGTGTGGTCAATTAATCTTTGATAAAGCAGGAAAGAATGTCCAATGGGAAAAAGACAGTCTCTTCAACAAATGGTGCTGGGAAAACTGGACAACAATATGCAAAAGAATGAAACTGGACCACTTTCTTACACCACACACAAAAATTAAAAAAAAATGGATTAAAGACCTAAATAAGAGATTTGAAGCCGTAAAAATCCTAGAAAAGAACACAGGCAGTAACTTCTTTGACATCAGCTGTAGCAACTTTCTTCTAGATTAATGTTTCCTGAGGCAAGAGAAACAAAAGCAAAAATAAACTATTCTGATTTCATCAGAGTGAAAAACTTCTGCACAACAAAGCAAACAGTCAATGAAACTAAGAGGCAATCTTTGGAATGGGAAAAGACATCTGCAAATGATATATCTGATAAAGGGTTAGTACCCAAAATATATTAAGAACTTATAAAACTCAATACCAAGAAACCAATAAAATTAAAAAATGGGCAGAAGACACGAATAGACATTTTTTTCCAAAGAAGACTTACAGATGGCCAACAGACACATGAAAAGATGCTCAAAATCACTCATCATCAGGGAAATACAAATTGAAACTACAGTGAGATATCACCTTACACCAGTCAGGATGGTTAAAATTAACAACACAAGAAACAGCAGGTGTGGGCAAGGATGTGGAGAAAAAGGAATATTTATGCACTCTTGGCAGGAATGCAAACTGGTGCAGCCACTCAGGCAAATAGTATGGAGGTTCCTCAAAAAGTTAAAAAAAAATCCTATGATCCAGCAATTGCATAGTAGGTATCTACCCAAAGAAACAAAAAATACTAATTCACAAGGATACATGCAGCCTGATGTTTACAGCAGTATTATGTACAATAGCCAAATTATGGAAAGAGTCCAAATGTCCATTGACTGATGAATGGGTAAAGAAGAGGTGGTATAGAAACACAAGGAATAGTACTCAGCCATAAAGAGAATGAGATCTTGTCATTTTCAACAATGTAGACAGAGCTAGATTATTATGCTAAGTGAAATAAGTCAGTCAGAGAAAGACAAATACCATATTTCACTCATATGTGGAATTTAAGAAACAAAATAAACAAAAGGGAAAAAGAATAAGTGAGAGAGAGGCAAGCCAAGAAACAGACACTTAACTATAGAGAACAAACTGATGGTTACCAGAGGGGAGGTGGGTCAGGGGTGGGTATGTGTGGAAGTGTTGACTCATATTGTACAGCTGAAACTAGTATTACACTGTATGTTAACTAACTGGAATTTAAAGAAAAAAACCCTAAACATGTTTATTTTTTAAAATACTATTTTAAAAATATTAAAATATAAAATATTTAATATTCAAAACATTTTAAAATATTAATAAAATATTACTTAAAATAAAATATTTTAAAATATTATTTTAAAAATATTATTAAAATAAAAATGTGATATTTAAAAATCACATAAAAGATTATTTTTATGTGACCTTGCATATTTGAATTTCCTTAAGTTAAATGTCATCATGTTGTACGTAGGCCATATGGGATCTGTATGCCAAATACTGAAGATAACTAGTATTAGTGTTTTGAGTTATTCTGTGCTTAAGGCAGAAGAGGCAGGCCATTGTGTACTTCCAAGGATGTCACACAGTAGGGAGGGATTAGACTCCAGGAACATTTCATAGCTTGGACAGCTCTTACGCTAGATCTCTTTTAACTTCCTTTGTGTGTAATATGTAAAAGAATGTGTCACAGTCTGTCAATAACTGTTGACTCATTTTACTCTGCCTCGTAAAGGTTCAAAGTTGTTTGTTCTTTATCTGTGGTGAGAGAATTTATATTCCCCTGTTCTTATGAAGGATTGTGTTTATGTAGGAGATATAAATACTGTATATCTTGCATTTTGGAAAGAAACTCAAGTTACAGAGAGTTTCATGTTTGAGTTTAGAATGTGTGTCTATATTTTCTTGACTCTAAACAGTGTGACCTCAGACACATCAGAAATTCTTTTGAGCCTCAATTTCCTTATTTGTAAATGGGAATTAAAATACTCGCCTTGTCAATTTCAGATTTGTTGTAAGGATTTACATAAAGCAATATGTGGGAAAGCATTTTGTGAAATAAGTGGAGTTCTTAAATGAAATGATTTCCTATTACAAATTTTGGAATTTTTATTTTATGATTTTCAGATGCTATTTTGAACTATTGATATCTCTATGTGTGGAATTTTTTTTTTTAACAGAAAACAAGGCTTTGGATTTTTAGAGGAATAATTTCAAGGAAAAAAAAACCCCAACCAACTGTATTAGACTGTACTAAAATAGTTAAGTTTTAGAAATACAAAGGAGAAGGAAAATAAATGTCATAAAATAAATATAGAAGAAGACATTTAAATAATACTTAAGGCTGTTAGTGCTTACAGTTAAGTGAAAATTATTTCCCTCTTGGATGATGTAGAGGGAATCTGATTAAAGAATTGAGTTGATACATATGACATGTCAGTTACATGTGGCATGGTAAATGGGTAAAAGATGAAGGGACTGCACATTGCACCATTGGGATTTGGACAGTCTCTGGGATTCAGATAGCCAGGAGGATTTTAAGCATATATAAGAATGTGTCGTACTTCTCAGGAAGCTTTTATTTTCAAAGGTGGTCTGCTTTTCATGTAATATATACCTAGAGCCACTTGTGTTAATGATCTGTTGGTTACCCAGATCATCATATAATTGTATTATTTCTCAGATACTGTGTTACCCTTAAGGAGCAACTGGGAATATTATACTAAACTCATCAACAGAAGGGACTGGTACACCAATATATGCTCCATCCTTCCAGATTCGACAAGTGAAAAGGAAATAGGATCAATTTATTCTCTCTCTTTTTCTAAAATTTTATTTAATTTTATTTTTTCAGTGATCCAAGATTCATCGTTTATGCACCATATCCAGTGCTCCATGCAATACATGCCCTCCTTAATACCCACCACCAGACTCCCCCTTCACTTCTCCCCCCTCCCCTCCCATAACCCTCAGTTTGTTTCTCAGAGTCCATAGTCTCTCATCATTCATCTCCCCTTCTGATTTACCCCAATACACTTTTCCTTCCCTTCTCCTAGAGTCCTCCATTTTATTCCTTATGTTCCACAAGTAAGTGAAACCATATGATAATTGACTTTCTATGCTTGAGTTATTTCACTCAGCATAATCTCCTCCAGACCCATCCATGTTGATAGAAAAGTTGGGTATTCATCCTTTCTGATGGCTCGGTAATATTCCATTGTATATATGGACCACATCTTCTTTATCCATTCATCTGTTGAAGGGCATCTCAGCTCTTTCCACAGTTTGGTGATTGTGGACATTGCTGCTATGAACATGGGGGTACATATGGCTCTTCTTTTCACCAAATCTGTATCTTTGGGGTAAATACCCAGTAGTGCAATTGCAGGGTCATAGAGTAGCTCTATTTTTAATCTTTTGAGGAATCTCCACACTGTTTTCCAAAGTGGCTGCACCAACTTGCATTCCTACCAATAGTGAAAGAGGGTTCCCCTTTCTCTACATCCTCTCCAACACTTGTTGTTTCCTGTCCTGTTGATTTTGGCCATTCTAACTGGTGTAAGATGATATCTCAGTGTGGTTTTGATTTGAGTTTCCCTGATGGCTAGTGATGATGAACATTTTTTCATGTGTCTGTTGGCCATTTGTGTCTTCTTTGGAGAAGTGTCTGTTCATGTCTTCTGCCCACTTCTTGACATGATTATCTGTTTTTTGGGCGTTGAGCTTGAGAAGTTCTTTATAGATCTTGGATATCAGCCCTTTGTCTCTAGTGTCATTTGTGAATATCTTCTCCCATTCTGTGGGTTACCTCTTTGTTTGGTTAACTGTTTTCTTTGTTGTGCAGAAGCTTTTTATCTTGATGAAGTCCCAAAAGTTCATTTTCTCTTTTGTTTCCTTTGCCTTCGGAGACATGTCTTGAAAGAAGTTGCTGCGGCTGATGTTAAAGAGGTTACTGCCTATGTTCTCCTCTAGGATTTTGATAGATTCTTGCCTCACATTGAGGTCTTTCATCCATTTCAAAATAATACCTATTCTCCTGAAGCTGTTTCAAAAAATAGAAACAGAGGGAAAACTTCTAGACTCTTTCTATGAAGCCAGCATTACCTTGATCCCCAAACCAGGCAAAGACCCCATCAAAAAGGAGAATTTCAGACCAAGATCCCTGATGAGTATGGATGCCAAGATTCTCAACAAGATACTAGCTAATAGGGTCCAACAGTACATTAAAAAGATTATCCACCATGACCAGGTGGGATTTATCCCTGGGATGCAAGTGTAGTTCAACATTCACAAATCAATCAATGTGATAGAACAAATCAATAGGAGAAGAGAGAAGAACCACATGGTCCTCTCAATTGATGCAGAAAAAGTACTTGACAAAATACAGCATCCGTTCCTGATTTAAACTCTTCAAAGTATAGGGATAGAGGGAACATTCCTCAACTTCATAAAATCTATGTGTGAAAAACCCACAGTGAATATCATTCTCAAAGGGGAAAAACTGACAGCCTTCCCATTGAGATCAGGAACATGACAAGGATGCCCACTTTCACCACTGTTGTTCAACATAGTACTAAAAGTCCTAGCAACAGCAATCAGACAACAAAAAGAAATAAAAGGTATTCACATTGGCAAAGAAGAAGTCAACCTCTCTCTCTTCATAGATGACATGATACTTTATATGGAAAACCCAAATGACTCCACCCCCAAGCTACTAGAACTCATAAAGCAATTCAGTAATGTGGCAGGATACAAAATCAATCCACAGAAATCAGTTGCTTTCTTATATGCTAGCAATGAAAATATAGAAAGGGAAATTAGAGAATGATTCCATTTACTATAGCACCAAGAACCATAAGATACCTTGGAATAAACCTAACCAAAAAGGTAAAGGATCTGTACTCGAGGAACTATAGAATGCTCATGAAAGAAATTGAAGAAGACACAAAAAGATGGGAAAGCATTCCATGCTCATGGATCAGAAGAATAAACATTGTTAAAATGTCTATACTGCCCAGAGCAATCTATACTTTCAAGGCCATCCCAATCAAAATTCCACTGGCATTTTTCAAAGTGCTGGAACAAACAATCCTAAAATTTGTATGGAACCAGAAAAGACCCCGAATTACCAAGGAAATGTTGAAAAAGAAAAACGAAGCTGGGGGCATCATGTTGCCTGATTTCAAGCTTTACTACAAAGCTCTGATCACCAAGACAGCATGGTACTGGCACAAAAACAGACACAGAGACCAATGGAACAGAGTGGAGAGTCCAGATATGGACCCTCAACTCTACGGTCAAATAATCTTTGACAAAGCAGGAAAAAATATCCAGTGGAAAAAAGACAGTCTCTTCAATAAATGGTGCTGGGAAAATTGGACAGCTATATATAGAAGAATGAAACTCGACCATTCTCTCACACCATACACAAATTTTATTCTCTTTTAAGGTCTGGAAAATTTCCTGCTGAGTCAGATAATCTTCTGCTGTTACAACTAGAAAGGACTTAAGCACTGTTAGATAAATTTCTTCATTTTATGTGTACATAAGTAGTCAGGAAAACTACTTGCCTAAAGTCATATAACTAATTTATTAAAGTCTGGCTTCCAGTCTCTGTTTAGCTACTGATTTGACAGAAAAGTAAATAAAAATGAAACACAATAAATTTGGGACACTAGTTTTCTGCTTTGAGTGGACACACTGATCTGGTTAATTATGAATTTGCCAAGTTACCATCTTCCCTTCTACTATGAAAGAAGCCTACTGGCATTTACTTAGAAATATGAACTTTCTTTGAGTAAAATAGCATTAAAGTTTATTCTTTATTATTAAAGTTTTATTAAAGCAACAAGAACATAATTCCTAAAAGTCAGAAAGGTCAGCTACAATGCAACTACCAAAAGAAAAGTCAGGAGATTATTTTATTCTAACTTAAACTTCTTTTGGTGTTATGGGGTAGGAATAAGCTACTGGCTCATCTCCCAGAAAGGTTTAGAATTTGAAGAAAACATTGGTTCGTGTGGTAGTTTAAAATATATCCACAGATTCATTGACATACTTCCTTGTAAGAGGTGGATACTAATTATCTTCCACTGTGGGCTGCATTTAATGATTGTCTTCTAACAAATAGAGTAAAACAGAAATAATGATGTGTGACTTTCGAGACTAAGTCATAAAAAGGCAGTGCAACTTCTTCCCTGATCCCTCTCTTGTATTGCCCTGTCTGGGTAAAGTTAGCTTGCACATTGTACATATACTCATGTGTCTACTCATGGAGAGAAAGAAGCATGTGGTGAGGAACTGAACTCTTCTGCCTATATCTTGGAAGGAATGGAAGCATCTGGCCAATAGCCATATAAGTAGACCATCTTGGAAGCTGATCCTTTAGCCTCAGTCAAATCATGAGATAATAGTAGACTCTATTGACATCCTGACTCTGAAAGCCTCAGATACCTTATGCCAGAACCACCCAGGAAAAAGCCCACGGTAATCAACCCATCCTGGTTTGCCTAGAACTTTCTTGGTTTTGGCACTGAAAATCCCACATCCCAGGAATCCCCTGAGTCCCAGGCAAGCCAGAGTGGTTTGTCACCCTAATCTTTCCTGAATTCTCCACCCAGAGAAACTGGGAAATAATAACTTTAGCCATTGAATTTTGGATTAATTCATTACACAGCAGTAGATACTAATTCTGGAAACATTGTTCATTACTGGTTGTGGTTGAAATATCAAAATGCAGGAATAAAGATTTGTCTCAGACAGTCTTTTTTAACTTAAATTTTAGTTAACATACAGTGCAATATTGGTTTCAGGAGTAAATTCAGTGATTCATCACTTACATACAACACCCACTGCTCATCACATGTGCCCTCTTTAATCCCCATCACCCATCAAGCCCATTCCCCAACTTCCTCCCTCCATCAACCCTCAGTTTGTTCTCTGTCATTAAGAATCTCTTAGGTTTGTTTTCTTCTCTCCTTTTTCTCTTCCCTTCCTATATGTTCATCTGTTTTCTTTCTTAAATTCCACTTCTGAGTGAGATTATATGGTATTTGTCTTTCTCTGACTGACTTATTTCCCTTAGTATAATATACTCTAGCTCCATGCATGTTGTAGCAAATGGCAAGGTTTTATTCTTTTTGATGACTGAGTAATATATCATGGTATATATAGACCACATCTTTATCCATTCATCAGTCAATGAGCATTTGGGGTCTCTCCATAGTTTGTCTATTGTTGGTAATGCTTCAATAAACATCAGGGTGCATGTATCCCTTTGAATCTGTATTTTTGTATCCTTTGGGTAAATACCTAGTAGTGCAATTTCTTTACCATAGGGTAGTTCTAGTTTTAACTTTTTGAGGAACCTCCATACTGTTTCTCACCATGTATGCACCAGTTTGCATTCCCACCAACAAAGTTCCCCTTTCTCTGCATCCTCGCCAACACCTGTTATTTCTTATGTTGTTAATTTTAGGCATTCTGACAGATGTGAGGTGGTAATTGTCTCAGTTACTCTTAAACACAATCTTGAACTTTAGTGAATTATCTTCATTATTTAACAAACAATTGGTTGAAAAACCCAGTCATTTTATCCACTGTCTTGTCCCCTAATGTCCATTTGTATGAATTTTTTTCCCTAAATTTTATAGTTGTTTTGAAATCTGGCAGATATTTTTCACACTTTGAAATGCCATTACTCAGTGTATTATTTGCAAGCTACCTGCCTTAAAATCATCTAAATAATTAGAATCATCTAAAGACTTTGTTTAAATGCAGATACCTGGCTCTGCTCCAGATCCACTAATCAGAATTTCTGGGTGTAGGGATCAGGATTTTATGTGCTTATTAGACTGTGTGAGTGGTTCATAGACACCAGTTTAAGAAAAATGATAAAAGAAATCCTATTAACCACTGCCTTTTCAGCTGATAGAAATAATAGTTTGACTGCAATATGTTATGAAAGAGCTATTATTGATAACAAGATTACAATTACCCTTGGTTTCAATCTTCTTAATTTCACTGGGGGAAGGAGAGAAATGTGTACTGACAGAGCAGATGGATGAGTTCAATGATTGCTTTCAGGAGATGGTTTAATAGGTAAGAGAACATGCTGTAGACTCATTTTGGGAAGTGCCTGGTCTTATCTGGTGATGGGAACTGAGGAAAACAATCAGAAGTCCCCCGGCTGAGAAGCCCCTGTGCATATTTTCGCCTTGTGAGGTTCTAGAGATGTCAGAAGGCCTGACTAATCTGTTACAAATCCAAACCATGTTAGCTGGAATCAGACTGTTTTTTGAAAGGAGATGAGCAAAAGGGAGACAAATTGAGGAGGCGCGGAAGAACCAAAATGAGGAAAGCATTGTAGTTCCAGCATAATGACAAATAGGAAGAGTGAACACGCCTCCCTTTAGTGTACACATCTTTGCTAATGAAACACTCTACAGATTGTACAAATAACGTGTCCCTCATGAAGGGGGAGGATATACCGAAGTGAAATAATTAGGGAAAGCAACTCATCCCAGGAAGAATGTAATACAGCAGAACCAACAGATGGAAGCTAATGGAAGACAAGGAAAAGGGAGCCATTGCGAGGGTTTTTGTGCGAATGTAAATGAAGAGCAGCAGGTCAAGGAGCTAGAACAGAGCGGGAAGGAAATGAGTCTCAAACAGTGCATTTCCTTCTCTTTGATGCACACATTTAGTTAGCATAGGTTTGATGAGCTTCAATTTGGTTAAATGTAGCTCAACTCAGTTCAATATTAGTAACGTCAATTCACTCCACTTAGGCGCTGAGGTTATCCAGGAATGAGTAAGACAAGAACTTTTTCCTCAAAGAGCTTACAGTCGAAAGAGCAGGAGGGGAAAGAGTAAGCAGGCACATAAACAGCTAGTATGATAATTATGCCAGTCTGTATGAGAAGATATACTTCATGCCCTGCCCTGTATCCTGAAGGGCTCCTATGTTGTTCTGGGTGTATGAAGGATAAAGCACTCTATGGGACTTCTCCAATTCATCTACAAAATTGAAACAATTTTGTTGTTGCTTTGATGTCTCAGATTTTCCAAGTTGCTGCTTTTTTTATTTTTCCAGAGGGAAATTATCAGAGGAGTTTGTCTAGTGGAAACCATCTAGTGAAATTATTTCTTTGTGATACTTAGTATTTAAGTTACAGCAGATACTTAGAAACATAGATTTCTCTAATCTTCATAAAAATTATGTGGAGCAGCTATTATCCACATTTTAGAGAGGATGAAAACAGATTGAGAGTTTGAACCAAGTATGTTGCCCTAGGTCATGTAGTGAGGAAGGGGCAAAGCTGCAATTGTAGCCTGTGTCTTTCTACTGTCGTCAGCGTGCTCTCTTAAATTCCTTATGTTGCCTTTTGAGATAGCATGAAAAGAGAATGAAATTAAGGCTAAGCGAATGTACAAATAAACCAGAAGCATCCAAATGAGGTGATTTTTTTTTTCTGACATGAGGTTAGATAATTCAAAGGCACACTGGGAAGTGAATTGGGTCTTGAAGGATGAGAAGGATTTTAATAGTGACTTGAGAATTGAAGGGCCAGCAGGAGCAAAAATATCAAGACACAAGTGAAGGGTCCATTCTGAAATTGATTAGAACATAGATCACATGGCATTATGGAGAAAGGAGCAAGGCTAGAATGATCATTTGTGACTGGTTATTTAAAAATCTACTGTAAGTACCTGGGATTTTGTCTTGGAGGTAGTGAGAAAGCAATACAGGTTTTGAGAAGGAAAATGAACTAACCTGATTTCTATGTTTGCTTATGAAAGGATGAGCACTCGATGGGCTAGGGAGACAAATGTTCAGGACGCTAACTAGAAAGCTACGGAATCAGATTAGGCTAAAACAAAACCAACTAACCAAAAACCCCTCAAAACCCAAGAATACGGTTAAGAGCAGAGTGTTGCAAAAAAAAGTAAAGCTTTCAGGATTTAAGTAACTTCATGCACTGGATGAGGAAGAGAAAGCTTCTGAAGAGAACTCCCAAATTTGTACATGTGGTCTGGATATAACAACATTAATTAAATAAGACCAAGAGTCTCAGCAGAGAAGCAGTTTACAGGAAGGGGAAGATAAAGAGTTCAGTTTTACTAAAATAGTTTTAAATGTATTAAAAATGGCTGGAAATTTGTCCTAGAGCTCAAGAAAGAGATTAAGGCTTGTGATATGGATGTGAGCATTTACACTCATTGGGCGATTTGGGATATTATCTCCTTTTCATCTACAGGAAACCAGAGGGAAAAAACAGGAATATGCACTTCCTGATGATTGTATAGCATGTCAGTTAAAAAAAATTAATCTCCACCAATATTTAATGAGGAAAAGGCACAGTCTGTGGCCCTTGGAGGACTTCAGTTTAAGGAAGACAGAAGAAATAATTCACATTCTATGAATATTCTGCAAATTCTTATGGCTAGCCCATGGAATTCCAGACTCTTAATTCCTGAAGGACCTTAGTAAAAAGGCAACATCATGCAAGATGGGAACATAAGAGTCCTGGGAGCCAAGGTGACTATTTTTAGTCTCTATTCAGACTTATTTATTTAGACTCTATTCAGCACGGGATGCTATAAACACTTCTGTAGTCACTATTCATACCCTAAAGTTTTTGCTGATTCTCATCATTGCCTCATTCTCCAGTTGAAGACCTACTTTGCCAAATATATTGTTTCATGCTCCACCCAAAGCCTTTTTGGCATCTTGATGCTTTTCTTTCTAAACTTCTTATGAGATTTTTAAGTAGAAACAGCATGTATCCCAATTGGGAGATAGGTCTTTTCTCTCCAATATTAAAAGGAAGAGAAATTTGCTGCTATCACTTTGAAAATTAATGATCTTTTATGTCACATGTGTGGCATATTATCACATTATTTTAGAAACACTGGGAGTATTTTAGCGAGTGTGAGATAATGCTGAGGATAATTATTGTAATTATTTAAATCATTTCCAGTAGAGTTTAAATGGATTTATGTTATTTTTTAGTGAAACTTATGGTTCTTGCAAGTTTTTTTGCAGTCTGAGTTATAAATTTTAGTTTCTGAAGTTTAGGAATAGGAAAGTGATATGAGAATGCCCTGTAGGTATTCTACGTATGATGGAGCATATTTTTCCAAGGTCAGGCAAGTGTTTTAGTTTTATGTACTAGGAGGTAGAACATTTTTTTATTTAAGATTATTTATTTATTTATTTGAGAGAGAAAGAGAGAGCACAAGCTGGGGGGAGAAGGAGAAGCAGACTCCCCATGGAATAGGGAGCCTGACATGGGGCTCCAACCCAGGACCCCGGGATCATGATCTGAGCCGAAGGCAGCTGCTAAACTGACAGAGCCAGCTAGGTGCCCCAGTAGAACTTTTTTTTGGCAGTCTAACATCCACAAATGGTTAGTTTGACCGTAAGTCAAATCCTTGTTTTGTTCATGAGGCAGCTAATGTTTCACTAGGTTCTAATACTGTGCCTGTATCATAGGAAAGGACACTCAGTATCTTATGGCCACTGTTTTTCTTCCTTTTTTTTTTTTTTAAGTAATCTCTACACCTAATGTGGGGCTTGAACTCACAACTCTGAGATCAAGAGTCTCGCGCTCTACTGACTGAGCTAGCTAGCGCCCCTGGCCACTTCTATTCTTGAATCAATGATTCTAATGAAATTACTCATCTTAAGAGAGTCTCATCTTATTTACATTATATGACATGTAAGTAACCAATAATACCCAATGTTTGAAATACTGTGTTCTATATGGATGTTATTAAGATATCTTGAAAATGTAACCTACTCTTTCATGGGAATAATTAAATGATGAGTTGTCAAAGGAGGCAATACTGTGACAGTGTCAAATTTGTGGTTTTGTGTCAGACAGACCAGTTTTGAGGTTGGCTCTTCCATTTACTAACTGGTCAAGTTAGTCAAAATTTTTTGATCTGTAGAAATTCTCAATTCCCACAATAACATAATTATAGCCCAGGGTTGTAAGGATTAAATGAGAGAATTTATATAAAGTGTTAACTTGAAAAGTGAGGTTATTTGGGATTTATGTATCTTAACCATTCATTTGCTACAGGAACTGTTAAGGATCTCTGTTTAGGAACATAGTTGAGAAGCAGATATTCATGCATGACTGTGTCTATACAGGATCTCATAAATAAGCTGGGGTTGGGGCTAAGCAAAGTGGTGGGACAGGGTGAGGAGACTTCATTAGCATCTACTGACTTCAGAACATATGGTACTTACCATAGGGAGAACAAATGGAAAGAGGAAGCCAAGAGGCTTACTTAAAAACAGTTTTGGGGGTGAGGGTGGGGTTTCCTAAGTGAACACATGTGCAACTTCAATCACTTGGGGAAAGGGGTTGGAAAACAATGTTTTTAGTAATTTACTACTATGTATAGCTTGTTATACATATCATTGTGTTTTTGCAGCCCTGAGATGTAATTATCATTACTTCAACATTGGAGATAAATTTCCTAAAACTTGGAAAATGTAATTTTCCCCAGGCTGCATGTATCTAGAATGTTCCAAATCCCGAATTTCCTCTCTCAACTGTAATTGTGAAGTCCATGAAATTCTCATTCTGTAGTATTGGCTCCCTTACCTGCTTGTATGCTTTAGGCATAGGACTGAAAGAAATGAATCAAGAGAGGTAACACAGTGGGTGATTGGGCCAGGAGAACCTACTAGAGGGGCCAAGGTGGTTTCTCCAATACATGCAAAGAGACCCCAACCCCAGCCCTTCCTTTCTAAGGTGTCAAGACACTGTACCTCTGTAAAGGCCATAGCAATAACTCACAAAATTACAATGAACAATGCTACCCAGGGCTGGAACGGGACTAATCAGAGCACTATATGAAGACTGAAGGCCAGACAAAGGTTTTGGGAGGGAAAACCCTCATTTTGGAAACACA
The DNA here is from genome assembly GCA_002007465.1 of Ailurus styani. Taxonomy (NCBI): domain Eukaryota; kingdom Metazoa; phylum Chordata; class Mammalia; order Carnivora; family Ailuridae; genus Ailurus; species Ailurus styani. The sequence goes on along the minus strand of LNAC01000809.1, from coordinate 574,884 downwards.
AATATACCCCAGATAAGACAGACTGTGGCCAGACCAGTTGTGAATGGTCTGAATTCAGGTCTGTAATTCTGATTCTATCCTTCAAACCTTGTAACTAAGAAAGTTTTCTTGTGTTTATGGACCTATCCATTTCTCAAACCCCTTGGGGCATCATTTTGGGTTTGTTTGTCTGTTTGTTTGTTTGTTTGCCAGCGTTTTCTAAGCAAAAGGATCTGGTCAGCTGTGCAAGTAGCTTGTGGGTCTGTCAAAGGGTAAAAAAACAGTATGGCCAAGCCTCAACCAGCATAATAGGTCATCACAAACACACAGCTTCGTATGTCCCCCTAGGGACTGGTGTGACTGCAGACCCAAGACTGGCCTTTTAATCCAAGGAGATCACTCAGTTGAGAGAACAGGGGAAAATTGGAAATGGCTCCACATGTGGCTCCTTCCTTCCCTAACCATCTTATTACAGATTTCATTCATTTATTAATTTAACAAATATTTATGAAGCATTGTTTGTGTCCCAGAAACTATTCTAGATTCTGAGAAAATATCAATGAACATTTCCAAAAATGTCCCTGTTCTCATGGCACTCATGTTTTTGTGGCTGAGTGGACAGAGGATAGATAATAAGCATGTAATAAAATGTAGTATATGTAACATAATTTTGTAAAAAAAAAGAGGTGATATCACTTTAGTTAGCAATGAGTACTTTGAAGAAAAATAAGGACGGGTAGGGAAGGAGTCCAAGGGCAACTGAAGAGAAATAAGTGGCTGAGTGAAGTTCAAGGTTAAGCAGGGCAGTTAAGGCAGATTTCTTTGGGGATGTGGCAGATGTTGTTTCAGCCAATACTCTAGTGGAGGGGAAGGAAGGAAAGGCAGAAGGGAGGGAAAGAGATGACTTCTGGAGGAAAAGAGGGTGACAATTCCAGGGTCATGTCATTGCGTAGGGGAGGTAGAGAGAAGGCGCAATGATTTACAACAGAAAGGTGACGAAGAGCTTGGATTCGCAACTATGTGCACAGGTGTTTTGATCTTAGTATTTTTTTCCAACTCATAACAAATACAGCCTGACCCAATAAATTTAGTGGCATATTGCTTTCATCTGAATATATCCTTTCCCTGACTCTTCCTTCCTTTCCTCCCAGAAGGCTGTGTTGTTGGAGAAGAAGTTAATTTAACTAGAAAAGCTGAAACTGACAATGTGGAACCTTGATTCTCTTGCAGATGCAGCCCTGATTATTACAAAATCTGCCCATGGCAGGTCTAATATGTCTCTCTTTACTGGTAAATTATCATTCATCCTGAGAGGTGTGAGGACTTAATCCTTTGCATTTAAGGAGCTCAGAGACTGAGCACTGCAATTATATGCCCATTTCTTTCTTTCTTTCTCTCTCTCTTTTTTAAATTTTTTTTTTATTTTTGAGAAGCTCCAAAAAGTGCTTAAAATGTCCAGGCACTTTCCCTCAGTGTGGCTATGGGCTCAAATCTGCTGGCTGAGGTGTAACTTACTTGTGATAAGTTTCTCCCTGGTCTTCTGGATGTTGCTAATGTTTTGGGCAGAGCTTCACTTGCTTAGTACCTCAATAAGGTGAAACAAAATTATTTTACCTTGTACTCTTTCCGCAAGTACCAGTAGTTTAAGAGGCAGCACAAAATAATGGCAAGAGTGATGTTGGAATCAGACCAATTTATATAGCGCCATCTCTTAGAAGCTGTTTGCGCTTGAATGAGCCAATTTACGTCCCTGAGTCTGAGCTCCCTCTTGTACAAAATAGAGCTAATAAGAGCTACCTTGCCTGGTTACTTAGAGGAAGATGTGAAATGTAGTACCTGGATGTGAGGCTCTAGATACGGCTGCATCATTCAGCTGGTATTCACTTAGCCTTAAAATTTAACATCGAGTACCATAATGGTAGATACAGGTCATTATACCTTCATCGAAACTGGTAGAATGTACAACCACAAGAGTGAACCCTAATGAAATATAGGGACTTTGGGTGATAATGATGTGTCAGTGTAGGTTGTCAGTTGTAACAAGTGGACCACTGTGGTACGGGGTATCCACAGTGGGGAAGGTCATGTGTGTGGGGAGACAGGAGGTCCATGGGGACTCTGTACTCCGCTCAACTTTTTCTGTGAGCCTGACTGCTCTAAAAATAATTAAAAAATAACATTAATAGATTTTAGCTGGACATTCATCCATATTGCATTGGATAGCCTAGTATCCTTACAGATATGTTGCAGGATTTGGAAAATTCTTATTTCTCTTAAGCTTTTTGGGCTTTTACTTCTGGTTCTACTCCATTGCCAACTTCAGCTCTGCCTTCTCCACCTGTGTGCTCTGTTCCTTGTTAAACCGCACTGACCAGTACTCACGCTGAAGAGGAGGATGCATTAAAAGTTTGGGAGTAATGAGGGGGGAAGCACAGTCAATCAAAAATGTTACCAGTCCCTAGGTGATCCTTGACATTGGGACAGTCGCTCGTCTCTCCAAATAAAGCTTTATTCTCTTGTCGTGATTTACTGATCCTTACACCTGCCACTCTGTCCCCCCCCAACTCTTTTTTTAGTGTCTCTGGAGAAACTAAGAATATCTTGCTTTCTTATGCAGAACAATTTTCTTTTTCTGGTTCTGTTAAAGAATATATATATCCAAAAGCGTAAAATCATGACTGTATAAATGGATAAAAAGGAACATGTGAGAAATATTTCATTTAACTCACTTAATGAAAGGAAATTTCAAAGGAAAATTCAAAGAAACTCATATATGCAGTGACAAAATTGATCAATATTCACAGAACAATAAGAAACTATCTCTTTTGGACAGAGTGCACATGTGGACAAGACTCATTTGCATTTCCATCAATATTCTATAATTTACAGTTTTAAAAGAACTCAAAGACAATAAAAGTAGGAGATAACCTGCCAGGGGATGCTAGACAGACTCCCTGATTTTTTGGGGGGGTGGTATTTCAAAGTCTTTCCCAGTTTTTCCTGACAGCTCAATCCTGGCTTATCTGGACCATGCACAGATGTACTATTTTCATAGTATCTAAATTGTCCATCAATTACACAGTTTCCCTAAACAAAGATTTGTTCTTTCTTTCCAGAGAAATGCTGCTGTCTCTTTGTTTCTCTTTCTCTACTATGTAAATAAAATAGGTGGTGTATTGCACAGGATGTTCAATAAATGTTACTTCCCCATTTGCCCTTCCTGACTTGTTCCCAGCTCAGGCCCTTATGTCTGTTATGTGCTTTGCAGTGTTTCCGTGGACTGGGAATATTCTCTCTCTTCCAACCCCTGCGTTTGTACTGTTTCTGTTCCACTGAAGAGTGTTAAGTGTCATGAGAGATACAGGTGTCTGATGACATGCTGTGTGTGACTACTTTAAATGTCTCTAAGTGACCATCACAGACTCTGCCACAGAGCCATGAATGGACTGTGTGCAAAGTTGGATCAACTTAAGGAAGTGAACTAGAGAGTGATGAGACAAAATTGTGGCATTAGGTGTGTTTATCTTTTGATCATAGATCTTCTTTTAGCACTAGAAGATGGTCTTGAAAAACATTAGGCATAAGTCAGTGGCACAGAATCTGAAAGGAAGCAGAGAGAGAGGATGGAGGTCCTTTGAAATCTTTCTAATCATAGGTTTCGCTAGGATGACAAAAATTCCTTTTATTCAGTTTGGGAGGTAAAAGCAGGGGGAACTTATTTAATCATCTTTTATAAAATGAAAAAAGAATTTTATTGTCTCTGAACCCATTTGTCAGTATTATTATCAGTCATGTGGTTTTCAAAGTGGGATCCATGGTCTAGCCTCAGTAGAATCATCCATAGATCCATGGGTTTGTTAAAAATAGATTTCTGAAACTAGTGTTTCTGTTTTGTTTTTGCATCATTCACTATATCAGAATACTGGGGGTAACTGTCTAGAATCTGAAATTTATTTAAGATCTTAGATGATTTTTATGCCCACTGAAGTATGAAAACTAGAGTTACAGAAAATATACTATTTTTATATAAGATGGGGAAACTCCCACTAGTATGGCCAGCAGCAGTGAAATCCAGTGGAGAGAGCAATGCTAGAGCTTTCAGAAGACTTTACCTCTGACCCTGACAATGAACTGGCAGGTCACCAGCATAAGTTAGATCTCACTGGCTGCCAAGTGTTTCAGAGAAAGATCAGAAATAATCTTTCTCAGAGAAATAAAAGAAGAAATCTCTGTTTCTCTTCCAATCCTAACGTTTGGCTCATTCTTGCCATAAGTAAACATGAAGATAACCTTGTTCTTCTGATAACAATACATTCAAAGAGTACTGTGTATTTTCTTTGGGCCTCATAAACATTAACCCAACTGCCTGATAACAGATTGCTACAGAGCCAGGCATCATGCAGGGTTCACTTATATTATTTCATGAACCATTAGTTATCTTGGTTCTATTCATGTGATTGATTTTTTTCATGTTTTCTTTTGTGCAAGTATATGTAGCACTCTTTTCTCTTGAAGGAATTGTAGGTAGAGTGCACCTGAAGCCTAAGAAAGAATTAAATAAGAATACGAGCACTCCATATTATAGGAATAAGAACCCTGTTGTCCTTTCAGAAATAGACTGAATGGCAGTGTTCACCTCCCCATTCTACTAGAGCCCAATTACTTTGGTTAGACTAATTATTCTTCCTTTATTAACTGTCCTCTGTGCTTAATGGGACCAAATGTGAGATGAGAAGATAAAGTGTTCAGGCATCTATATAGGACTAATTTTAGCATCGAGGATAGTTGTGAGAGGCTGGGAGCCAGGTGCATTTCAGTCTTAATGAGGTGGCACCTTCTTGATGCTTTTGACCTTGTCCACTGTAGGTGGGAATTTGTAGAAACCATTTAGACAGCTTAAAGTACAGTTGACAGAACTGTCTACACCATTCATCCCTATCCATTTTAGCACCGCAAGGCAGGCCAAGTGCTATTTTCTGTAAATAGAAAGTAACATACCTTTATCCAGTCATGGAACAGACATAAACGTGAGTTGACACCTCCTCTTGGTTCTCTAGCCCAACCCGAAATTAGCACTAATAAATAAATCCCCAGAGGTCCTTATTTTGGTTAGAATCACACCAAATTGACAAGTTTCTTAGAGCACCACCAAACTTGTGGCCAACATAGGACAATAAAAACTCTAAAGTAAAGCTCATTAAAAGAAGCTCTGTGTCTGGGGTGGTTTCCTTTCTGGCCATGACAACCAGGACCACCTGCTGGCCTGCACCTCATCCTAGATCCGAAGACTCACAAACATAGATGCTGTCATTCCTCTGTGTAAACCCATTTACCGACTTCTGTGCCATACAGTAAGGATTATTTTTAAGGTGTTCCATGAGAGGAAAGACTATAGATACCTTTGGTCTTTGCTAATACTCAATTAGTCCTCCTCTTGAATGCTCTTGAGACATGTTTTGACAAAGATGATTGCAATTTACAATAGTCCTATGCTATCTATCTATTGTATCTCTATCTATCTACCTATCCTTCATCTATCTATTTAATTTATCCCAAATCTATATCTCTATACCTCTCATACCTTTTCAATGATAATATCATTGTAATAACTCAAAAACTGTAAAAACAAACAAACGAAAATTTCTCCACTGCCATTCTTGTCCTCTTATGAAGAAACTGCTTTGAAAGGAAAAAGTAGATAATTGGTACAACCACTTCAACAGAAAAGCTCTTCAAGAGCTCAGGCTGTGTGTGTGATAAGTTCTCTTGAGATGAACATGAGATAGGTTGAATAATGTTATGGTTTCATGGCTTTAGTAGTAAGTCACTGATATAACAGTGATGTTAAAGACTTGTGAGCTTTGCTCAAAACATTTCATTAATGTTTACATTTCCTAAGGAAGAAAAAAAATCTTTTCTTTGGTTATAAATAGAAAATGTTAGAACGGGAAGACAGGTGACTAGTGACAAGAGTCAGGACTGGAGTCCAGGAATACCCTATTTTTGGCTCATTCATAGTCTAGCTTCATCAATTCTTAAGGTATCAGGAGGCCACTACTTGTAAAATGTTCATTCATACTGTTGGAATAAGTGTATACACTGTGTTTATTTGAGAGGGAACATGAATCACATTCTTTCATTTACTTCTGTATCTTGTGGAAGATCTAAATCCACTTCCCCAATGCTATGAGTTTTTGGACCAGAATTTTTGGAAAACCATTCTTCCATTCATTTCTCTGTTTATTGATATTCCACTATTTGCTCCTCACCATTTCATCCCATCTGCACATACCCAACCATATCCCCAAAGGCTAAGAAATGCATAGGTGTGTTAAGAAAGGCACAGAGGAGCACTGATAAAGGGAATAACTTTATTGCTAGCTCCAGTGATCACATACTGTTGTCAAAAAGACAGTGAGGTCAGAATCAGAAGGACTGAGTTGTATTTTCTTGGTTCTGTTGACTGTGTGACTGCTGACATTTTAAATATCTTGAGTTCAGTATCCTTATCTGAAAAAGATATAGTAGTACCTATCCTGATCAATATAGAGGATGGATATAAATATCAAATATGTTAATATGCTTGAAAAAGAACTATTGATTATTTTAGGAAAGAGTTAAAATGAAAAAGAATTAAGGATTTTTTTTTGTCCCATGAAAACAGCAATTGACTAAAGGTTTATAAACCACAGGCAAAAAGAGGGCTTATTTTCCCTCTGAAAAATAGCAGTCTTCTCAATGTGCCTTTCCCGTGATTTGTTCCTTCCCAACCTAAATCAGATCACAAAAATGTTGGGGACCCAAGGACCAACCAAAGTGATCATTGAAACCCAAGGGTCTGTGTTCGCAGACAGCAAGAGTGACTGTGTGAAGCCAGGACAGACCATACAACTCTAGCTCCTGGCCATTCAGTCATATGGGTCAACAGGACTCCAAAGAATTGGCTTCTTCTTAAGTCTACAGTGAGCACACTGAGAGGAACACAGGTTGGGATACCTTTGTAGGTGTTGGAGGTCTTGAAAACTCAGCCAAGCACAGAATAATGTTGTGTGCCAACTGCATGCAGTACAGATAAAAATTAGTGTGTTGGTCTTCCCCATGGACAGTTCTTCCCTGCAACAATGTAATACAAGGCATGAAGTGCAAAGGCAAACAGAGATGAGTAAAAAGGAAAAGAGCGACAGTAGCAGCAATATCAGTAGCAAGTAAAGAAGTAAATCTTAAATATTACCATGTGGACTTAAGTGCAGTGAGAGTCCAAGATGACTTTTTGGATAGCGTTTGAGAAATATAAGAGCTCTATAAAAAAGAAAATTAGGTGGGGATAATTATGTGATCTTAGTGTGTATATATATACATATACTGATGCCACCTGGGACCATGAGGAAAGCTAAGATGTGGCAGTCCCTCAGAGAGAGAAGATTGGGAATTATAGTAGAATCAGATACAAATATATGTTCTATGTAACTCTAATAAGGTAACACCCTCACCTTTTACTTCTTTTTAATTAAATTGTTTTCCTTGTCTCAATGTTCAAAATTTTTGAGTATTGCTAGAAGAGAAGTGACAATCTGAATGGTGCCAAGTAAGCTGCAGACAAAATTTTTGTGCCTAAGGGATATTAACCTTGGAAGAGTCTGCAAAACCAATGGTTGAAACATTGAAAATCCAGCTGCAACCAGACTAGGAACCATCTCACGTGAGAGTGTGCCAGAAAAGGGTCACAAAAAAGCATGCTGGAAAACCTAAGATGGGACAAAAATGCAAGGTTTTGTTGCTAAAAAAGAACTCCTTATCGTAAACACAGCAACCGTCTCCAGAGCTGGGTCAACAAACTGCCAATTGCCAGGGCTCCTGGGTGGTGCAGTTGGTTACTCTTTGGACTCTTAATTTCGGTTCAGGTTCCTGATCTCAGAGTCGTGAAATGGATCCCTGCCTCAGGCTCCGTGGTTAGCACAGAGTCTGCTTGTGATCGTCTTGTCCTCTCTCTCTGCCCATCCTGCTCATGCTCTCTCTCTCTAAAATAAATATTTTGAAAAAACTGCCAGTTGCTTCTCATGCACCCACCCGGTAGGCTTCTCCTCTTACTGGGGCCTTCCTGAAATAAAGGGGGTTAAATTTGTTCAGAAGTATAAAGGAGTGAACACATAATGAGGATTATTATTATAGCTATCATCTAAAATAATCGTTGCCTACTAACTCTTCCTTACCAATATAATCTTTTATTTTTTTTGCTTTACTAGCTTGTTCGTTCCTCACCTGTGTTCACCCTTCTTCATCCAGCAACAATCACCACTCTCCCAACATGTGTCAAGTGCTGTGTTTACAGAGCCCTGGTCATGAGCAAAACAGACAAATTCCCTACACCTCATGAAACTGATAGCATAGTGAGGTGGTAGAAATTACATGCATAAAATTAGGTGACTGTGGTGAAGGCTACGTGTATGATTTTGAGCTGTACTAAGTGTGAAAATGTGCAGGGCCCATGAGAGGATCTAAGTAGGAGATCTTGTTTAGACTGGGGCTCAGGGAATGTCTCTTGGATGAAGTGGCATTTAATCTGAAACCCAAAAGATGGGTGGAAATGGAATACTATAAGTGTGGGAACAAGGGTATTTCAAGCACAGAGAACAGTATGTACAAAGACACAGGGGTGAGACAGACTTGACACATTTGAAAAACCAAGAACCAAGGGTGGTCAGAGGGGAGGCTGGGAAGCTAGGGTTGCTTGCGGGGCAGCAGGACCATGTTTAGCACTTGGGTTTTTTCTCCTGTGGGATTCTCAAGTCCTTTGATGTTCATTTTTCTCTTCATGTTATCTCTTATCTGTGTCCTGTTCTCTTCGTGATTGTTTCTGAATTCCTCAAGCCCAGATTTTCCAAGCAGTTCTATCTTCTGTTCACTGCCAGTTTCCACTTGTTTCCCCCAGTATTTCATCCGGAGTTATCTGTGAAAAAACAGCCATGAGTAAAACAACACCATAATGATAATAATTTTAAAATGACACCGAAGTAACAAGCAGAGCCAATGCTGCAAAATGCATGTGTGTATTCAGCAAGGAGCACTAGGTGATGGGTTGATGATGCGTGTCCGGGAAGCGAAGTCAGCCTTAACACTTTCCAAGCGCTCTCAGGCAAGATGGGCTAGCGGGAGACAGAGGGGAACACGTCTCACTTCTCCTAACAGGAAAAGAAGTCGTCCCCAACTCATCATGCACTCAGTAGTCTCTCATACAAGCACACGACAAAGAATTCCAAAGTGCAACGTGTCTCTGGTGGTGCTTGGTATGTGGAGGGTTGTCCTCCCCTGGCCAGAACTCTTTGATTCTGTTGACCTGAATCTGGGACCCCTGCCCAGTATCTCAATCTCACGAGACTTTAGTGGAAGCCTCCATCAACTCCACTGCCTGGAGGAAGGAGGATTATTTTTCCTGGTGGGTAGCTCTTAACCTTTTAATTTCTCTTCCTCCCCCAACACCTTCCCCAGTCCCCCCCTCCAGCCCCCACTAAGATAGAGTCTTGTGGGATTACTGGGATGAGGGAGGAAGGTGGAGCGATGTCTACAGAAGAGCTAGGAAGGGGAAAAAAAACCCCAACTTTTTCCTTAAAGAAACTTTCAGTGGGGACTTATATATTTTAAATGTATGCTCTTAAAAATATCCATTCTGAAGAAAATAATCTGCTCCTCATTATTACTAATTTTAAAAGTTTTGAAAATGGTTAAATAAGGAAGTACTCAAAATTTGGATTCTAGGGATACAAAAGCTGTCCTGAGGTGTTTAAATGCATTATAGTCTTGAAAGAATTTGTCTGAAAACAATAATCTACGAATTATTAATATTATTTTATTAGTATTACTTTTTTCCCTTAGGAAAATATAACTGTGGCAGTCTCAGCAATTTCTATAGTTTTTTATGGAGACTGTATCTGAACTAATTTTCTTTCTTTTGCCTGTCATTTGGTTATTTATATCTAAGGTGGGAATAATAGTTGTAGATCCCATAGGGCACTGAGCAGTTGAAATTATCCTCTAGATTTAAATATGTGAGTTTAAATACAGCTCCAGGTGAGGCCCCTGGGGGTTTTGCAGCTCGGAGAATGTGCAGCCACCACTCATATTCCTTTTTTGCATATTCCACATTACTGTCTTCCAGATAGAACACGGGCTTCCCTAGAGAAACTCTCATAGGAATAAAAGGAGAACTAATAAAAATAATGCTTAGTAATATTATTTTTTGGCAGTACTTTTCTCTAAACTCACAGTCCACACCAAAAACTAATGGCAAGCAGCAGGAGTCAGTCTCTGTGTAAGGAGAAATTAGCTGCTAACCAGAATCCCTGGGAAGCGATCTTGCTGAGCTACAAATATGCAGAATTGGTCTGGTTAAATGGTCATTCTATGTCTCATTTTTTAAAAACTTTTTTTTTTTTTAAATCAGGGGTAATAGCATTGGCTTGTTGCTTTCACAGTGAGTGGTTAACCACAGGAACAGAACACTGATGAGAAATACATAGTGAGTGAGCCTGTGGTTGGGTCTAGGGAATGGTTTTTAGACTTTGGAAAATAAGATTGTCATAAATTCTAGATACTGAAAGAATTGAGAAGGCAGGTAACTTTCAGTTCTCTCATCTGCTCGTCTTGGTTTCCCTTTTGCCTCCCCCTCCTCTCTCACCTCTCTCTTGATGGAGGTGATCCTGGGGATGGGAAGTTCTACTTTACAAAATATTGGTCTGGGAAAGAGTTGCTTTCCTTCTCTGATGAAGGCCCCTGTCTTTTGGATATGCTTTTAGAGTCTTGGATTTCTAGGATCACCATGTCCATTCACAAAGCTAATACTCTCAAAGATTTATTCCTTAAAATAGAGGACTATATGCCGAAGAACCCAAAATAGATATTTTCTAGGAATTAAAAAAAATTTCATTTGGAAATACTCCAGCAGACATGTGAAGGATATTTGTGAAGAGGTGGGACCGGGTGACACAGAAAACCTACTTAGGAAGTTTTGTAAAAACGTGAGTAATTACAAATAAGATAGTGGCAGTTAGACTAGCATGAAGGAAACTGATTTAAGGGATATTCAAGAGGAGAACAATCAGAGCTTATTGATTGTCTGGATGTAGAAAATTAAGGAAAGGAAAGTATTAGTGATGTTTGATTGCTTAGTTAAGTGGGTCCCATCAGCCAGGAAAGGTGTACCAATCAGAGAAAGTAGGGTCATGATGTGTTAACAAATAATCTCCACATCACAGAGGCTGAAAACAGCAAATGTCTATTTCTTGCTCAGACAGTCTGGTACCAGGATTTGTGCCTCCTTAGTCTCTCAGGGACCCAGATCAAGTGAGGTTGCTATGAGGCCACTCTTTCAACGTTTCCCTCCATGTACTAAGTTAGAGGAACAGTACATGAAGAATAGTGCAGCAGCTCTTCAGTCTGTTTGCATGGAAGCAACAGACACACATTCATCTGCTCACACCTCTGTAGCACGGCCATACTTTTCATTAGTGGGTAGGGAAATGTGACCTTCCATATACATGGAACAGCAAGAACACTCGATACTGATGACTATGAGTGTTGTGTGCCACCATAGGAAGGACAGGAGAGGCAGAGAGATCGGATGGTGACCACAGTGACAGGTGAGCTCTTAGACGCTTGTGGGCAGAGGGTAGGGCAGCATGCAAAGGTGAGAAGTATCTTGCACATGGTAAATTGGGGGTTCACTTGAGTCAAAATAAATATACAGCATCCAGGTAAGAAGGAAGGTACTGATATAGAGCTCAGGAGAGGAGATCTGGCTGGGGGAAGGGGTAATGGGCAGGGGTTGCGATTTCAAGTCATCAGATACTGTGGTACTTAAAGTCATGAGAATATCTGGAAACTCACAGGAGGAATATGTCTAGGCAGGAAGGAAGAACAGGAACATGACTTTGGAAAACTCTAATATTTAAGGTCCAGCTAGAGGAAAAAGAGCCAGAAAAAAACTGATATTTATAATTAATAGCAGTATGGAATCTATAAAACATATACCAAATGAAAAAATAGAGGTATGTACACTTTTCCTATTTGCTTGGGTAAAAATAAGTACGTAGACCATTATTCTGCCACCTGTGATTTCCAGCAAGCATGCTGCACATGGGTACATACCATCCCTTGGAAGTAACCTTGAAAGAATTCTGTCTGCCAATCAGTCAGCAGCAGAACAGAGCTAAAAAGAATTAAATAGCTCACACAGTGAGGGAGGCAATCTTGTTAAGTTGGGTTTCTAAGTGACCCCTGACTGACATACCTCAAACTTGGGAAGTCTTTGGCTTTCACGGTGTGGAGGCTGAAATTTAAAGAGCAGCTTGTCTTTTTGGTATGATGATTACAAAAACTACAAGAAAAGTGAACTTTCAAAGTTAGGCTTGAGAGAACTTCCAGAAGTGATCCGTGCTGCTATCAAAAGCCACTTACGCTGATGGGCTGAGGACTAGGCACTGGAAGAGGTCATATGATCCAGCAGGCAAAGCCTAAAGATCTGTAATTTAAATGAAGATGGAAATTCTCAGAGCTGGAAAGCCGGGAAAAGTTGGGTAATGGGATAAACCTATTATGTTTGTGATTCCTAGGTAGAGATTACTATTTTGCAGAGGTTACTAATTATGCAACAGGAAAACCTAAAGGATTCTTGGAGGGCCAGTTCGAGGCAAGGTACNCAGAGGTTACTAATTATGCAACAGGAAAACCTAAAGGATTCTTGGAGGGCCAGTTCGAGGCAGGGTACTCTGGGGATCTGGGGATCCCAGCCACAGCTCTACCTCTCAGGCTGGGGAGATGATCTTCTGTTTGGTTTGCTATTTTGTACGTGTGGTTCTAATATGAAAGTGAAGAAGCATGGAGCCGAAGTAAAACACTAGTCAGGAGGCAAGAGAGAGCTGCCTGTGAGGGGTGAGTTTTCACAAAGAGCCTGGGAAGTGGGTGGTCAACAGAGCTGGGTTGACACTGTTGATTTTTCATTGTGACCATTGGTTATCCATCATCTGTGCTCCATGAAGGTCATCCCCACACAGGGAGTAGGGAATTAGCAGGCAGGCAACAAAGAAGAGATGATCTGAAATTAGAAGGGAAGGGAAGGATTTTCTTCCAGTCTTCGGTCTTCAGAAGGAGTTGGCCTGAGGCAGACAGCAGCGGGAGGGCAACTATTGTCCTGTAACAAAACCGTGTAGGCAGTAGTGAGATTCACTTTAGATGGAAAATTGAAACTGAAGGTGGAGAAGGCAGGCTTTCCAAGACAGGGCAGATCTTAAGAATGGACCAGCCACTGAGTTCAGTAAAAGAGAAGTGACAGCCACCACCTAGTCTTCTGACTTTGTTTTCTCCAGTTCCTCATGGGTGAGTCTATGATTTGTCCATGTCTGTGGGTTAAAATCCTGTCCTGATTTCATAAACAAACTCTCCAGAGACAGGGAGTGTAGCAGTAAGCTCAGGCACCTTTCTCACATGTTCCTGCTCAACACAGACATAAAAGCATAGAAGAAGGCCTGGGCCCTGAATGGCCCAGTTATGATTGCCAACATCTCATCTTTCTCTTGGAAATTTGTTGTTTCCAAGAAAATGAGCCATTTGGTATTCCTACCTATAAATCCAGGGGCATGAGGCCTCCCCTAATTCACTGTGCTTCCCTCTTCTGGACTGGATGAGTCTATATATTGGCTCTTTGTATCTCTCAGGATGGTCTAGGTTATGTTCAAGTAACAGACTCCCCCTAAATCTTAGAGGTTTAATAAATATATATTCCTTTTTCCTATTAGAACCTGTTTCCATTGCTGGGAGCTCTACTCCTCTATTTTCCTCATTCAGAGATGAATATGACAGAGGCCTATACCATCTGAAACATCACCAGTCACCGTGACAGAGGAGAAGAGATAGGATGAATAGGGCAGTGGCGTTTGTAGACTTCTTCCTGGAAGGCACATGTGTCTCCTCTGTTCTCATTTCTTTCCTTGGCCTTAACAGTACCAAAGGACAGCATAATTTCAAGTCTAGTGGGATCATAGAACCCTAGTCTGCACTCAGAAGGAGCAGAACTGGAAACGTCAGTGAACACCATAACTGTTGTCTCAGCTACTGCTTTCAATTTCAACCAGACCTTTTCCCACAGGACAGAAGCTGTGCCTTGATATCTGTTGGGTATTGAGGTTTTTCTTTTTCTTTTTCTTTTAATTATTTTAAAAAATATTTTATTTATTTATTTGACAGAGAGAAGCAGAGCAAGAGAGGGAACACCAGCAGGGGGCGTGGGAGAGGGAGAAGCAGGCTTTCCTACAGAGGGGGGGAGTCTGATTCGGGGCTCGATCCCAGGACCCTGGGATCATGACCTGAGCCGAAGACAGATGCTTAATGACTGAGCCACCCAGATGCCCCTCTTTCTTTTTAAATATTTTATTTATTTATTTGAGAGGAAAAGAGATAGTACTTGAGCAGAGGGAGAGGAAGAGGGAGAAGCAGACTCCCCACTGAGCAGGGAGCCCAAAGTAGGGCTTGATCCCATGACCCCAAGATCATGACCTGAGCTAAAGGCAGATGCTTAACCAACTGAGCCACCCACTTGCCCCATCTCATTTATTCTTATTGCTACCTCTGTGCAGGTTAGCCAGAACATGATGAACTGCCTGACAGGAATTATTTGGATCCTGTATCACTCTGCTCTGCCCAGTATTGATAACCCTTGTGGCTTGGAACTTGAAATAGCAAAGGTTTTTGAAGTCCTGGAAGAAAATAGTGTCCCTCAAGGGCACAATGCTTGACTAAACTGGTTATATTTCTGGAGTGAGTCTTTGCATTGAGTTTGTTCTCCAAGCCTTTGTTCTGTCTTTTTGAGTTCGTCCTGGATTAATTTCCACTTCCCTTCTCTTCTCTTCATTTCTTTCTTGCCTAGAATGACATGTAATGACTTGTGTCCTTGTCACGAATTGATCATAAACAAGTCAGAGAAATACAGGTGCAGAATGGGGGTTGGAGGCCAACGACCTCCCAAGGGACATCCAGGAAGAGAACAGAACAGGGAAAGATTGTTTAATCAGTACAGAAGGGAAGGTGCCTTTAAGAGGAACTCTTAAAAATAAATCCTTTATATGATGGATGCCATTTGCATTTGCAGTAATGCCAAAAACTTCTAATCAAACTCTGAGTAGCCAGTCTATTCAGCCTAGAGCAGTGGTTCTCAGAGTGTGCTGTCTGGACCAAAATTATCAGCAACACCTAAGGACTTGTTGTAAATGCAAATTCCTAGACTCCTCCTCAGACCTGCTGAATCAGGAACTTGGGTGGTAAGGTCCAGACATCTGCATTTTAACAAGCTTTCTAGGTGAGTTGCTGCATGGTTAAACTTTGAGAATAGGCAAAGGAAGGAAAAGAAATTGAGTCTGAAGGAAGGTAAAGAAAAGAGAAGAAACTCTCCCACTTGGGTCTGCAAACTGACCAAGATTGCAATTTCTCAACCATATCCCCATAGACGAAGGAAAAGATTTTCTACTCACATGATACATTGGGAAACAGGTTGGAGAAGCATGCCTAGAAAAACAAGATGTGGAAGGTAAAAGTGAGGAATGCCTAAGGATACTATCATTTCCTTCCTGAAAATTTCTTCCCTGAACTTCTCTGCTTCTGGCTTGCATACACTTTGAAAAGCCCAAGAGAGAGATTTCACTGGAACTTTAAGGTTGGTGTGTTGGCTATTCTTTATTTTCTGTCTACATCTTCTTGGCCCACCTCTTGGCTCTGGTCATGGCTGCAGGAACCAGTTTCTACAAATGTAGATGGCCTAGGATCTCATCTCTGAAGCAATGGCTACCTTTTGCTTTTTACCCTGCGGATTTTTTTTGCCATCACCATGTCAAACACCTGTAGGGGCTCCACTGGGCCATTCTGTTGCATGCACAGACCTGGAAGTGTAAAAACATTACATTTGGATGTAAAGTCCCATTTGGACAACATTTGACAAAGAGAAGCTAAGAATCAGAGGGCAGGTACTCCCTTGGTCTTGGTCTCAGGTACATTCTTTTGGGAGAGCTATATGTTTCTCTGGAAGTCCTTGCTTGAATCAAGTCTCCATTGAGCAAGGCAGTTTAGTTTTTACCTAATGTTCTTCTGTTTCAGGATCCCATCCAGGCTACCACATTACATTTAGTAGTCATGCTGCCTTAGGCTCCTTTGTCAGATTTCACCACTGTGGAGTTACTCTCTTCCCCACTTTCCATACTTTACTCTTTGGAAGGAAGTCATTATGTACAGCCCACACAGAAGGAATGGGGAGTTATGCTCTTGGTACTTGAGGGCAGTGTATCTAGATTAAATCATTTGGAATTCTTTCACACAGGAGATATGTCTATTCTGCCTTATTTTATTTTATTTTACCATTTATATCACAAAAAACTCATGGATATTTATTATCTTTTGGGTCATAATCCAATATGACTTTATTTTCTTGCATGGTTTCTTCTTTGACCATTGGAAATTCTTTCAGTTGCTTCCTGTGTTCTTTTGACATAACTCATCATCGAGTGTTGTACTGCATGTTATCCTACAAGATGCTCCAGGATCGTGTAAGTTTTCTGTTGCAGTCTTAAAATTCACCATTTCTCCAAAGCATGCTGGTTCTTTTTATCAAGAAGTGTGGTTAGAAACCAAGGTGTGGATGTTAGGTGTTCTCTGAAAAGACTTTTTATTTATTTTTAATTTTTAAAAAGATTTTTTTAAAAAAATTATTTGTGAGAGTGGGGGGGGAGAGAGAGAGAAAAAGAGAGAGAGAGAGAGAGAGAGAGAGGATCAGAGGGAGAGGGAGAAGCAGATTCCTTGCTGAGCAGGAAACCTGACATGGGGCTTGATCCCAGGACACTGAGATCATAATCTGAGCTGAAGGCAGACCCTTAACCAACTGAGCCTCATGGACACCCCTGAAAAGGCTTTTTAAAATGTCTTTTTTATTCTTCTGTTTCAATCCCAAAACAAAATTCCTTTGTTATTTGTCTTCACTAAGTCTAATACATCATTTATACTTTTAGGGAATATAGTATCTATTCCAGCTGATTATTATCTAAGGATCACTGGGACCCTCTATTGTAGTCAACCTAACCATGTTTAATTTTCCTAGGAATGTGCTTTTTCATCATTTCTTCAGTTCCAGGAATGTGACAAGTGGAAATCGCTGATCTTACCATATTCCATATCACACAGAATTTACTGGCCTAGTGGAATGGTGAGATAACTGTTAAAGGGACAGTTTAAGGTGGCAACTTGGGAATGAATCCCATGGGTTTGGAGTGCTCACCTTCAGGAAACTGTATACACACTGAACAGTAGCTGATACATGACACTGTAACTCCAGTCAAGGAATCAAAGGATGAAAGTTGGATTGGTCCTTCTCATAGTCATTCCCAGTGACCCACTTGTGGAATTTGTCTTCTCCACCCATGCATTCTTGTACATCATTGGTTTGGAGGTCCCTGTTCCCACGAAGAAAACATTTACACAAGGGGATGAATAAGGTTTCCATTGGAAGGTAATTAACCCTGGTTATCAAAAGAACCTAAGTTCATTACTATATATAGTGATAGGGGGTTGTCTCAGTGGTTTACTGGGATGTCTCTTGGTGTTTCCATGCTCACTAAGAATGATGAGTGGACAACTGTGGCAAACATAGCCTGTTAGAAGTAAGGCAATCCAGGGTTGAAATTTCTCAGGAATAAAGGTTTATGTTACCCTAACAAGGAAAACCCTTACATTTAATGAAGTTCTGGCTGAGTGTAAGGAATATTTGGAATGGATGATGGAGATAGATGATAAATATAAGTTTTGGATTTGGGACTAGCTGCAGCAACAAAGACTAGCTTATTCCACTAACCAACTAATATTGCATCTTTTGTGAAGATTGAACTTATTACCATCCTGAAGGATCTATGATGGCATGAATTTATGTAGGGCATGAGGAGAGCCTAGTGATTCAAGGGGAGGACTGTGTTAGACTTCTTGGATAGACTCCTTTCTTAGATGACCTCACTGAGCTTCAGCCACACTACAGATTTCTTGCTTTCTGCTCCAGGACTGTCTAGTACTGTTAGGATGTTAGAAGGAGCCCTCTCAGCCTTTCTGGTACATGTAAAAATGTGGACTTGCACTCTGAATTGAAATCTCTTGAAACAGTCATTAACAACAAACAAGGGAGTGCCACTGTGTCTCTGGTTGACAATTCTGACAATTGTATGTCTCATAGAAAGTCTCAGCAAAATCAAGTTCCCACTGCCTACGTGAGTGACCTTGATATATCATCCTTGCACTAGCTTTGCCTTTTTATTTGTTTCACTCTCCCCAGATTCTCAATCTGTCTCTCTTGGCTTACCAGATAAACTGCCTATTCAAACATCCTTGCATCAGGCTCTGTTTTTGTGGTAATACAAATCAGAAGAGATTAATAGGTTTGCAATATCCTGAGGGAGAAGGAGAGAAAATTCATGAGTATAGGAGTTTGAAATGACATGAAAAGTCTTATTGTAAATCAGGCACTAGGTTAAAATTTTCTCCAACTTTGTAGCTTAGGTAGATTTTCCCCCCCCTCTTTGCTTTCTTCCCTCCACAAGTTTCCATTATGTCCCAACTAGAAGTTAGGCACTGGATGACAAGATCTAGGGAATACAGAGTTGTGATCTTAATGACCTTATGCAATCGTGGTACAATGAAGAAATGTATGGAATACTATGTGTATGCTTGTGTGTATGTGCACACACCCATGTGTGCTGAGAACTTGGTAAGGGAGATGGGGAAGAAAGGAATCATATTAAAAATGACTTTCAGGTCTTCTCCCATCTGATCTTGGGTTTATACTAAAGGGTCAGGTATAAGCGTAGGGCAGCTGTGTGACAACAAGAATCACTTGGCTGTTGCTAAATTGCTCTCACTAGAGAGACGGAACCACAAATACACATATGATTGGCGTATTCACTGCTCTCTCCGATGAGACACCTGAGACCTAACAATTCTCACTGCTTTCCAAGTAGGCTTCCCTCAATCCACTCCCCTTGCCTAGATCACTTAGGCTCATTATCCTCCAAAATGTGACCATGATGCACAATCATCAGTTGCTCTGAAATAAACTAATAAGGAAATTACTCTTACAGTTCCCAGAATTCTTCAGAGTCAGCAACTGGCTTGTAATCAATCAACAGCATTAGTAACCACGGTCAGATGCACTGACATTTACCAAGTGGGAAAAATAGTATGATCAACTGAAGGCATTTCCCCGTGGCCCTGTGTTCATGCCAAAGCAAGTGAATATGAAGATCCATGTACACATGTCTACAGATACATGTGTGCACACATTTGCACGTACACACGTGCACACACACACACACACACACACACACACACACACACACCCCATCTTCTGTTTTGATGGGACAAAGCATGATGTTATGGAAAATATTAGAAGCTCTGGGGTTAAAATGTCTAGTTCTGAATACTGGCTTGGCCCCTTAGTAGGGGACTATTAAATGACTTTGGGGATCATATTAAATACTTCAGGGGGTGTTTTAAAGATTATTATGTGTTTCTACAGGACTCATAATAGATGTTGGTAAGTGATAAGTGTTATTAAAGCAACTGAATTAAAATGTATTTTGTATGCTACAAAAATCTTACAAAAAGACAGATGTAGAGAGAAAAATGGGGTCTTGAGAGAAACACAAGTAAACTTGCGGAAGATAAAACAATCTCAAAGAAATCACAGGTCTAGTGGAGAATCCCACCCAGCACTGGGAGCCAGGAAGCCTAATTTTGTTCCATTTATCCTTTTTCTACGCTATTGCAATTCACAATATCTTCTGCACATTCTTAGGGTTTCAAATTTTCCTGAGAGTGGAGACACTGCCTCTGTCTTTGTTTTTCTTTTCTCCTTTTTCTTTTCTTCTATCGTTTACTGGAATTCTACATTTCCTAAAGTGCTGGTTCAAGTAATCTGTTCCCTCTCCCAACCTGCAGGCCTCAGGTTCCCTTGCTCTCTGACCTCCTGTACCATTTATGACCCACACCACCATCCAGGGAGCCCTAATCTGCTGTACTTAGTGAAGGCACGTACATAAGGAAGGTCCCTCTAGCTGGGCTGTTGACATATGAAGGGCTAGATCTTATTCATCTCGCTTCTCTTATGCTAAGTGTAATCCTTCACTTGTAATGGGGGCTCCATTAAGGATATATGTTGCTATTGATGTTGGTGATATCTCCCAGAGATATTATGCCATTAATAATCCCCTTTGAAACCTTCCCAATGCATATCTCCATGGAGATGGGTAGAGGGCACACATCCACATTATTGTCTGCAATTGATGTAATAAAATTTCTGACTTTGGTATGGTACTTAATATGATTTATCTCATGTCACATAGAATCTATAACAAAAACACTAATAATAGGATCCTGAAACACCTCTGTGAGGTAGAAAATTGTTATATTATTCCTATTGGACAGATAATAATAACTAACATTTAATGAGGGTTTGCTGAATTCCAGGCATCATTTTAAATGTTTTTCATTTGAAAACTCATTTAATCTTTGAAGTGGGCACTATTACCTTATGAAGCGGGCACTATTATTATCCCTTTAATTGTACAGATGAAGAAAGAGAGACACAAAAGGTAGATCATATTTTGTACACCATTATTTACTCCTTTCCACATAAGAGGGTCGTAGGTCTCTGCCTTTTCCTCTCTGACTTGCTTATCCTTCTTATAGTAGGCATATACTTCTTTGTATATTGATATCATTGCTGAGGTCAATGAAATGTGAGTGGAAGAGACAGTAGGCCTGTTTCAGTGATTTGCTTTGAATGGCCCATGGCTGGCCATTTGCTTTCTTATAATCTACCATGAGACAAAGACGTGGACTCTATCTCAGCCTATATCTCTCGATAAGGAAGACCTATAGTGTGGAGCCACAGAGCCCTGGGGCTTCCCTCGATCCACTACCAGAATGAGACATGAGTGAGGAATAAATCTGTATTGGGGTAAGCCACTGAGATTTTGGTGGTGGCAGAAGCAAGTACTATAAGCTGCCTAAGATGGAAATTTTAAGTAATTTTAATTTTAACTTGCCCATGGTTACATGGTTACCAAGTGGCAAATCTCAGATTCAAAATGAAGCAATCTGGTTTGCCAAGCTGCCAATTTCACACAATCATGCTTCATAAGAGTGGAGATACTGAGGCCTGGAGAAGTCATCATCTTAGCTTGTCTAAATCATACATGGCATATTTTACAGAGTTCGGACTGAGTCTCTAAGTCCTGAGCTCTTCCCATGACGCCGTCAAGATTTTGACTTGAAGGGGAATTACTGCCCTGCCTGGCTGGCAGTACTTTGTTCCTATCACACCAGAAACGTTTAGAAGTCATTCTTATTCTTCGTGGCCCCGCTGCAGGATGATCCAAAGCCAGCAGCATCACCTCGTCAGCATTCAGGCTCTGTCTCTGGCCATCCTCCGTCTTGGGGATTATTTATGAGGGTTGAAGGAAGAGGGGGCTGTGCACAGTTATTTGTTTTCTGCGAAGCTAGGGGATTGGAAATGTTTTAGAAACATAACTGGTTGACACAAAGGATAAAAAGTTAAACATATAGAACCCAACATGTCCTCTCCTGGGACCCCTGTCTGGCTAACAGCAGGATTCACTCTGACATTGTACTGCAGGCTGAATGAGGAAAAAAGACAACCCTGTTCAAACAAAGGCTTGAATACAATGGTTCTGAAGGCCTCATACTGAGTTCTACAAGAGTGTTCAAGAGAAAATGTAGCTTGAGTGCTAGTTTGGGTCTAATGCAGCGACGGTGTCTGCTGGTGTGGGGTCAGAACACTTGAGAACTGAACTCAGGGTTTTCTTGCTTGGTTGATATATGTATATGAATATCACTAGGAGTTAGAGAAGAATCTGCATTGAGAAATACGCACCTCCCTCCCCCAGACCCCACAAACATGCATTTCGGGGGAATACAACGTAGAGATTACCGCTGCAATAATCTACTTTAAAGCCTTTCCCCCCCATTTTTGCCCTTTTGTGATACTGAACAAAACAAGATTTTGATGGTATTAGATGATCGATTTACTATTGCTTCGTAGGTTGCTGAATCAGAAAGTGGAAAGGCTCCTTTGATATCACACCTTTAATAGTGGGAATTTTGATCAGATGATATTTGTGGGCTGGATATGTTCAGTGGACTTGCCTGAGACTGTAGTTTCGAATAAACAGCAAGTTAGGACTGGTGTGCCAGTTCCCAGGGCAATGAACTTTTAACTTATACCTTCTGAGAAAGCAAAACTGAGACCCAATTAAAGTAGGAATTATCACATCACATATCACACATAGAAAGAAAACCACTTTTCATCCTAAGAGAAACTCAGAAACCAAAAACACCCTGCCTGAAAATATTACCCCCCCCCCAAATCAGTGGAGCCCTCGGTTCTAGTTAGATGCTACTCTGTAATGTAAACAGTTATGTCCCTGACTTTTGCTATCCTGACTTCTGTAATTATGGGAGAGCCTTGCATTTAGGATAATCATGTGAAGGAGCTGAAGTTTTCCCACTGAGGACAGACCTATGGTATCTCTGTAAGTTAGTTCAGGTCTTTCAAGAAGCAGATGAGAGAACTGGATTAGAGGGATGAGAAGAGCTTTCTTCTGGGAGATGTCTGTGAAGGATTAATGTTGAGGGAACAGGAGGAGTCAAGGAGAGCCATCAGACCACAATACAGCTGTGACATCTGTAGGAACAGGGAGGGAAGGAAGGAGTGGAAACAAGGCTTCAGACTGCCGTGCGGTCCTGTGAAAACCTTGCCCACATCCATGGGAAGTCCCTGAGCCAAATTTGCCCTTCAGAGGGATTTCCCCATTGGGCAGGGATTGGCACTTCTAGTCCATCATTATGCTCAGTGGCAGGTGAGGAGCAACCCAGGGGAAGCAACCCAGGAGAACCCATGGGAAGCCCAGTATAGATACAGCAGTGTTTTCAAAGATGTGGTGCCTGAGTGCTGTCAGCCATCTATCTTCCCCGCTGTAGGTTCTCTGGAAGGAATGTTGGGCCTTCAGACTTTGGTAACCCAATGAATTTTTCCTCTTAAACCTGTCGTAAACTTTATTTGGGGATCCAGTCCTTCGAAGGCTAGAATTCTTTGAAAAGCATTGCAAGGAAAAGTACTTTAACATCCTTTATACTTTAGTTTCTCAAATTTAAAGATAATGCATGAGGTGCTTATTAGGAGCCAGCAGTTGTAGAGGGTGGATATAGCAGTGATAAAACATAGAATAAAATGCCTGCCCTCATGTAATGCACATTCCCCAAAGGAAGAGGCTTGTTTTCTCATAACAGAACTTTCTAGAAGATGTCAGATTTTTCCATTCCATACCTCCAGTGGATTTCTGTTTTACCAGGGTTAGAAAATCAAAGTCCTTATAATCACTTTCCTATAAGGTCCTACACAGTAGTTTCAAAGTGGTTTGTAACTATTCTGGAATGAAATAACACAGGTTGATAAAGAGTGTCAATGGGGTATGTTACAAGAGTAAATAGAATGTTTGAGGTGAGTCTCTCTGAGAAGTTGGTATTTGGATAAAGACTCAGAGGAAAAGGAAAAAGGAACCATGTGTTAGGAGAAAATTCTACATGATATTTCCATACATCTTAGACTACCTTTTCAAGGACAATAGAGTAGCAAACAGCCTTGGAAGCTAGAAATAGCATGTCCCAGTGAGTTGGATGGATTCATTTCCTTATCTGTGTAATAAAGATGGACAACACATTCCTTCCCTGGAGAATTTCTAGAGTATTGAAGTCTCCTTCCTATCTCCAGAGAAGATTTGCTTATATCGCAGGGTAAGGTCATATCTCTTTCTGGAGGGGAGGGTGGGCATGTTTTATAACGGTCTCCTTGTAAGACCAGAGGTCTCCTAACCTGAGTGTTCTTACAGCCCTCCTGGGACTTGGGTGAGCAAGGGAACTAATGCCAGCATCACATGTATACTGTCTACTATGTGCTATAAGTAATGAATCGTCCAAACCCACTTGGACTCGTTTCTTTACTGACCAAATTTACGGGAGTCAGCCCAGCTTCTCTGCTGCTACTTAGGGATTGCTTGACCACTTGGCACCATGTGGACTTTTAAGGGAAAGCACTCTAGGCAGAAGAAATTGCTAGTGCAAAGCCCTTGAGGTGGAAGCATGCCTGCTTTATTTGATGAATGGCAAGAAAGTCAATGTGGCTGGAGTAAAATGAGTTGGGGAAAAGTAAAAAGAGAGTCCAGAGAGGAATGGGGCAGGGGTGAATTGTGTAGGACATTATAAGGCAGTGATTTTAAGGACTTTGATTTTTTAACCCCGGCAAAACAGAAGTCCATTGGAGATGTGGAATGGAAAAATCTGACAGCTTCCAGAAAGTTCTGTGATGAGAATAAAGTATAGGAGGGCAAGACAGAACAAAAGAAACCAGTTAGGTAGTAATGGCAATAAGGATGGGAGTTTTGACCAGAGTTAAATCAGTGGGTATGGTAATATATGGACAGTATTTTTTGAAGGCAGAGTAAACAGATTTACAGATGGCTTGGATATGGATTTTCTGTAAGGAAAAGGTAAGATAAAATAATAATTTGACCAACAATTAGAACTTACAGACATTAAAATGGGATAACTGTGAGTAGAACATATTCGAGAAGGGACATCAGTAGTTCAGTTTGAACAGTTTGAATTAAGACATCAATTAGACATCCTTATGCAGATGTCGAGTAAGGAGATAGGTCAATGGCCTTGTCATTCAAGCAACAAGTATCAATTATAGTTAGAAATTGGTGAGAGATCATCATAATGGTATTACATAGAGACAAGGCAACATTATTCTTTATTAACAACTTTGAGGCACAATTCACATAAAATGAGCCACACATACTTAAGTACACAACTTTATGCATTTCAAAATATGTATATACCATCATGAAACCATCATCACCATCAACGCAATGGGCATACCCATCACCCCCAAACATTTCTTCATTCCCTTTCGTATTTCTTTTATCTGCCTCACTCCTACTCCCAGATCAGTGGTTACTGATCTGCTTTCTGACATTATGGAAATAATGGAATAATTATGGAATTATGAAAATAATTCCATAAATGGAATTGTGCCATAGGTTCTCTTTTTTTGTGGCTTCTTTAACTCAGCACAATTATTTGAGGATTCATCCATGTCATCTCAGGCATTACGAGTTCATTCCTTCTTGTTGCTGAGTAATTTTCTAAAGTATGGACATAACATAGTGTGCTTATCAGTTCACCTTTTGATGGATATTTGTGTTGTTTCCAGTTTGGGAGTATTAGAAATAGGGCTGCTGTGAAGATTTATATATAAACCTCAATACTACTTTTAACTGGATTATTTTTTATTGCGTATTCTAAATATAAGACCTTTGCCAGATACCTGGTTTGTGAATTTTTTTCCCCAAATCTATAGTTTGTTTTTCATTTTCTTAATGGGATCTTTCATGGAATTAAATTTTTTTTTAATTTTGATAAAGTCCAATTTATCAATTTATTTTTCTTTTATGGATCATGTTTTTGTTGTCATGTCTAAAAACGCTTTTCCTAGTTCTGGGTCCCAAAGATTTTGTCCTACGTTTTCTTAGGAAACTTTTATAGTTTTGTACTTTATGTTTAAATCCATGATCCATTTTAAATTAATTTTTGTATATGGTATGATGTGTAGATTAAGATTCTTTTTGCTTATGGATGTCATTGTTCTAGCACCATTTGTTGAAAAGATGTCTTTCTATCATTGAGCTGCTTTTCAGGTATTTGTCAAAAGTAAGGCAAGCATATTTATGCTGTTTTTGATTATGTAACTATGTAATAAGTCTTAATGTTGGGTAGAAGATTCTTTTACAAAATAACTGTAGCTATTCTGGTTCCTTTCCCTTTCCATATAAGCTTTAGAATAACTTTTCTACATCTTTTAAAATCTTGTTGAAATTTTGATGTGTTTCTTCTTTATTACTGGCTTTAAGCAATTTGACTGTGACCTGCTTTTGCATAGTTTTGTGCATGTTTCTTGTTTTTGAGTTTCATATAACTTCTTGGAACTGTGTGTTCATAATTTACATCAAATTTGGAAAAAATTTTAACCATTACTTCTTCAAATACTTTTTGTTCCTCCCCTTTCAAATAGTCTCTAATTGTCCATGTGTTAAGTCCATTAAAGACTGTACACTTTTTTTTTCAGTTTTTTAGAAATTATTTTTTTCTCTCTGTGTCTCATTTGGGTAGTTTCCTTTTTTTTTAAAAAAAAAGATTTATTTATTTGACAGAGAGAGAGAGGGATCACAAGTAGGCAGAGAGGGAGGGGGAAGCAGGCTCTCTGCTGAACAGAGAGCCTGATGCGGGGCTTGATCCCAGGACCCTGAGATCATGACCTAAGCCGAAGGCAGAGGCTGAACCCACTGAGCCACCCAGGTGCCCCTTGGGTTAATTTCTATTGCTGTGTCTTCGAGTTCACGATTCTTGTCTTCTGCAATATCTAATTTGTGGCTAATTCTATCCAGTGTATTTTTCATCTCATGCATTGTAGTTTTCACCTTCAAGTTTTTTTTTTTGGGTGGTTTTTATATCTTCCATATTTACTTAATGTTTGGGCATAAGGAACTTAGTTATAGTAGCTCTTTTCATGTCCTTGCCTGCTAATTCTAACGTCTGTGTCCATTCTGGGTTGGTTTTGATTGATTAATTTTGCTGTTCATTCTGGATCATATTTGACTGCTTCTTTGCATACACAATATTGTGAATTTTATTTTTTTGGATGCTGGCTATTTTTGTATGCTTACATGTATTTTTGAGATTTTTTCTGGGATGTAGTTAAATTACTTGGAAACAATTTGATCCTCTCAGTTCTCCTCACTTTTAAGATTTGTTAGGTGGACCTGAGCAGTGCTTGGCCTAGGGATAATTATCCCCCTATAACTATCTGAGACCTTTCTGCCTATTCTGGCCGCATGGCCTGTGAGTCATATTTTTCAGTCTGGACAGTGGAAGTAGGTGCTATTTCTAGACTAAGTTTGAGCCCAGACACTGTTTCCTCTAGTCCTTATGGATGGATCTTTTCTCATCCTGGAGTAGTTTACTCATACACTTACGCTGGTCAGGGTGACACTCTGGAGAATCTCTGACATTCTCCTTCTATGTAGAGTCTTGTGTCTTCTAGCTACTTCGATGTCCTAGGACTCTTAATCCTAGCTCTTCAACTTGGGCTGTGCCAGGCTTTGCCTGGGTTCCCTCTCCTGGTGTTGTAGCCTGGAAAATTTTCAAGGCAATAAGTTTGGGCAGTTGTAAGCCTCATCACATTAATTTTCCTTCTCTCAGAGATCACTGTTCTTAGAGCCTGATGTCTAGTGCTTGAAAACTATCATTTCACATATTTTGTTCATTTTTTGGTTGTTTTAGGCAGGAGCGTAAGTACAATTCTTGTTTTTCCATTTTAGCCAGAAGAAGACATCTAGGTTATTTTCTCCCCTCATGCTTCACTCCCCTTAGTAGTTTGTAACTTTCATGGAATAGGGCAAAGAAAATCTAGTGGCATGTGGGTGGCTTAGTTGTTTGAGTGTCTGACTCTTGGTTTTGGCTCTGGCCATGATCATGGGTCATGGGTCATGGATCCCATGGCTCCAGGCTCTGTAGTCAGAGGAGAGTCTACTTGAAGATTCTCTCCCTCTGCCCCTCCCCCCCAATACTCCCTCTTTAAAATAAAATAAATCTGCAAAAAACAAAGTTTAAAAATGAGAGAAGTACTTTGATGAATGATACTATCTTATTCACTTCTCTGTCCTCTAGTGTTTTCTAGGCTACCTACATGAATAAAAGATAGCCACATAAGTAAGATAATGAGATTTTTCTTATCTCAGAGCTGAACAAATATAAAGATCACACAACTTTCTGAAGAAGTATCAGAAAGATGGGTGGTATTCTATCTTTGGGGGATTTTCTCAGTGACTGGCAGTTTATAAGACATTAGGTTCCAGAACTGTTTTCATTTTTATCATTTTGGCTGCAAAGCTTGTCCATTGGACATCCATATTTGCATGTCAACAATAGTCAGGATAGTCAAAGCTGAATTATCATTCTCTATGGATTGTCTTCAGAGTGTCTGCATTTGTTTCATAGAGTCCGCTTTCTCAAGTCTTGAAACGTTGACTGTCTTATTTTTTGCTTGTATTTCAAAGTGTATTTATTCATTCTCATTGTCTTGTTTTTTTTTCTTAAAGTACACACTGAATTCTCCCATTATCACATTCTCATTGTTTCAGACTGATTTCCTTTCCTCTAATTCTTAACAAAGACTCCTGGTTAATCTCTGTGCTTCTCAAGTCCTCGGCCATAATCCATTTGTAGGCAGAACTGATATATCAGACTTTCCTACTTTCTACTTGAATCATGCCACAGCATTTTCTTAGCATTCAGCTCCCACCAAAATATGACTTGAACTTTCATTAGTTTTTGTGCCAACTCCTGCTACTCTGTTTTATTAATGAAGTCCTTTATTTATTTATCAATTCAACAAATATTTATCAAGTGCCTACTCTGAGCACAGTGCTGGGCTTATGGACACAAATGGTATTCCCCAAACTCATGGTCTTTGTATCCTAATTGGGGAGCCAAAATCATGACATTCATTTAATGTGATTTAAAAAAAAAAGGGGGTATGTAACAAGTCAGTATGTGTTTAAATTCAGAGGTCAGTATAGAAAACAAATAGCCAGTAATGATTCAGTAATTCTGTAGGAGGCTCACTTCAGACTGGGGAGGAAGGGGTTGGAGACTTTATTGAGGATGTCAATGGCAAGGAAAAGTGTGTTAAAGAATAAATAGCATTTGTTCTAGTGGGAAGAAATACGAGGACAAGAGGCCTCATTTATGGTAAACAGTATAAGCGGAAGGAATAGTGTAGACATGCTTGGTTTATGTATTGAATTAATACAAAAACTATAGATTGAATTTATCTCTTGAGGGATTTTGGATATCCTACTCCATCTTATAAAAAGAAGAATAGCNATAGATTGAATTTATCTCTTGAGGGATTTTGGATATCCTACTCCATCTTATAAAAAGAAGAAGAATAGTNGGATATCCTACTCCATCTTATAAAAAGAAGAATAGCCATTACAAAAGTTGCTAGTCATTAAGGTCTTATTTTGTGCTGGGGTTTTATGTATTACAGCATTTAAATCCTAACACTAGGGGTGCCTGGGTGGCTCAGTCAGTTATGCAGCTGTCTTCTGCTCAGGTCGTGATCCCAGGGACCCAGGATTGAGCCAGCATCGGGCTCCCTGCTCAGTAGAGAGCCTGCTTCTTCCTCTCCCTCTACCTGCTGCTGTGCCTACTTGTGCTCTCTCTATATCTCTCCCAAATAAATAAATAAAATCTTTAAAAAAATAAATCCTAACACTATTTCTTGATAGGTAGTATTATTCCCAGTTTAGAGATGAGAATGGGAAAATCTCAGAGATTTTAAAGGACATATAATGATGTTGGGCTAAGATTGGAACTCAGTTCTTCATGATTTCGAGGCCAAGACAGGTGCTTTTCTGTTCTAGCTCACTGTCTTCCTCTGAGTATATCACAGGTGATGGATGAGTTTCTGGTGAAAATCAGATGACCAGAGAAAGGCTCTTGTGGAAGACAGAGGAAGTCTTGCAGAAAGTAGGGAAACCAGTTAAAGTGTATTTCAGAGACAATGAGGACTGCAGCCAGAACAATATGAGGGAGATGAAAGAGAAAGGTAGAGGTTAAATGATTGGGACTAAAGAAAGAAATATCTCAGATCACCTGGCTGATAGAAATATCAAGGTGAGGAAAAGGAAACTCTTGTAGGGAGCAAGATGTAAAGGTTGATTTTACACCATTAATTTAGAAATAGCTCTTGGAAGAGTGAATGAGAATGTCCAAAGACATTTGGGGAAATATGGCTGGTGTTTGAGACAAAGGATAGATTGGCAACATGTAGGTGATGCTCTGGCATAGATTCATGGACCTGGGATTGGACTAGTTCCCTGATGGAGAGAGGAGATAAAAATGAATACAATTCTGGAAGCTAAGCCTTGGGAATGCCTTCCTTTTGGAGCCATAAGAAGAAAAATTATCTATGAAAACAAATAAGAAACAATAATAACAGATGCTCTGCCTGGGGATTCAGAATAGTTTACTTTCAAAGAGGAGGCTTTAGCCTAAGAATGACTCCATTGCTTTCCTATGTGTTCATGGGCTCTACTAGTGACAATGTAATTTCTTTCAGTTTGGAAGTGCGACAGTATAATTTCAGTTCTAAACAAGTTAGTGCTTGCTTATATTCTGCCTTACATTGTTCTCTAATTATTTCTTTTTCTGTTTAACTTTTGTCTCTCTAGACTCAAGACCAGAGAACATGTTTTCTGCTTTTTATATTTGCTATAGTATTTAACTATGCTGAGCATATAGTATGTACTTAGTAAATACTTGGATTTATATACAGGATGTAACTGAGTAAAAAGGTCTATGTTGATGTAGCCATTTCAAGTTTTCTTAGGTAACTCTTGAAAGTAGATAATAAATACAAATCATATTTTCTTCATTTACAAGTGATGTAGATAAAGTGAAAAATCAGTGACAGAACTGGTGCTATTATTTGGTATTATTTAGTCAAATCATCTGTGAGTCAAATCACCTGAAACTCCTAAATAACTAAGTAGCAGGAAGCATAAAAGTCATCTCCCCAAAACTACTCTAGTAGGAAGAATATGTTAAGATTTACTTTGACATGTAAACTTAGAAATCATTCCTGGAAGATTGAATAAAAATGTCCAGAAGACGTATGGAAAAATATGATTGGAGTTGAAGAAAGAGGTTAGATTGGAAATTAAGCAGTCTGAAGATAGAGACCAGAGGACCTATGACACCTTTAAGATATTTCTCTGTATTACAGTTACTTTTTATGTGCATATGATATGGTGAAGTATATAATTATTTCAAGACATTGATTTATAAGTAGGAGCTTATGGTGGTCTTGAGAATTTAAAGGATTTCTTTTGAAACATTTGAGAATACTTTTAGGATATCTACAATCTTCAAGAAACTTGATCCTATTTGACTTATAGGCCTAAGAACTTGAGTTAAAATACCACTAGCAAATGGTGTGTGATTGTGAGGGATCATAAAATTGCATATTAAATCTAATACTGAGGAGAAAATGGTCATCTGTCTAGTATTTGTTATTCAACAAACATTTATTGTTTTATGGTGCTGGGTGCTAGGACCACAAAAAGAACAAATATTCTTAACCACCAAGTTGCTGATAATCTAGAAGAGAGACAAATAAGTAAATTTTTACAGTACAAAGACTTCTTTATTTTATTTTATTTTATTTTTTAATAAGATTTTATTTATTTGGGAGAGAGAGTGTGTGCTCATAAACAGAGGGAACAGCAGAGGGAGAGAGAGAAGCAGGCTTTCTGCTGAGCGGAGAGCCCGATGCAGGGCTCAAACCCAGGATCCTGGGATCATGACCTGAGCCTAAGGCATACACTTAACCAACTGAGCCACCCAGGTGCCCCCAAAAGACTTCTGATATAGGAGAATTCAAGAGGTACTATGACTTAGGGAGACACAGGAACTTCACCTTGAGGCAGATGTGAGTGTGATATCTGGTTTGACCTCTTTCTGAGTTGTGTGAATTTAAGCAACATAGTTAACCTCTCTGGGGCTCAGATTCTTAACCTGTGAAACCAGGAGAATTAAGAGTACTGTGCGGAGTTCTTGGGAACCTCAGAGATGCTGCATTAGTTTTTATAACACACGGCCTAGTATAGAGTGGATGGATCAAGTAAAGATTTTCGTCCTGAAAATGGCAACAATGATGGTAGTGTGTTCTATGATAAATCAGCACAAAGAAATTAGGGATGGCTTCACAGTAGAGGTGAGGATTGGTTGCCATGGTTGAGACCGGCCCAGAGAAATGTATCTGTATGAATGCAGTTGCTGGAATGAAGTTAACTCTACGATAAGAACTATTTGTTGTTTTAAACTCAGGCTTTGAAAGTGGCTTCCACATATATAAAGTTAATCTTTTTTCTTCCTCAAATAATTGAAAATTGTGTTGGATGAAGTGTCAACAAGAAATATTTAGAGCTCAGAAAGACCTTAGAAATCCTCTAGCCCCACCTCCTTCCTTTATTAATGAGAATATCAAGATCTGGAATGGGAGAGGGTCTTGCGTGGGTCATATCAGCTCGGTGGTGGCATAGCTGGAACCCAAACAGGAGAATCCTGAGTTAGAGTGGTGTTATTTCTGCCATTTCAGTCTGCCTGGATAATGAGAAAACAGTGCCCATTAGCACACTCTGATTGTTATTACTTTAACAGTGGATCAAATAACTTTACATTTCTTTGACATTCTGAACTTTTCAAAAAATTTTCACATCTGCTGTCTAATTTGATTTTCACAATAGTCTGAAATTTCACTTGAAAAATAAAACAAAGGTAACACCCACAAACTAAGGCAGGCCCTAAGGTTTAAAGAGAATATGTCCCATCAGACAGTTGGAGGAAATGTTCATCGTTCTCCAGTAGTGTTTCTTAGGCCAGAGATGGGGGAAAATAGGACAGACAGCCTTGTGGATGAGGTCTTCGAATATTTTAAATTTCTTGAAAAAGTCATAATTTCTAGTGTTGAATATATCAAGTCACAAATTTATACATAGTATTACTCTGATGGACAGAGAACATGTACCATCTTTATTTTGCCTGTTCAGGTCTTATCCTGATACCACACTGCTGGTTAATGAGGAAAAAAATTAATTTGGTTTCAATCCTATGTAATACTTGTCCCATATTAATGATTTAAATCCTCCCTTTAGGTAATACCAGTTCTCTCCAGAAAATAAATATTTTGTCCGTCGGTTTCCTCTTCCCTCACCCTGAGAGTGTGTCTAAAGATACTGGGGAGAAATATGGCTTACACAGACTTGGGGTAGAGTAAAGTCTTGGGTCGTCGGAGAAGTGCCTTCAGGCTTTAGTGAATCACAGATTCATGTTCTTGTCTATTGGGTGCTGTTTGCCTTGCCGGGATTTGTGATTAGAGTCTGATTGGTGTAAATCACAGTCTGGCTGTTTACCCTTACCTTGGTTAGATCAGGGCATGTGCGGAAGGGGACTCCTGGCTGCTCCACCTCAACTTGGCTTTCACTGGCATTACAGGTCGCCGGAGGTCTGGCTATAATTGTCATTCATCTCCAGCCTGGGCAGGCTAAAAAACACCTGGGGTAGATTGCAATGATAACTTCAATTCCTCACCTTCCCCATTATCCAGGCCCTTTGCCATTGGCTTTGCAGTTGCTCACACTAAAGAGGTGAAGTCTATTCCCTTTGCCTCCCCACCTCTGCTCCCAATCTGATCTAGTTTTGTGACTTGTGTTGGATCCTTGTTGTAAATACAGGTTCTCTTCTTCATTTCAAAATGAGGCAAGATTATGTTGTGTCACTTCTGAGCCTAGGCCCTCAAGAGGACCTGCACGTTTCCTCTCGCTCTATTATGTCTCTGCCACGACGATGATAATATGCCAGGGCTAGCCTGCTGGATGATTAGGGACATGTGGAGTAGAGCCAAGGTGACTAATCAGCCCAGCCTAGCCTAGATCAGCCAGAAGTCATCTTATGCCAGAAATCTTATCAAGTGCAGCCTAGATCAGCAATCTAACAGCACCATATTCATGAGTAATAAGTACTTATTGCCTTGTGCTATTGAGGTTTTTTGTTGTTGCTATTTTTGTTATGCAGCAGAAGCTAAATGATAAACCATTTCACCCCCAGTATGGCAACTCTCTCTGGGAATCTTGTCAACCTCCTTACCTACTATTAATATCTTTCAGCTAGATGCCAGCAGGAACACACTTGTAGATGAACCAGCTGGATTTATTTCTCATTGTCGTGAGGAAACTATGGTGGGTCTCAGTAAAAGGGTGCTTGAAATAACCTATTACAGAACCTATTCCATTGGTTAATTTGGTAGGGGATCCAAGGAAACAGAGGCTCCTTTTAGATTGGAAGTTGTCAAAAAGCAAAGGCAATTCCATGATTGGGTATTTCAAGAAATCTTTTCTATAGGGAAGAGACTATAGTGAGAATAAAGCTCTAATTGTGAAGAAGTAGAAGTTGCTCATGTAATGTAGGGGCATGTTAGCTGTTTTGTATTGCACAGTGATCTTGCTTTTGTCTTGCTTTATCATCTTCTCAGAGCGCTCTCCCTTGAGATAGTACTCTGGGAGGTCATTTGTATCCAAAAGTAGAACAAACTGGCCTGACTGTGAGCATCAGACCAGCCTGGAATAACACTGAGGTCTGGTTGTGAATATCCAATCAGTTCTGGATACCAGCACCTGTCTTTTCTCTTTCTTGTTACCTTAGAAATCCTTCCGAGGCCACACAGGAATTTCTGAATTCTCCTAACACCACATGTGGGCCAACAGGGATTCTGGGGGTTAGATTCACATCCTTCCTCTTTTCTCAACTCTATTTTACACAGTAACTTTTATCCTGTTGAAGACGCTCATGGGTATGTGTGTATGGAGGCTTTGAGGTGATGACTGACAGGAAGCTGTCAATGATAGTGGAGAGACACCCTTCCTCCTCTCTGCTGGGATGGTCCTCTCTTAATGCTCCCCTCCTATTCCAGATCACAGGCAGGAACATCAGGGCACCTTTCTCTCAACTTTTATCTGCTTATGTCTTGCTCGTCTTCAATTCTTGGCCTGCAAAGGGTGTTTATTTTATTTTCACTTTAGAGAGATGAAATAGTTCAGTGTTATGAGGGCCTAAGAATTCCTAGCTCTGCCACATACTAACAAGATCTTGGACAGAAAAAGAAATCATTCTTTTCAAAATATTATACCCATTACAAATGGTAGTGATTTTTCTCCTCCTCATGGTGACTGTTTCTTTTTCTTTTTTTTTTTTAAGATTTTATTTATTTATTTGACACAGAGAAAGAGAGAGATTACAAGTAGGCAGAGAGGCAGGCAGAGAAAGAGGAGGAAGCAGGCTCCCTGCTGAGCAGGGAGCCCAATGCGGGCCTCGATCCCAGGACCCTGAGATCATGACCTGAGCCAAAGGCAGAGGCTTTAACCCACTGAGCCACCCAGGCACCTGATGACTGTTTCTTTTCATTCTTCCTGTCAGCTCTTTCCCTGAGATGTGCAAGGGGGAAAGTGAAGTAGGGGGAATGAGCTCTGGTTTAGTGAATATGGTAGTAAGTGGAGACCCAAAAGTGTCTGTTTCTCTAAGCTGATGCTAGTTTTTCAATAGA
The DNA here is from genome assembly GCA_002007465.1 of Ailurus styani. Taxonomy (NCBI): domain Eukaryota; kingdom Metazoa; phylum Chordata; class Mammalia; order Carnivora; family Ailuridae; genus Ailurus; species Ailurus styani. Next base: position 539,531 of record LNAC01000809.1, on the reverse strand, counting down.
TTCTTTAAAATCCATCAGATTGTTTCAACTAGGAGGAGTAGGAGGAGTGGTTTCCTCCTGAAAACCTACCCTCTCTTTATGATCTAGGAAAAAAAATAATATTTCTCCTAGTACCCTATCTTTGACTCTATGTAGGTCAAATAGACCCAGAATAGTGGCAATGTGCTGTAGCCACTGGAGTGTAGAGTGCAAGCTCTGGAGTCAAGCTTCCTGGGGTCCGTTTGTGACTTCACCAAGAACGTGAGCATGAAAGATTTACTAACCTTTCTCCATCCCAGTTTACTGTATAGAAAGTATATGTGTGAAATCAAAACCTACCTTGTACATTCATTGTGATGATCATGTGACTGAGTGCTTAGGACAAAATCTGATATATAATTAATAAAAATAATACAGCCTCTTAGAGCAGTGCCTGTCATATGATACAATATAGATATTTACTGTGACTATTATTAATATTTTTACTGGTTAACTAAGACTCTTGTTTTATTAAGCCAGGGTTTCTTGCTTTTCCTAAGCTGTGTCATAAATATTTCTTGCCCTAGAGCCCTCTCCCCAGAGTAGGGAATGGAGGATGGATGAGTCCATTTTTCCAGTTTCTAGAGTTTTGTTCTCTGTGGTGAATAGCCCCTATAGGTACTTGTATGTGATGGATGCTTAACATTGTTTATTGAATGAATGAATGGTCTGTTCTGTAGTTTTTGACTTCTCCTCCCTTTATTCAAGGGCTTAGAACTATTTAGCTTGTAAAATATTGCACGAAATGGCTTTTTTCAACATTGAGAATACCACTGGAGACTAATTTCCAAACTCCTGAAACACAGTGGCAGGAAGGTGGCTGGTAACAAGTTTATTATACAAGCTCTGTCCTTTGCAGAGCATAGGAGAAATGTCAAGTGGATTTGAATTCACTTAAACCACAAAGTTTATTTGTCCATCCTGTCCATTTATTCCTCCTTTCTGTCTACCTGAAAATATTAAGTTATTTCTTTGTATTTAGAAATAGCAGAGAGACTCACTGATGGATACTATTTCTATATCTGAGTAAGAATTAATCTGAATCTTCATCATTTCATGAAAAGTCAATGTGGGAGAGTATCAGGATGCTAAGAGTATCCTAGGAAGCCAAGAACCAAGTGAAACAAGAAGAAAGGATGCCTGAAGAGTCTCTGAGCTTACTGTGCCTGGAGTGGAAGTGGTCAAGGGGGCCTCAGTTCCATCTCTCTCAGTCATTGCTGTCTCTGTTGTCATAGCATAACCCACATTTTTGAGAATACTCTAATGTTCCTGGCTGGGAAGAAGATAGAAAGAATAATCCAGAGATTAAAGAAGAGAGAGAGAGAGAGAGAATTTCTAGTTTGCTTTAGAAGGTATAGCATCCTCAGCCACGCTCTTAATTGTACCCTTCGAAGCCAAATGTAAGTTAACCATGGCTCAAGGAAGATGCATTTACACCTCCTTCTAGTCAGTCCACAGCTGATGTGCCTCTCCTAGGCCCCAGTCACCCTCCAGGGCAGAGTGAACACGCACCAGTGCTTTTTAGTGGTGGAGGAAAAGCTCCGCAGCACCACGGGGTGGAGGAGGGACATATGGTAATGGCAAAATGGCTCTGTGGAGCTGTGTGTTCCCAGCCCACATGCTCCTGCTCACTGGCTTGCATATATGAATATATGAATAGTCTCCTTATAGCTATTTTTTAATTCATTTAAAAATGTATAAAGATCTAAATATATACATATTGGTGGTACTTACTCAAAAAAGGTGGTATGTCCTGGGATTTTATACAAATCATTTTCTCTCTCTCTCTCTCTCTCTTTTTTAAAAGATTTATTTATTTATTTTGAGAGAGAGAGAGAGAGAGAGAGAGAGAGAGAGAGAGAGCGAGAGAGAGAATGGGAGGGGCAGAGGAAGGGAGAGAGAGAATCCCAAGCAGACTCTGCTGAATGTGGAGCCTGATGAGGGGCTCAATCTCAGGACCCTGATATCATAACCTAATCCAAAAGCAACAGTCAGAGGCTTAACTGACTGCTCCACCAAACACACCCAAATCATTTTCTCTTTGGGTAGGAAAGGACTCTTAGTGTTGTTACTCTTGTCCAATGCTGTCTAGCCCAGTGTCTGGTGTGGTAGCTGTAGTTGTATATTGAAACTCTCCATTCCTCAGTGGCTTAAAACAGTAAGTGTTTGTTATTATACAGGAATCTATGTGTCTGTTAGTTCTGCTGACCTCAGTGAGTCTTGTTTATAGTCCTTGTTCAGTTGGCTGGTTGAGAATAGCCTCACTTGCCTGTCTCATGGCTGGATGACGATTAGCTGGTGTGATGGGGGTGATTATCGCTCATCATCCACCAGGCTGGTGTAGGCTTTTCCTCATGATAGCTGGTGAGGGTTGTAAGAGAACAGGCTTCTTGAAGGATGATAGGCTCAGAACTGACACAGGTTATATCAACCATATCCTATTGGTCAAAGTAAGTCACAAAATCAGTCCAGATTCAAGGAGGTGGGAAGGGGGAAGACTACTCTTTGATGGAAATAGATGCAAAGTCATAGGGCAAGGGGCAAGACAAAGGGAATAAATGGGGCTATCTTTCTAATGGCATAAGATAGTTGATTATGCTCACTATATTTTTGCCAATTGAATCAGTGACCTTAAAGGACACCTAGTCATCACTACTGTGTGCTTCAGTGCTCTTCACTACATCTTAACCAAATGGTTACCCACCCTTTGCTTCAGCACCAGCTATGGTAGGAAACTCTACCTTCAATTGTAGCCCTCTTCTTTGAAGCCAATAAATTAAACTGAAAAAAAAAATCGGGGCACCTGGGTGGTTCTGTAGGTTAAGTGCCTTTGGCTCAGGCCCTGATCAGGTCCTGGAATCAAGCCCCGAATCAGTCTCCCAGCTCAGCAGGGAGTCTGCTTCTCTCTCTGCCTCTGCCCCTCTCCCCTGCTCACACTTTTTTGTGTGTGTTCTCTCTCTCTCTCTGAAATAAATCAATAAAATCTTAAAAAATAATAAACTGAAAAAAATTATGTTTGGAGCTCCGTTTCTCTATGAAATATTAGGAAGGTCTTCAAAATCCTTAATAAATTTAATAATGTATTTTTTATGACATTCTGTGCATGGCTTCTGAAATAGGGACACCTTTCTACATCTCTCCACCTCTCCCTTCCATTTCGTATAAAGGAATCATGTATTTTTGAGGATAGGTGCACTATGAAAACATCTACTCGGTTTTTGTCAAAGACCCAGAGGTCAGAAATTGATGAGCTTCAGGCAGTGTACTCTCTATATCACTTTCATGATGGTATCTGCTATAGAACATTTCTTGCTGCATAAAAAGAGGTACTTCCAAAGAAGTCATTTGGCATTTCCAAAGGGCTTTGCAGACATTCTGAGTTTCCCCTGTGGCAATTCTGTGAGGTCAGTGAGGGTTTTCATTCTTCTTAACCTATGAATAAAGGTTTAGATGCAGGTGGTATGGCCTAGTTCACAGGATATGTCAATGGTTGAACTTGGATAAAAGCTCATGGCCCGGGGCTCCGTGAGGAAGCTGACCTGTATTTATATTGGTAGGTGAAGGCAGATTGAGTCCATGGGGTTGAATTCTACCCTGCAGCTCTCACACAGTTCATTGTCAGAGCCTTAGCCTGTATAGCAAAAAGGGATTTCAGAGGTCTTCTGCTCTGGGGCTGTGTTCTGATCTGGTTGTGAATTCAATTTAGTGGATTGTAGGTTAATATTTTAAAAAGTGACATAAAATATTAAAAAAATAAAAAATAGATTGAATTCATATAGCAGGTATTAATAAAAATGTTTGTATTTTTTTTTGTTTTGTTTTGTTTTAAAGATTTTATTTATGTGTTTGACATAGAGAGAGACAGAGAGAGAGGGAACAAAAGCAGGGGGAGTGGGAGAGGGAGAAGAAGGCTTCCCGCCAAGCAGGGAGCCCAATGTAGGGTTTGATCTCAGGACCCTGGGATCATGACCTGAGCTTAAGGCAGACGCTTAATGACTGAGCCACCCAGCACCCCAAAATAGTTTGTATTCTATATAAATAAATATGTATCTGTGCTTATGCATGTATATGTATAGGTATATAGAGTGCTGCCATTTAAAGTATTATTTCTTGCTGTGGTTCATGTGCAAGAAATGTAAAAGCCATTGGTGTAGTCTAGCCTCCCTTAGTGTAGAACCCAGGCTCAGGGACCCAGGTCGCCCAGAAGGTTGGTGGCCAAAGGTAGGTTTAGAATTTAGGTGTCCTAATTCCAATCAGAGGCAGCATAACATAGTGGAAAGAGCAGCGGATTTTGGTTCACCTAGAAGTTGGCTCAAACCTTTGCCCCATTACATACTTATTGTCTAACGATAGACTAATAACTTATCTTTATTTTACAAATGAGAAAGCTGAGGCTGGGAGAGGTTAATACTTATATCTTTGGGTTTAGGGTGGGGGTTAAATTCAATAAGATGATATAGATGAAATAATTAAGACCTGGCTCCTTTGGTGAATAATTTTTCAGTCCAGGCATCCCAAAGACCATCATTACCCCACTTCTAAATATAATTCATATATATGTATATAATATAAAAAATATAATTTATATATCTATAACATAAAAATACATATATAAAGTGATTTTAATACTTACCTTGCCAAGGTTTAATAATTTATATATAATATATATTTTATATAAAATTTTATAATATAATTTAATATATAAGATTATTTAATATAAAATGTATTAAAATATAAATCATAAACCATAACTATATTATATATTTATATATCATTATATACATATAATTTAATATAAAATATATTAAACATATATATATAAATCATTAAACCTTGGCATAATTAGTGACAAGCAAACACCTGAATAATACTAAATTGAATTTTATACAAGAATTATGTGCTAAATATGCACTATGACTTCTAGAGATTATAAGGATGCAAAGAGTTAATCTAGTAGACAAAAATGAAGCATGTACACATGAGAAGTTACTTTGAAAAACAAAACAGAACTTGATAGTTATTATAATTGTATTATATAAATGGCCCCTTGAATAAATGTTATAACATCTCTGATGAGGGAGAAATCATTGTGAGGTAAAGGAATTAAGGAGGCCTGTCTGGAGAGTTTGACTCTGTGATATTTGCAAGATTGGTAGAATTTAGAAAGTCACGGGAGGAAGATAACATCATGGGAGAGGGAGAGGATGCCAATAAAGGTACAGATGTGGGAAATCTAAGGGCGTAAGCCAAATTCAGTCTGGGCAAATGGAAGCTCCAGGTCAGGGAGCCTGGGATCAAATTGTAGAGGGCCTGGCTTGCCAGGCTCCAGACCTGGGATCTCATTCTGCAGGAAATGGGATCCTGTAAGAGGTTTCATCTGAGTAGTGGCATGAGAATAGATTATTAAACCACAGTTCATTCCCAGTTGATTAGGAGCACGTAGTTTCTTGGAGAGGATATGTCTTGTTCAATTTTAATCATGTGGGAGGTTAAAAGATCACCAGTCATTGTAACCACATATCACTTAAAAAATAAAATAAAAAGACTAAAGTAATTGACTCAATCTGAATAATTCAAGTTTGAGGCCAGGCTGGCTAACGTCACACCTCATAGATCTTGGGTAAAGCAGATTTGAAGAAATTTCACTAAAAACATTAGACAAGATATGGAAAAGATGCTAAGCTCTGGAGATCAGTCAATGAAGGAGGAGCAATCCAGTCCTGACCTGGAGGTGGGGGCAGAAAAATGGTTGGGATAGGGGGATGCCCAGAACCCAAATGAAATTGCATGCAAATACTCAAGGAGATTTGTAGAAATGGTCCATCAGAGATGACTGATATCCCTTAGAAGCCTAAGAAAATGATTTGGAGCCTGGTATGGGAATTACAATGGAGAGTCCGGGAAATAGGTGACTTGTAGTTCTCATACTGAACCCAAGAACACAGATGTCCCTTTCTGTGAGCTCAGCGTGAAGCCAGTAATTACTGTTTTCTCATTCTTGAGGTGGTGGTCTTTTTGCTGTCCCCATATTCCAGACCAATCCTTTCTCCTTTGATGTTATCCAGGTTTTAGCTCTTCTGCTCAAGCCAGGACTGTTGTGAAAACAAACAGAAATATATATGTAGGATGTAAATACTCTTTGTACCTCCTGTACACAATATGTGAGCAAAAAAATCATATTATTTATTGTTTCTGCTGTTCTTACTATTTGTGTTTTTCTTTTTATTATTTTACAGTTTTTATCTTCTTTCTGGAAATATCAATATATGTTGTCAGAGGTAACTGATGGAAAGCAATCGTAAAAATTTTATTAGCATCTCTGAATAAGAAACACACTTTGTGGATAGTATTTGTACTTCTTCCAGCTTTATTGTGGAATAATTGGCAAATAAAAATTGTGTATATTTAAGGTATACAATGTGATGTTTTGATATATACATTGTGAAATGATGACTGTAATCAACCATCACCTCAAAAGTTGAACTCATAAAAGCAGAGAGTAGAATGGTGGCTGCTGGGGGCTGAAAGGTGGGAAATAGAGAGATGTTGGTGAAAGGTACAAAATTTCAGTTATGATCCTATCCATGTTTAATTAGCCCAGCCTTCAGATTCATATTTCCAGACTTCTCAGTTGGATTTCCAAATGACCTTGTAATACAATAGCTGATAGAGAATCTGGGGTTCACTAATCCCCATCCCCCCACCTCCTCCCTTTCCTCCTTCTTGGCACATAATCACAGCACCTACAAGTCCTACACAGCATGTTTTCCAGACTCTTCCTCATTATGGCTATCTTTATCCAGAACTTTTTATGTCTTGTTTTGTGCTCCTTGTACCCCTTATATTAGGACAATAAGAACTGAATACAACGCTCCATCCATGGTTTGACTTTAGTGAGTCACAGAAGGATGATTATAGAATTTGTCCTCAACATAGACTTTCTACTAGTACAGTTAAATATATTAGATTCGTGACATCAAAATAACAGTACAAGTGATATCATACCCAAGTTATATATTTTTTCAATTTTGCTTTGCTACACCTGCTTCCTGGTCCCTCTGCCACTTGCTCTATTGAGTCTTAATCTAACTGATCCCTCTCATGACATTTTCTAGTTATCTCTGCCTGCCCCCCCCCACTTTAGACTGGTCCCTAGTACCGCCTCTGTTGTTTCCATTATGGCAGAAGTCTCAGCCCCTCCAGTACTCAGACTCAACCCAGCTGGAGCAACGGAGACTCTGGTTCAACTCACCTCTTCAGGACTCAGATGAAGTGCCATGAGGCATGAGATCTGGCTTCTCCAGTGGCTGCTCAAAGGGCTGGGAGGCACAGACAGATAAATGAGGGTGTTCATGCCCCAGCGGGCAAAGTTTGATCAATGGCAAACAGGAGATGGGAGGGAGTCAGTAGGTTTTTTTTCCTTTCTCCTGATGGATTGTTCTAAAGTATAATCAGTCCAAAATTCATAGTGGCATTTGCATATGGTGTGAATGAACAGTCAGCTAAGTTTTCTTGTGACGTTACGGACAGCATGATATGCACAACTCTTTATTTGCTTTCCTCCTTTCCCTGCCTCATAGCCTATTTTCTCCTTACTTGCTGGCCTAGCATTGGCATAATTGCATGTACACCACATCTGTAGCTCTGTCTTCTAGGAAACTTGAGCTAAGCCACATGCTGATTCCGTAATCATGTATTCTACAAACGTGTACTAATGCTTTCCATGAATTCCAGATAATGTGCAGAGAGTTGTGGCCCTCGTTTAGAAAGTTGTTCACAATGTAGTAGAGAGACTCAATTGTTTATGTGTTACTTAGAAATCTCTGTCGAATAACAACTTTCTTAATGTTATTAGTACAGTTGCTGTTTTACAGAGATTAATGTAAACTTTGGACTTAACATTTTATCACCACATTTTCTCATGGCATTTAACATATTTCGAAGCATTGGGTTTGTGGTCATAAAGTTCCACTTACCAAATCTCTAAAAATTAATTAGCCATTTTCTTAAATTTGAATGTTTGTTTTCTTCTTTCCTGTCACTCTCTCTCCTGTCTCTCCTCCTTCTTTCTCTCCCCCACGCTCTTCCTTTCTTCTCTGCGGCCCTAACTCCCCTCCTCTCCCGTACTGACCTCGTCTTTCTCCACCACCTCCTTCTCTAGGCTTACACATTTAATGCTAGGATGAGCACTGTGGGATACGAATCTTGGCCAATATGAAAGATAAAGAACCTAGGCATGGTACCTCTTTGCCCCATTTTCAGAAATACTATGGTGTGTGTTAATGAACAAGTAAAGTGTAAGAGCAGATGGCACGTATATACTTTTTCTGGAATTATCACCTTTTACAATATCTTTATATTTATATCTTTAGGAAAGATTCCTCAAAGTGGAAAATGTGTTAAAGGATAAGAGTGGAGTTCCTCCCAGCAACTGGAGGAGATGCCTAAATTTCTTTATAAGTTCATCCCTAAAATTAGACATCAAAATTCCTTTGAGATTTGGTATTTTAATAGGCAGATATAGTATGTTTTTTATGATTTTGTTGCTATGGTTGAACAAGTATTTCTTTTAAAAGTATAGCAAAATTATTTTCTTTTGTGAATTGTACACTTGTATCTTTTAGAGTTTTAGGGTTTTTGTGGTTTTTTGTTTTCTGGTTAACTTGCAAGTAACCTTTACAGATTAGCAATAATCAAATAAATAAATAAATTTGGATGGTTGTGTTTATGAAACAGGTGATAATTCCTGGAAAACTGCAAAGCCCCCTCTGTTCTCACACTTCACCTGCTCATTGATACACACCATAGAATTTCTGGAAATGGGGTAATGAAGTCACATTTCCAGGTCTTTAATTTTTGCTACTGAGAATTGGGACAAAACTTCTGTGAGTAATCATGCAACATGGGAATATGCCACAATTCACCACTGGCAGAGTTAACCCACAATATTTCTGTGACCTCATCCAAACTCTGGGAGCTTTCTCTGGGACAGAACAACTTAAATTACATTAGGAGATATTATTCTAGCTTGGGGTGTAATTCCTTCTCAATTTTGTTTTCCTTCCACACCCTCTCTAGTGTTTTTTTTTTTTTTTAATTTATTTCACAGAGGGAGAGAGATCACAAGGAGGCAGAGAGGCAGGCAGAGAGAGAGAGGGGGAAGCAGGCTCCCCGCCGAGCAGGGAGCCCGATGCGGGCCTCGATCCCAGGACCCTGAGATCATGACCTGAGCTGAAAGCAGAGGTTTTAACCCACCGAGCCACCCAGGCGCCCCCCTCTCTAGTTTTTAAACAACTAATCTTGATAGAAAGCGTAGAAACCAATTAGGAATAATTCTGTCTTTTCTCTGTTGACACATAATGGTGTGTTGAATCCCTGGTAATTATGGTTTCTGTTGCTGTCGTTATTATGGTTTCTTCTTCATTCTTTTTTTTTTTTTTTAGGATTTATTTATTTATTTGAGAAAGAGTGTGTGCATGAGCAGGGGAGGGGCAGAGAGAGAGGGAGAGGGAAAGCAGACTCCTGCCGAGCACAGAGCCAGAGGCAGGGCTCAATCCCACGACTCTGAGATGATAACCTGAGCAGAAATTAAGAGTCAGGTGTTTAACCAACTAAGACACCTAGGCACCCGAGTTTCTTCTTCATTCTTGTTCTCTCTTTAGACCTATAAAAACAAAATCAGCCAGTGTGAAATCACTCTATACAACGTGTGGAGGTAAATGTGGGCTGAAGCTGTCTGAGGTTTATGACCATCATCAGAGCTGAGCACGTGCACAAAATTCTCCTGTCATTCCTCCCTCCTGACCCTGCCCCCGGCCTCATTCAGTCCCTGCTATCCATCACCCAGTGCTTTGAACTGGGCATCAACATTCCCACCCTGCTGGGGAGATCTGGGAACTCCAGACCTGTATTCGTTTATGTGATGTAGGTCCAGCTGTGTCTGATGTCTACCGACTGCTAACTAAGTTTTGGCTTGCCTTCTTGGTTTCTTCTTGCAGAAAGGGAAGGGGACTACCAAAGTTGTAAGATCCTGCTTCTATCTAGGGATCATTTTCCTCCTTCCCAGAGAATACCCCGGAAAATTTCTTTACCTTGCTTCTTGCACAGTTTCCCCGATGTCACCATGAGTTGGAATAAAGGAGACAGAAGAGTCTAGTTTGGGCAAGAATGTCTCCTGTGCTATTTAACTTTTTGGCCAATAAACATTCCTGGAGCCCAGCTGCAGGGATGTATAATACATATATTCAGCTTGAACCTCCAAGCTGTTGAGGGCAAAGAGCACAGGAAATTCAATTCCAAGCTCTAGTTGTTCCTGATCAGACTTGACGTGTGTGCCTGAACAATAAGATTTGTGACCTCAGCAGAATAAATGTAAACCTAATCCCAATTAGCATGTATGAATAGTCCTGCTCCAAGTATCCGGTCTCCACTTCAGACCCTCCAAACACAGGGGAGGGATGGGGAGCAGGTTGTGGAGACTAGCATATCCGTATTCAAGTAGATCGGATTCTCTCCTATCTCCTGGTTGGTGGCTGTGAGCACATTTCTTCCCCTTTGCAAAACTTCAGTTTCTTTATCTTAAAAATAATGACAAAAATACTACCTGTCTCATAACCTTGTTGTGAATCTTACGATAGCATGGCAAGCAATGTGCTTAGCACTGGGCCTGGTATAGTTTTATTTTTTTAATTTTTTGAAAATTTTTAGCTTTTAATTTTTTAGTTTTTAATAATAAAATAATGCTATAATAATTTTATGACTACTAATAGATATTATACAATAATACCTATTATCTATACCCCTGGCTTTTCATAAAAAGGATATTAATAATAAACCGTTTTATCATTGTCATCGATACCAAGAGCCAAGAAAAGAGATGTAATGCATCATTACCCGTTTCCAAGGACCTAAAAGCAATTTACAGACCCGAAGTCCTTCTGACTCTATGTAATATATTTCTTTTGTCTTTACTCAGGAAAAAGGCATACAGTCTATATTCTATCTTGTTTGTATGATAACATGAAATTATTCTCCTTTTCAGCCATATATGCCACTAAACTAGATTATAAGCCTCTCCAGCGCGAGAGTGCCTAATGTACGGTTATATGTGAAGTAGGAATGGGAAGTCACAAACTAGGGTGAACTCATTTTCAGAAATCAGAGTGAGTATCCTTGTTGCTATTTTGAAAAGGAGCTCAGAGATTTCCTAGGGGAGGAGACTCTTTGAAAAGTGACTCAAGTTGCTTTTAGACTCAGAAATAAAGCCTAAGGACTCCATTTAAAATGTGTGTTTCTTGGTCTTCCACTCAACACACATACACACAAAATTAAAAACAAAACAAGTAAAAACCCAGAAAATCATTTATTCTAATAGGAAGAAGGAGCTGTGAGTTTTGCCATAGGTATAGACCTGCGTGTGTTAGGGGTTAATCACACATCACAAAGCTTCCAGTTCAGTTCTAATTCAATGTGAGATCTGTAGGAATGGAAGTAGTAATTAGTGGTGGTAGTAATACTAGTAATGGAAGCATAACTGGTGATAATATATTACTTCTTAAGTATTTGGCATACTAAATATTATACAAAACACAACATTCTTGATCACATTTAAGCTTTATAAGGAACCTATTATACATAGACAATTATCCTATTATTCTCATTTTACATATGTAAAAAACAAAATTCAGAGACTAAGTAAATACTCAAGATCACTTTAATTCTTAGAAGAGTACTCCTGGAGTCCTAGATATTGGCCCATTGGAAATATTGCAATGAATGTAGCAGTCAGAAATCTCCATTTCTTGGAGTTTCCAGTCTAACAGGAGAGGCAATGGGTAAACAAAGTAAATAAAGTGCAGAGTATGATAGATGTAATAACTATTGAGGAGAGAAATAATGTAGAGACAAGTGTTAGGAAGTGTCGGAAGGAGATATAAATTTTAGAGAGGGGTGGTCTGGGAGGCCCTACCAAGAAGGTGACATTGGAAAAGGAACCTAAAGGAACAGAGGGAACCAGGCACCCATCTGGAGGAAGAGCACTTCAGCAAGTGGAAAAAAGCAAATGGAAAGTCCCTAGCTTAGGTGTATGTCATGTTTGAGGAACATTTAGGGGCCAGTGTGATGGGAATGAACTGCCAAGGTCAGAGAGGTGATCGTGGGCCAGGTCACACAGTCAGTAAGGTAGAAAGCGTTTCTGGAGTTTCGAGTAGAGGAATGAAATGATCTGACTTACTTCTCTTCTTTTGTTGGTTAATATATTTTTAAAATTTTGGAATTATTTTAAATTTAAAGAAAGGTTGCAAAGATAGTACACTGTGTTACCATGTATCATTCATCTCGTTTCCCCTAATGGTAACCTCTTACCTAACGACGGTGTGTATGTCTAGATTAAGACATTAACGCCGGCACATCACTACTCCCTGAATTACAAGCTTTAACCCGATTTCACCGATGTGCCCACTAGCATTGTTTTTTCTGTTCTAGGATACCAGGTTGCATTTAGTCATCCTGTCTGCTTAGTCTTCCTCCAGTTCTGACAATTTCTCACTTTTGTCTTGTTTCTCTTGACTTTGAGACTTTAAAGAGTCCTGGTCGTGTATTTTGTCCCTCCCTTTGGGATTGTCCAGTGTTTTCTCAGTTTGACTAGGCTTATGGTTTTGGTGAAGAAGGCCACAACCAAGTGTCCTTCTCATCACAATATATCAGAAGGTGGATGACATGCACGTGACTTATCACTGCTGATGGGAACACTGACACTTGGTTAAGGTGGCATCTGCCTGGTTTCTCCACTTTGAAGTAATGACTTCTCCCTTTCTCTTCTGTATTCTTTGGAAGTGAGTCATGCAGTCCATTCCACATTCCAAAGAAGGTGAATTCATTTATAGCTGCCTGATCTCACCTTTAACAATTTACCAGATCTCTCTGGGAGAGAGAGGTCAATTAGGAAACTGTTGCACAAATCCAGCAAGAGATGCTGGCGGCTTGGAGTAGGGTCGCAGCATTGGAGGTGGTGGGGTGCAGTTGGGTTCTGGGTATATTTTGAAGGTCAAGTCTAATAAGGTTTATTGACAGATTGGTCCTGGGCTATAAAGAGAGAAGTCAAGGATGGAAGTATGAAGGTGCCATTCGCTGAGATGAGGAAGAAGGCTAGTCCAGAAGGTTAAAATGCTGGCAAGTGTAGGGCAGAGAGGGAATAAACAGGTTCTGTCTGACTCCAAAGCCCAAACTCTCAACTCTTTTCTTTTTTAAGATATTATTTATTTATTTGACAGAGAGAGAGAGATCACAAATAGGCAGAGAGGCAGGCAGAGAGAGAGGAGGAAGCAGGCTCCCTGCTGAGCAAAGAGCCTGATGGGGGCCTCGATCCCAGGACCCTGAGATCATGATCTGAGCCAAAGGCAGAGGTTTTAACCCACTGAGCCACCCAGGCGCCCCGTCAACTCTGGAGCTATTCAGTTTCTGTATGTCACTCTTATCAACTGTGAAGAATCTGCTGGCAGGAATTACCATCAAAGTGCAAAATATTCTTATTGTGAGTTTACTCCTCTCACTTTATAGCTGGTCCTTTCTCCAGGTGTCCAGCAGAGGCATGCTTCATCTTGCTCGGCATTTCCGTGGCAGCCTGCCAACAGCAATACTCAGAATGGGAAGTACTTGGGGACTGCCATCTCCTGTTATGGTCATCACGGACTTTAATGGGATTCCTTTATTATCTCCCTGCAAATACTGGCTTCTTCCCTGCTAATTAACCAGCAACTTTTTAAAAATTATCATTGACAAAATTACCCAATAATACATACCCTGAAGCCATCTAAATGGGTCCAGGTTAGGGGGAATGCCCTATGATATTCATCCCTGGAAAATGATGTTGCTTTAGAAACCTTTGGCCATGTTGGGTGAGCAGATTGAACGCGCTAAATGGAACACGAGGCAGATACAGATGTGCTTTCATCTCACCACCTCTCCTTTCTTTAGGCCTCTTATTGATTTCAGTGGGGGCTCTGTAGGTGGAGATGAAGCCAGCGCTGTATGATGGGGGCTTCTTTGAGCCTGGCTATATGCACGTGTATCTAAGCTAATTGTGGGCACGTGCTGGCGGTTATGTACCTGCTAAAATATTTTCTCATTATTTTCAGCATAACATTCAAACTCCTCATTATGGCAAACAATCCCCTGCCGACCTCTCCACCGTCATAGCTTGTGCTGTCCTTGCCAGAGAAGCCTTCCTACTCCCACACCCTCAGGCTTTCTTAGCTCAATCCATTTGTCCTTTGCACTTGCGCATTTGCCTAAAGTGTTCTTCCCCTGGCCTTTGCATGGCTCATTTATTTGTATTTTCTGTATCTTCGTTAAAAAGTTACCTTTCCAAGAAGTCCCTTCGTTGACTACGGGATCTAAAATGGAAACACTCTGTTTTTCTCTCTTACAGCAAATACATCTCCTGGCCAGTTGCTTTGTAGCATAGAACCCCGCTTATTTTCATCCTGGCACTTTGAATAATTTGAAGTTGTTATTGCTCATTTCCTTGATTATTTTCTAACTCCTGCTAGAACCCAAGCTCTTTACTAGCAAGAGTAGCCTTTGCTTTTTTTTTCAAGGCTGCATCTCCCACAACTGGACGAATGCCTCAATTATCAGCGATCCACAAATATTTGTTAAGTGAATGCGTTAAATGTCCTGAGGGTTTCCTGAAAACAGATTATGAACAGTTCACTCCATCACTTTAAATGGGAACATGTGGGAAATGCGGCCTAAGATAAATACACTACAGGAAAACCTTTTGATTTGAGGATTCAAAATGCATGTTTTGAACTATGCTAGAATGAGCAGCTAGAATGGAGTGCAGCAGAACGTGGATGGAAGAGAATCTAGCAGAATAAGGTCAGAAGCAGGCATTCAAGCAGAGTTAGTTAATTTCCACCACTATGAACCAGTCCAGTGGCAGGACACCTCAATTCCTAAGAGATTAGTTTCCATGGACTGGCTGTCTGCCACACATAAGACACCCAGAGAATCCCAAGTTGTTTTACCATGCAAGTCCCACAGGGGTTGTCAAAAAATAGAGAAGGAGGAACAGGAGGGCATTTTGGAAGCCAATTATCTTTAAAAGTTCATTTATTCATTTCTATTCCAGTCTCTTGGGGACAATGGCAGAATTCTCCAATGGGTACTTGATTTTTAAAGATGGGAACTGAATGGAAATCTGGGCATCTCAAATTAGGTTTTGGAAGAATCTGTTGCATAAAACAATAGTGGGAAGGTACATAAAAATGTGCGTTTTCTGGGAAAGTCTGTTCATCTTACAAAACAAGAAACTAAAACTGATATACTTTCGCCCATTTGCAGGCTGTGGCATTTGGTATTAAAGGCTCTGGACAGTGTCCTTTTCTTAGGAGGCCTCAGCCTTTGGATACATAGCAGACTTATGTGGGTCATGGAGGGGATGCGCAGGTAGAATTCTTGGATACTGTAGCAGAATCCAAAATCTATTTAGCCTCGGCAGGTAGCAAAGCTACTCCAATTTCAGAGGCAGGAGTGGGCATTGAAGGGACCCACTTGTGAGCTAGGCTACACCTCCAGCTAGATGCTGGAATGAGCAAGGAGGCATAGGAAAGGCAAGGAGGGCCCGTGGACTCTCGATCCAACTCAGGTTTTCTAAAGTGCTAAGATGTTGAAAGTTTTGAAAATAAGCCAAAATATGGGATGATTTTAACAAGAAAATTGCTATTAAGGAGCAAAAGCAAATAAAAGGGGACCCTATACTCTATCCATTTAGCAGAAACTACTGCATATTTATTTTATCTTCATTGGTTTTGGCTTTTTTTGTTTGTTTCTTAATTTTTGTTCTTTTTTTTTCTTTGTTTTTAAATTCTGTTTGCCATTCATTCTTTCTTTGAGGAGATACTCAATTTTTTTAATTTAAAATTTATTTTATAGGGGGACCTGGGTGGTACAGTTGGTTAAGTGTCCGATTCTTGGTTTTGGCTCAGGCTGTGATCTCAGGGTCAGGGATCAAGCCCCACGTCAAGTTTTGACGTCTGCTTAAGACTCTGTCCTCTACCCCTCTCCCCTCTCTAAAATACATAAATAAATCTTAAAAAAAATTTATCTTATGTGACCCCTGTCCCTCCTCCCGTGGCAGTTCCTAACACAGGTGAATGGCCACAAAACTGGTCCTCTCTCTTCCGTTCCACTTTCCTTGGTATAAAATGGACCCTTGCTTTTCTACATCCCATAGTCTGCTCTCCTAACACCAAAGAGATTTTTATGGCATCTCATACTAAGGTGTTATTGACTACCCGAAATGTAATTATTCTCGCAGAGCAACGTGATAGGAGTGGAGAGTGTGGAGGGACTTTTGGGGTGCTCCTATTGAGTAGAGTAATTGTATTTCCTTGCAAAACCCTTTAGCCCATGGAATCTGTGATGGTGAGATCAACAGATAGAGAAAACCAATGTAACATTTAGTTGAAGTTCTGATGTGCCCCATCTAGCACATTCTGACTTCCAAAGATATCCCACTGCCTTCTTCCTAGTGTTTTCTTCAAGGACATACAGGAATTACTGCGAACAATGTGGAAAGAGCTGACAAGCCCGCAGAGAAGGTCTGACCTGACTGAGAAATTGGCCTCCCCACTCTGAGCCAATAAAATCCCCCCAGTTCTGCTGAGGACAGGAGGTTAGCTGTGGCCTGCTGCAGATTGTGTCAAGGGTTGGAACACAAGGAGAAAATGAAATCTAATCTTCAGCCACAGTTGTTGTTTCTTCAATCTACCATATCTACCAGGGAAATCAGATCTGGCCTGACGTTTGTACAATGCATACTTTTGGCCTCTTTATAAATTAGACTCTCAGAGTTGCAGAGAGGAGTAAGAGAGGGAACAGAAGTTAAAAATAGAAGAGGAGAAAGTCAAGGAGTGGTCTGGGACAAGGGACCAGATAGAGCCTGATTTTCAATCCCCAGCCCCGCTTTGGACGTCTGTCTAGTTAGGATACATGAACAATATTGTATCACCTGCTGAACTGGACTTGGAGCCCCCTTCAGAGGAAACCTGCATTGCTCCAGCCTGCCTCCTTCCTTCTGACATGAGGGAATTAACACGACAGAGACATGGCTGTGCATGAATTATCAGATCCCCTTCTCTTAGCCAGGCTGAGGGGCATTCGAGTTTGTTAACATGTGCATGTTTGGAAATAAAGTGTGCTTTCAAGCGATGCTTTGAGTTCTCAGCTTGCTGTCTCTGTGCGGGTAGAAGAGAGGGGCAGCACCGGGCAGATTAATTCCTATTTTTAAATAGAAGCTGGGCCGCCACCCTGAGCATGGCTGGGAAAAGGGATGAGCTGGAAGGAGCCCTGTGTCTTGCTGCATGTGGCTTGGGTTTAAACCCCCGTGCCCCCCAAAAGAGAGCCCCATTCCTAGGTCAGAGGGAGACCTCCCATCCCAACTTGGCTTGGCACCTTTGGAAGGTGTTCCTGTCACCCCCAAGTCTAGAAGGTGACTATATTCATCAGGATTTTGCAGAGAAACAGAAGAAATAGGAAATAAATAAATAAATAAATAAATAAATAAATAAATAACTGTATATGAATATATACCCATATAATTTTATATATAAAATAATACACACACACACACACACACACACACACACATACACACACACACACGATGATTTATTAGGAGGAATGGGCTCATACAATTGCAGAGGCTGAGAAGTCCCGGGGTCTGCTGTCTGCAAGCTGGGCACTCAGGACAGCAGATGGTGTCCATCCAGTGCATTTCATGTCCCCAAGCCTGAGAACCAGGGAAACCAGTGCTGTAAAAATCCCAGGGCAAGGGCAGGAGAGAACTGATGCCCTAGCTCAAGTAGACAGGTAGGAAGGAAAACAGGTGAATTCCTCCTTCCTCTGATTTTTGTTCTATTCAGACCCTCAAATGGGTGATGCCCACCCCTCCCCCCACCCCAGGAGGGCCTGCTTTGCCCAGTGCACCTATTCAAACCCTAAGCTCATCCAGAAACACCCTCCCAGACCTACCCTGAAATAATGTTTAACCTAGGAACCCTGTAGTGCTGTCAAGTTGACACATGAAATTACCCATCACAGTGACCCAGATGCGTGGGCAGGTACCTGTGCCTGCCTTTGTTCACCCGCTTTCCCCTTTGAGGTTGGGGATCCTAAGTCAGGACTGTGGCAGGGGTAGGGTGAGCGAGACATTCACAAGAGGTTGCCAAAAAATCCAGTCATTGACACAAATAGTTTTAATGCAATGGTTTTAAAAAACAAAATTCATGCAAAAAAAAAAATCCACAGTAACCCAATTATCAAAATTTTCAATAAAGACAGGCACAGGGTTACTGATTTTTCTTTCACCTCCAGCTTCAGTGTTGCACAGCTTGGCACTGACCTTGACAACAACCATTTTGAGGACAGAGTCCTTTCTCCCCCAAGGTCTCTTCCTTACTAAGGAAAAGGGGGACTTAATAATATAGCAGCTGGGCCACAGCTGGAGGCGAGAGCTTCTGCCCCCAAAGATCGATTGTACTAGCAAAGCCTGTTGTTGACACAGTCTCTTAATTAAGTGAGCATTCCCTACTCTACCTCACACCTGCATGGTTCTTCACTGGTTGTAAAAGGACTGGCCGATCGGGAAGGTTCTGATTCTCGGAGGGCAAAAGCTGTAAGGTCATCATTTGAGGAGCTGTCTCAGGTAACAATGCCACCTTCTCCATCACGCTTCAGGAGAAGTGGTGAATAGATCCTCTGTGTACTTTAAGTCCTTGCTATTCAGGTCATCCTCTGGGACAAGAGTTTGGGTGTCTGATGAAGACATTTCACAGTGCTGATAGATACTTTTTTTTTTTTAAAGATTTTATTTATTTATTTGACAGAGAGAGAGAGATTACAAGTAGGCAGAGAGGCAGGCAGAGAGAGAGGAGGAAGCAGACTCCCCACTGAGCAGAAAGCCCGATGAGGGGCTCGATCCCAGGACCCTGAGATCATGACCTGAGCCGAAGGCAGAGGCTTTAACCCACTGAGCCACCCAGGCACGCCTGATAGATACTTTCTTATTGGTGCCTTAATTAGGGCTCTGGTCCTTAATACCCAATAACACTTCTATCAGTAGCACTTCCTTCTGGCATAGTATCTGAAACCCTTTCAAGCGAAGGGTCACTGATTAATAATCTGTAAGCACCTCTGAGCAATAGCATGAGCTTAAGGCTCTGACCTTTGCTAATAGTAATAGTGAAACTACAAGCATCAGGCAAAGAACGAGGAAGACAAAGAATTAGGTTGTCTACTGGTATGAAAACTAACCATTCTGATTAATTGTTTTTTGTTTTTTTTTTTTAAGGCAGGTTATGGTGTCATCTGGGAGTTTGTTGGCTTCCCTCCATGCTGTAAATCAAGAAATATCTTTGACAGGGTCTATGTAGTGGATTTTCTCAAATGCTGTTGTGAACAACAATCGGGAGAGGAAAGCACTTTGCAAATGATGAATTGTTTCCCAGGTTCATCTCAGTCTTTGAAATAACTCTGTGAGGTAGGAAATATCATTTCTATTCTACGGATGAGAAAACTGACGTTCAGAAAGGATAAGTTATTTGTTCAAGGTCATACCGTTAACATCCAAGAGGTAGTAGTATTGAGACCCAAACTGAGGTCGTCCAACTTCACATTTCTGGTGCTTGTAAAAACGCAGGCTTCTTTAAAATCACTCTGATATATTCTGGGTTCACTTATCCCACAATGCCCCAGCTCAATCCAGAAAGCTATTAGACATGACTCCTTCTCTAAATTGTGGCCCATTGAGACAGGAATGGTTAAAGAATACCTTGCATCAGATGAAGTTTGCTCATGGGAGCCTTCAGTTTTATTCAGCATATTGGAAATATTTGCATAGATTTCTTTTCTCCCGCAGTACTGGAGAGTGGTATTTCTGTAGGGAAGATGGCATATGTCAGACTCAGAATGAGTCTGATGAGAATCGGCCCCTGGATATACTTCTGTATTCAACTTCCAGGTTCGGTGAGGCTGACCCTTGGGATACGTACAAATTCCCACAAAGCTGGAATCAGACGACATTCTTGCCTGCACGGCAGAAGATACGTTGTATGTACTCAGCAAAAGACAGAGCTGAAACAACAAGTCTTATGGACCCTGGTTAGTGTATAAATTAACAATCCTATTTTGGGAGGCATGACTCCCCCTGCAGCATTTTTCTGACCCTGTGCCTTGGGAAGCTGGCTCATCCTGGGACTATACTAGGGTAATTAGTGAGTCCAGCTCATGGCTGACCAAACACAGTTTCTTGGAGACATTTGCCAGGCTTGGTTTTCTTGTGATCTAAAGGATACACATCTCTTATTATCTCCCCTTTGAGGAAATGATATGCTAAACCCAGGATCAGGCACCAGGTCAAGGATTTTTTGTCCTCACCAGGTTCTGATATTTGCCAGAGTTGTAAAACTGGGATCCAATTCCTAGTTTCTGAAAAGCAAAATCAGAATTTGAAGAGAAAACACATGGAATAGGGAAGCCTGCCTGCAAATGACCTGGCTGCTGGTGGTGCGCCGGCGGGAGTGGGGAAACAGACTCATCCTGGCTTCCTTGATGAGGTCTGTCCACAAATGAAAGAAAAGCCTGCTGGCACCTTAAACAAGTAGCTCTTCCTCTGAAGCATAAACTTGGAGAGAGCAGGAAAATTAAGATCAGAGAAAAAAACCGCAAACACCAAGGCACGGAGGGTTTGAATCTTCGTGCTCTACAGTAGGTGGAGACAAAGGCAAAGAGCGAGCTCGAGAAATAATTCCTTCATTTTTCGTCATTATCGTTTGCATTTCTCCCTCGTAGCATAGTCCTTTTTTTGTAGTTATAGATTTTGCCATCATTCTCAGCATGTATATGCGGTTAGTTATCGACGAATTCTTTTTTTTTAATATTTCAAAAGAAAAACCCTATTTTAAAAGACACGGGGACATTCTTAGATCTACGTTTCAGAATAATTAATGATAACAGCCAACTGTGCTCCTGCTAAATTTCCCCCATATTTAGTGGTTGTGCTGAGTTCTTCTACTTCAATCCTAACAACACAGGAGAAGTTCGAGATGTTTTCTCTATTCATTATTGAAGGAAATGGAGAAAGTCTTCTCTTTCTATTATGCACAAGGAAAGAATATGAATTGCCCACTCCCGGCTGATGACTTGAATTCCATTTTGAGTGTCTGTGTTCAGATGTGCATGTGGGTATAGGGTCCTAGGACAGGTCACCCCAGAATGTGCCACAATGACATAGCAATTATTTTGAATTAAAGCTACTTGGAAAACAGCTGGTGCAAGGAACTCAGAGCCTCCTGGGTCCCCTGGGGAGCAGGAAACAAATCTCCCATATGAAAAATACCCACCCTGTACTGGGGTATTCCCAGTACAGATACTCCGATCAACAGAGACATGGATTTCAAAGCCAACAGAGTTATTGAAGCAAACCTTGTTATTTTCTTTTTTTCTAATCTACCTCAGCGTAAATTCCACTTAGAATTCTATCCTGATGAAAGTTCCCAAACACCTGTATTCTTTATCCCGTCAATTCCAAACAAATGTATTGTCTCTTTGCCTAAAATATATAAAAACTGCCCAGCAAGTCATTTCTTTGGTTTTCTATTTCAGTATTAGACCTCTGTGCACACGTAATAAAACTTCATTTTTCCCCCCTGTTCATCTGTCTCATTCTATGTTGTTCTTAAACCAGCTACAGGAACCCTTTGCTGAGGAGCAATTAAGGGGGATTTCTCCTTCCCCTGCCTGGACATGCACAAAGACTACATTAAGAGCAGTCACCTTGACCTAGTTCTAGAACATGATTTACCTCCCATTTCTCGCTCTTTCCTATTCTTACCTATCTTTCAGATGTGTCTAGACCTTCCGGCTTGACTCTGCACGTTTTTTGGTAGGAATCAAAGGGAGTGCTCTCTGACTGAGCTTTAGAATCTTCTCCATCTTCCTTCCCACTGCCTGGATAAGCAACCCTGCCAGGTTAACTTACTTTGAGATCTTTCTGTCCAGGTCAACTAATGGGCAACATTTTTTTTTTTTTTTTTTTTTTTTTTTTCACNGGCAGAGAGAGAGAGGGGGAAGCAGGCTCCCCGCTGAGCAGGGAGCCCGATGTGGGCCTCGATCCCAGGACCCTGAGATCATGACCTGAGCCGAAAGCAGAGGCTTTAACCCACTGAGCCACCCAGGCGCCCAATGGGCAACATTTTTTTAAGACTTGAGGAAGTGTCTGGATGGTAAGAAAAAGAAGTAAATTGACATTAACACTCAACACATACTTTTGTCAAACACTTGCTTATGATATTTTTTCATAGCTTTTGCCCTTTGTCTTAAAATGCATATTCTATTACTTAAAAGAAAAAAAAAAAGCTATCCCTGTCTGCCGAAGGAAAGTCTTTCTCTGTTAGTATTAATAGTAAAAGGATGAAAGGCATCTCTTGACTAAAGATCTTCCCCTGTTTCCCATTTTTGGATCTTTGCTAGTGCTTATTTCATCTAGACAGAAAGGTGTTGCTTGGATAAGATACAACTTATTCTGAAGAATTTTCCTGGAAACTTGATTTCAGTAATAGATTCCTCCCATTTAATAAACTTGATCAGATGTTAGTCTCAGGAAGGGAACTAAATGAATCTCTCTCTCTCTCTCTCTCAGTCTTTTTCTGTTACCAATCTTTTCTCTTCCTCTTTCCACTTCTTAGATATTCTTTCTCATTAACAAATTATTTCTCTGATCTATTATCTTCCTCCTTTTAATCTGCTAACAGGTGTCTTCAATCCACCTGCCTGACAGAGGGAGTTCCTGAAGCCATTCTAGACACAGTAGATACAAATCAATCACAGGGGATTTTAGGGTGCTCTTCACCAGCCAGATCACCACCTCGTTTCCCTCCATATCTAGCACCCCATGAATCCAAAGGCATAGGATATGTCAGCAAAAGGAATGTAGGCTATCATGATTGATTCTTCCCCAGACTCTTTTGTTGTTATTGATGCCATCACTGTCACACTCTCCAGTCACCTCAGCAGCTCTTAGAGTTCCCACCGTTACCCCTGACAAGATGGTGGACATCAAGACTGAATCACAGGGACGATGCAATGAACACCAGAGTCACATCAATTTTTTCAACACCCAGAGTTACTGATAAGGTTATTTGGGATTGCTAAATTGGAAAGATATAAAGTAATAGCTTTAAATATGCTTTCTTTAAGATTCAAATAAAAATGTAGCATGATAAGTCTCAGAAGAGCCTTTTAAGCAGATACAATCAGTGATTTGCCAGAGTCGGCCCATACCAGCTAGCAAGAGCTGGTTGTTATATTTTCAGGAGTTTTGAGAACAGGTTGTAAAATGTAGACATTATTAAAAATTAAATTACTGCAGGAACTCAACTCAAAATGAATTACATGGAAACAATGGTAATGAAAACTCAAACTCATTACTTCCTCATTATTTTACTATATTTTATTATTATCTATGCTTTTCAGGCTATTTCAATCTATTTCTCATGTATGGTAGAAATATTGTATACTGTTGTTCTATGGTGCATCTCTTCTCAACTCTGTTCGATAAAGTTCTATTGGTAGCCTAAAATTGGTCATTGTGAGTTTATTTACACCACAAAAATGAGCAAGTGTTATAAATCAGGACTTTTTCCTCAGAGAGCTGATCGGTAGACATTTACCAGCACACCACTCTATATGGTTATTTTTATTTTATAGAGGAGGAAGCAGAGGCTCACAGGGTACAATAATCTTGCAAAGGGTTCAAGGTTCTGCCTGTATTGGTCACAGGAAAACTAAACCAGGATGAACATTTGGTTTACTTTGTTAATGGTTAAGCATTACCCAGGAATAAGAACCCCGTTACTCCCGTTACTTCCCAAGCTCTCCCTTCTCCTCCTCATTGAAACCTCTTAAAATGCCATCTCTATTTCCTACCACTTTCCTTCTAGTTCATCCCCCACTCAATTCGGTGTGTTTTGGAATCTTCAGCTTACAAATTCCACACTCTGCCAGCAGGGCCGTGATATCTCAAGTTACATCACACCTAGAAATTCACAAATTAACTTCCACTCAAGTGTGCGACTCTCAGATAGAAAAGCCTCAGAACATGATGAGAAAGTTGGGTATGTTGGAGCTTGTGTGGGTACAGAATGGGCCAAAAAAAAGTGAAAAAGGGAACTAGAACAGAACAGGGAGTGTGTTTGTTAAGCCTGGGAAACTTCAAGTCCATGTGTGTTGGGGTGGTGTTTATAATGAGAAATTTACCTCTTTATTCTTGTTCGGAGTGGATCCTGGCTTTATTTTTATTTTGTAACAATAACATCTAAATACATTTTTCCAAAAGACATTTAGGAAGCTTGCTGAGACTCCTATGGAAAATTCTCCAATAATTCCCAAATAAAATCACTGTTATCATCAATTTTCACAATCGTGATCATAATCACCATTATCCACCCTTCCATTTGTAGCTTTCATGTAATTTTACATTGGCATTATATAACGGCTTTTAAAATCTTGTTTTGTCATGGGATACACTAAGACATGGGGGGGGGTATAATTTAGCCAGACAACAAGATCAATGTGAAGCTTGGTTTTATTTGTTTTTCAAAGATTTTATTTATTTATTTGACACAGAGAGGGAGAGAGATCACAAGTAGGCAGAGAGGCAGGCAGAGAGAGGAGGAAGCAGGCTCCCCGCTGGGCAGAGAACCAGATTTGGGGCTCGATCCCAGGACCCTGAGATCATGACCTGAGCTGAAGGCAGAGGCTTAACCCACTGAGCCACCCAGGTGCCCCAGCTTGGTTGGTTTTAAATGTGAGCTCTGATGAGAAGTGAGTGATTGCTCTATGTGAGATGGTGCTAGATGCTCAGACACACTCTCTCTTTTATTTATTTATTTATTTATTTATTTATTTATTTATTTATTTATTTATTTATTTATTTCACAGAGGGAGAGAGATCACAAATAGGCAGAGAGGCAGGCAGAGAGAGAGGGGGAAGCAGGCTCCACGCTGAGCAGGGAGCCCGATGCGGGCCTCGATCCCAGGACCCCGAGATCATGACCTGAGCCGAAAGCAGAGGCTTTAAACCACTGAGCCACCCAGGCGCCCAGACACACTCTCTCTTATCTGGTCCCTCAAGATAAGGACTATGGTCCGTATTTTATGAATAAGGAAATGGGGTGTCAATAATGAGATGATTTGTCCAAAATCCTGTAGTGTGTTAACGTTAGAACCAGTGATAGAACCCAATTCTGTGGGATCTCAGAACAGGTGCTCCACACCAGCTCTTTCAAACTACTGGGGCAAACCTAGATGACACATCCTCTTTGAAAGTTACTTCCCTTCATGGGAAAAGGCAGAAAACCATAAGCTTCCATGAAGGATGTTTAACATGTATCTGTCATTCCGATGTTGTGCTTTCAGAAATTTATTCCTTACTGAAGGACTTGGGAACTTAGCACCATAAGAGAAAGCAGCTGGGGGAACATCAAATGGCCCCAGTTCTTTGTCTTCAAGCTCTGACAAATAGGAAATGGGAAAGTAACCTAAAAATATCAAGTCTCAAAACTTCCTTCAATTGGATGAAGTTTAAAAAACACCAGTGTGTTTCTGCATGACATTTAGTGTTTCCTTTTCTATTCCATAGATCCTTGCATCCCGAGAGAACTCTTCGGGTACTTTTCTTTGGAAAGATAAGGCAAATGCTTTGAGGGTGTGAACCAAACAATTCTTTGCTGAGCTTCCACATCTATCTGTGGGCAGCAGCTGACTTTGTCTGGTTTCTCCGGCACCTCAGTTTGGGCAGATGTGGCTCTGGTCCATGTGGGTCCCAGCCTCCCACAGGCTACCCTCCCCCTGTTCCTTCCACAGAAGGAAGGGCTGAGGGCTGAGGGCATGGAAGCACAGCCAGAGCCAGGGGTCAGGTGAGGTCAGATTCCAGCGGTGGGGACAAAATCTGTCCCTTAATGGAAGTTGTTGTCCTGTCACTCTGCAAGGAGCATCAGGATAGGAAGAGGCAGAATTGCAGCCATTTAAACAATAATCTATTACAATAGCTGATCCTCAAGTAGCGTTTACTTTGACCCAGAAGGTGTTCTAAGTATTCTAGATGTATGATTCGTTTGATATTCAAAACAACCCTAAATGTAGTTACGATCATTATCTGCATCTTGTAGATGAGAAAAGTAAGAACCAGAGAACATCACTGATGTGCTCAAAGTCACACAGCTAGGAAATAATTAGAATAATATCCACACCCAGGCAGTCTGGCTTCAGAGATTGTAACTATAACTCATACACTATTCTGTTAAGAAAATTTCTTGTTATGGGGATGACATTGTGACAGCTAATCGTGGAGGGCTTATTTTCATATAGGAACAAAACCATCAAATACTTTACAACACATTACTTTTTGGTTAGTGCTGGTTCTCTGGACCACAGAGCATGACCTTTTAGACGATTTTGTCACAGAAGTGACAGTCAAGTCAATTCAGCTTGTATCATTAAAGAGACAAGATTTTATTACTTGCTTGAAGAAGGTACATAGGAGTGGTACAAACTATGAGTTTGAAAATAGAATTGGGTCCTGCTTTCTTAGTTTTCTTTCCTCATTTTTCAGAAGAGGGAGTTGAACTGAATAATCTCTGGTTCCTCAACAGTCCAAAATCTAAGTCCCATCAACATCATAGTTGTGTGTTGATCCAGAGCTAATTAAGGGTTACCTACAGTGAGGATAATAAGTGTACTACTAATTGACAGTTTTTCTGGGTTTTGATTTTCTGTATATTCTTTACATATGTCTTAAGGTACTTCCATTTTAGTACCTTGGTAAGACACGTCCTGCTGATAATTGGAAACCTATCATTTTCTTACAAAATGCAGCATTTGGGAAATAATGCATTCATATGGTAGGTTAATGGATGTTTTTTTTTTTAAAAGNACAAAATGCAGCATTTGGGAAATAATGCATTCATATGGTAGGTTAATGGATGTTTTTTTTTTTAAAGATTTATTTATTTATTTATTTATTTATTTATTTATTTATTAGAGAGAGAGAGAGAGAGAGAGAGAGAGAGATCACAAGTAGGCAGAGAGGCAGGCAGAGAGAGAGGAGAGAGGAGGAAGCAGGCTCCCTGCCGAGCAGGGAGCCCGATGCGGGCCTTGATCCCAGGACACTGAGATCATGACCTGAGCTGAAGGCCGAGGCTTTAACCCACTGAGCCACCCAGGCGCCCGTTAATGGATGTTTAGATAGGCATTTTGATGATTCCTTTAGTAAAATAATAATAATGACAACAACAATAGCAATAATAATAATAGTAATGGGACCCATGCAGTGAAGGAGAAGATACAAAGGGGAAGACATGGGAAGAGAGGAGGGTAAGGTAGAAAATGAGAAAAAATAGAAATGATTCAAATGACATCTGTGTGGCTATATAAAAGCTTGGTGAAGATGACTTCTAGAAACTTTTATTGCATCGGGGTTGTTTGACAAGTGTTCGTGTCTTCTAGGGAAATGCAGAAAGATATGTGTCTTTCAGAAGTGGTTTTTCTGGGGGTGCCTGGGTGGCTCAGTTTGTTAGGCAGCCAGCTTTTGTTTTTAGCTCAGGTCATGATCTCAGGATTGTGGGATCGAACCCTGCACTGGGCTCCACACTCAGTGGGGAATCTGTTTGAGGATTCTCTCTCTCCCTCTCCTTCTGTTTCTTCCCCTGCTTTCTTTCTCTCTTTCAAATAAATAAGTAAATCTTTAAAAAAATGGTTTACAGAAGTGGCTTCTCTGATTGCTTCAGAGATCTCCAGGGAGATGCCACGGCCTGGAGAGCTTCTGATGGGACCTTCCCTTACCCTGCCACTTGGAACAAAGAGGCTCAGCATCTCCATCCTTTTATTGGGACTTGTTTTAAAAGGAAAGTTGAGAAATGGTCTTTTACATAAATAAGCACAGGCAGGACCACAGGATGAAATAGCAGGAAGAGCAGTGGAGAAATAGAAGGGGGCTGAAATCCTTGTATAGACTCTTGCCAGATGATCTCTGAGCCTTCTTTTTATCATCTCTGTAAGGGAGGGCTGGGATAGGTGGAAAGATATCACCCTGGATGAAAAGTAAAATAATTTTCTAAGTGGTTTCTGACTTCATTAAATCAATGACAAAATTCCTTTTTCTTTTTAAAGATTTTATTATTTATTAGAGAGAGAGAGAGAGGGAGAGCACGAGCAGGGGCAGGGGGCAGCAGCAGAGGGAGAGGGAGAAGCAGACTTCTGCAGAGCAGGGAGCCCAGTGTGGGGCTCGATCCCACAACCCTGAGTCATGACCTGAGCCGAAGGCAGATGCTTAATCCACTGAGCCACTGAGGCACGTCAATCAATGACAAAATTCTACTCTCAGCATCATGGCTTTCTGAACTAACACAAAACCTCTCACATCAATAGCTAGAAATGCATGTTTTAACCAGCATGTTTACAATGATCAGTTTACAAATTGCTGAAAAATGTAACCATTAACCCTTGCCAGCCTGTATGAGCTGGCTTCAGCACAGATTAACACAATCCCAAGGTGAGAGAAATAATTTATAGCCAGACACATAAGAGGTGAACCAAAGATATACAAATAGATATAAGGCTTAGTGGCTAGGTACTAGGGCCCTTTCTTTCTTTCTTTCTTTCTTTCTTTCTTTCTTTCTTTCTTCCTTCCTTCCTTCCTTCCTTCCTTCCTTTCAGATTTTATTTGAGAGAGAGAGAGAGGGAATGAGAGAGAGAGAGGATAATCATTCATTCAAAAATTGCAAACCATGGGAAGAAATGAACTGTAATGAAGGGAATCTGCTGATATAATGAATTGTAAGATTAGCATTCTTTTATTTTTATTTATTTTTATTTTTAAATTTTATTTATTTTACTTTTTAATTTAAATTTAGTTAACTTTTTAAAATTCAGCTTTTTATTTAAAATTAAAAATTTTATTTAAATTAAGTTAATTAGAAAGTAATGTAGTATTGGTTTCGGAGGTACAGGCCTGTGATTCATCAGTCTTATATAATACCCAGTGCTCATTATATCACATGCTCTCCTTAATTTCCATCACCCAGTTATCCCATCTCTCCATCCCCCGCCCCTCCAGCAACCCTTAGTTTGTTTCCTATGATTAAGAGTCTCGTATGGTTTGTCTCCCTCTCTGGTTTTGTCTTGTTTTATTTCTTTGTATTCTAAGGACTTGAGTGAGTACAATAATTTGTAAAGGTAAAAATGTAAAAATAATCAAAAAGTTAAAATAGATAAAAATGCAAGAAGATAGTCGTTGACAATGAAAGAAAGTCAGAAAGGTGCTAAAAGTGAGAATGATAACTGAAATTAAAATCTTAAGGGAGGCTTCTGTTTCTGGAAAGATGGACTAGATGTACTTTCTCTATTCTTCCAAATTATACAGTTACAAACCCTAGAATGAAAATGAATACATGTGATATATACAGTATATAAAATATAATATTGTCTTACATCTTATCATAATATATAGCATAAGAAAATATATAAATATTTTTATCATAAGAATATATTATAAGATAGCCCAGAAAGATGGAAAGAAGGCAGATGGGCCAGAATCCTTGGGTCCCATTGAATGACATGTTGGTGAATTCTGGAGGATTTCCTTCCTTCTTGCCTTCTGTATCTCTGACTTGGGGCTGAAGAAATTAGAAACCTAGAAATGTCAATGATTGTAGATAAAAAAAAGTCCAACAAAAGCCTCCTCTTTATAGTCAAAGGACCGAGAAAGGGGCAGGCTACAAGACAGAAGACTTTTAGACAGTAAGAACTCTACCCCAGTCAAACACCACAGAAAAAAGTTGTCCACATCCCCACCCACCTCCAAAGGCTAGGAGTCCACACTCTCACACACCTGCAAGCCCTTACCAGGTTGTAATCAGGAACCCTAATCACTCACCAGGATGGTATCAGAGAAGACTGAGTTGAGACTTCCATACTCACTGGTGATAATGAGCCCTCTTATTCCCTATGATGTCATTGGAGAGTACATGAAGAATCTGGATTTCCCCCACTCCCAGCAGTAATGAGACGTCCCTCCCCATCCTTACTAGGAGGCTGTCAGAGAATACCGAGAGGAGAATCAAGCCTCTTACCATTACCAAGTGGAAGTGAGGCCGCCCTTCCCCTCACCACAGGGTCAATGGAGGCCACCTGGGGAGCCAGAACTCCTCCCAAGCAGTAATGATGAGTCCCCGGCCCAGACATCAGGGAGAGCTGAGTGCGGAACCCAGACTCTACAAACACTTGCCTGCTACTTCCCATGTTGGAGCCATGTCAAAGGAAGTCAGGTACAATAGATGGTTTAAATGAGATCCAGAGTGTCATAACATAATACCCCAAATCTCTAGCTTTCAATAAAAAGACAAAAAGAAAAAAAGAAAAGAAAAGAAAAAAAACAAAAACCAAACTTGTCAGGCCAAGAACCAGAAAAATTTTAAGTTCCATGAAAACATCACCACCATCACTAACAACAAAGGATGCCAACCCAAGATGACAAAGATGCTTGAATTCTCTGACAAAGCTTTTAAAGTAGCTGGCATAAAAAAATGCATCAATGAGCAATTATAGATAGACTTGAAACAAGTGAAAAATAGTCTCAGCAAAGAAATAGAATACACACATACACACCCACACACATACCACATGGAATGTTTAGAATGGAAAAATACAATACCTGAAAAAAAAAACCCTCCATGGATGTGCTCAACAACAGACTGCAGGTGACAGTGGAAAGAATCAGGGAACTAGAAGATGGAAAAATCAAAATCACCTCGTCTGAACAATAGACAGAAAACAGAGTTAAAAAATAAACCAGCTTCAGAAAGCTATGAGCGTAGAACAAAAAATCTAATATTTCTTTCATCAGAATCTCGAAAGGAAGGGAGAAAGAGGTTGGGGTTGATAATAGCACTCAAAGAAATAATGCCTGAAGACTTCAGCATGTCAAGAATTTGGCAAAAGGCAGAAACCCACAGATTCAGAAAACTGAGCAAATCCCAAACAAGGCATTCCCTAGTTTCTTCTTTAAAGAAATTCCCAGCAAGACACAGGACTGGGGTGCCTGGGTGGCTCAGTGGGTTAAAGCCTCTGCCTTTGGCTCAGGTCATGATTTCAGGGTCCTGGGATCGAGGCCTGCTTCGGGCTCTCTGCTCAGCAGGGAGCCTGCTTCCTCCTCTCTCTCTCTGCCTACTTGTAATCTCTCTCTGTCAAATAAATAAATAAAATCTTTAAAAAAAAAAAGACACAGGACTGTCAAACTTTGGTAAAACAGAAATAAAATAATAAAAGAAAGAATTTAGGAAGGTCAGGTCACAGAAAGAACAGTGGGAAGAGTAAATACATGCGTAGACCCAGTACCTTCCCCTGGCTTCTCAAGTTTTCTCCAATATGATTGGTAGTTGAAGTGAACGCCACCTGATATGGGTCTAAAATGTATGTGGAGGAAATACTTAAGACAAGTGTTATTGTAAGTGGGGAGAATTAAGGGACATAAATTAGGATAAGCTTTCTACATTTCACTCAGAATGGGAACATGATGGACTGTATTAGGTGACACATGTATAAAATGACACCTAGAGCAGGTGCCTGGGTGGCTCAATCTTTAAGCGTCTGCCCTGGGCTCAGGTCATGATCTTAGGTCCTGGGATCGAGTCCCGCATCAGGCTCCCTTCTCGGTGGGAAGCCTGCTTTCCCTCTCCCACTCCCCCTGCTTGTGTTCCTGCTCTCTCTGTCTCTCTGTCAAATAAATAAATAAAATCTTAAAAAAAAAAGATGACAGCTAGAGTAACCAGTGAAATGCTACACAAAGCAAATCTCTCAAATGCTGTTTTTGAGTACAATATATACTTTTACCATCACATTTTTACAGGAACTGCTTTAAAGGAGATTTTCTTTTTAAAGAGCTCTCTCTCTCTCTCTTTTTTTTCTCTTTGGGGTGTTCCTTTTTTAGTAACCTCTGTTTTGTAAATGGAGTATTTGAGAAAATTCATAGGGTTGGTTGTTTTGGGTTTTTTTTTGCTGTTAATATCTACTCTCTTAGTAACTTGCAAATATACAACACAGTGTTTTTACTTCTAGTCACCATGCTGTGGATGACTTACATCTCCATGACTTATTTATTTTATAACTGGAAACTTGTACCTTTAAAAAAGTAGTTTTAAAAAAGTTTTCATATACTGGTGTTCTATTTTCCTCAAGTTCCTTTTTCTTTGATTTGTGTTAATATTTTTCAGTATCTGATGATCCTTGGTTATCCATCAGTATTTAGGAATGAGGCCCCAGAAAGTATATTTGAAGTTCTATGTTCCCTGGCAAGGCTGATCAAAATTCTTAATAAGGAAGAATAAAAAGGTACAAATAAAAGTTTCAGAAATAAAAAGGAACATAAGAAAAAGTAGATCATGATTTTTTTTAAAGCATTAGTGCTTGAGAGGAGGAGGAGGGAAGGAGGGCGGGGTAACAGGGGGATGGGCGTTAAGGAGGGCACGTGATGTAATGAGCACTGGGTGTTATATGCAACTGATGAATCGCTAAATTCTACCGCTGAAACTAATAATACACTATATGTTAACTAAACTGAATTTCGATAAAAAATTGTAAAAAAAAAAGCATTATTGTTTCCAATGATTCTCCTCGTCTAATGATTATACATCTCCCCCCGTTATATTTGACTTGCCTGTTTGTGTCCTGCCTCTGTCTCAGTGACTTTGAGCATGCTTTTTTGACATGTTTTCACAAATGGGATGTGACATTTGTCACATGTGAGCAGATTTAATTGTTCGCGTGAGTTGACTATGCCTCTTCTACTGCTACCCTCCAAGAGAAAAGGCTTTTCAGGTTATGGGTTCTCCTTCATTCTGAGTTGTGGGGTGAAAAGATTGATGGGACCAGTCAAATCCAGCCCAGCTCAGTAATGACCAGCAGAGCTGAGGTCAGCCGTAGCCCTAATTATAAGGTGAATGAGCAAGAAATAAGTGCCTTTTTGTGTAAGTTACTGATATATTAGGGTTATTTGTTATAATAAGAAAAGCTGACTGGTAAACCAATAATTTAATCTTAGGATTTTTTCTTCTCATTCTACCCACTGACCTTGAAGAATATTATCCATACTCTTACCATTATAATATTGAGGACACTAAATGTCTCTTTCAACTTTCGTGTTTCTTCTGAGTTTCAGACCCATACTTCCATCTGTCAACTTTGGCTCAAAGGTCATTCTATGAACTTTCCTAAATCCTTCCCCTCTGCACTTATCCAACCAAAGTTACATGTTCCCGTTCTGCTTCAGCATCACCTTTTCCATGCCCTTATTTATAATATTTACCTCATTGCAATGCAATTGCTAATTTACATGTGGTTTTCATGACTAGACCTGATCTCCTTGAGAGTAAGGACTTATCATTTCCAGCCTGTGATATAGGATGGGCCACATAGTCATGTTCTCTAAATATTTGCTGAAATGATGTGATGGTAAAACTAATATTGGATTCAAACATAAATATTACCATAGTTTTAGAAAAATCTTACATTTCCACACATCAGAAATCTCTATAAGACAACAAGTATGGCTAAGAATAAGGAAAATAATTATAATTTTACGGTATAATGGTTTTCTTCTTAGACAAGCAGATCATTTTCAGTTATAGGAGGTACAGTCCCAAATATTCAATACAAATCTATGAAATTCTATTGATTTTATACTTATTGTTTTAAAATCCCCAGTTTTACATTAACTTTACAGAATCTTTTTTTTTTCTTAAGATTTTATTTACTTATTTGAGAAAGAAAGAGCATGAGTGGAGGGGGGGGCAGAGGGAGAGGGAAAAGCAGGCTCCCCACTGAGCAGGGAACCTGATGTGGGGCCTAATCCCAGGACCCTGGGATCATGACCTGAGCTGAAGGCAGATGCTTAACTGACTGAGCCACCCAGGCACCTCTAGAGAATCTGTTTTAAAGAAGGAATGGAAAGAAGAAAGTAAAGAGGAAAAAAACCTTTTACTGATTATCTGTTTATTAGACTATATGTTAGGTATTTTTTTATTGTCTTCTTACATTCCCTTTGAAGCCCTTAATGATATGTATCTATAGACAGACTGGTTTTTAGAGAAGTTATGTCACTTGTCACGGGCCGCTCATCTGATAGCAAGTAGAACCAGGATTGACCCTTGGTCTCCTGATCGCCTATCTAGCACCTGTTTGGTGATTGCCTCTGCCATCTCTTTCAGTGTCCTTGCTCATGTGTATACCAGGGGTCATCGTCCTCACTTACACACCCATCTGAGAGGAAGACAGACAGAATGTCGTGCTCTATAAAGCTAACCATCAGCATTCTGAGAGAAGTCAACCAGGACCCACTGAGGATATCATGGCTCCTTCTTCCTCAGTGAACTGCTTGTTGATATCATTCTTCCTCATGTGTTCAGTGATCAGTCTGTGATTTATCACCCTGATATGAATATGGGTTTAAGTATTTGAAGTGGGAGAAGAGTTGCCCCAGACAGATAATTTTTAGGCATTAATAACCAGTCCTTTTCTATTTTCTTTCTGGCATATAAAGGATGACATTATAGGCTCACTGACCTGTTACATTTAATTTGAAGAAACAAACAAACAAGTAAATCTACTTTTGAAATCAGGAAGACCAAAAAACATCATTAGGAAGAACAAAACTCTATTTTCACCCTTGGAACCAAAAATAGTGGGTATGATTCGAAATGCTTTACAAAAAGAACACATTATGTGTATAGAAATCATTAGAATAGACATATCTCTGGGATTTTGAAACTACGCGGTTTGTACATACACTTTTTTAGAGCAATAACCGTAAGTGCTTGAATATTTTAAGAATAAATTGTATGATCTAATTATTGTATCTTGTCTCTCACTAACTTCTTTTGATTATGAGCTGTCCAAAAGGAAGGAACCTGACAGAGGAAGTGAGCCGCTTGGCAAAGCTCTAACTTCTAGGCTCTGTCTTCTTTTAAGGAGCCCTCCCCTCCTTTTCAAAGACATCACTGCCCTGTGCTTACCCATTTCATTTCTTGGAAGTATATGCTTATCTAAATAAAATATTAAAAATATTTGTTACTGATGCATTGATTTCTTTGATTCATTATTAATGAGTACTCACCGTGTGCCTGTTGGTGGTGGCGGTGTGTGCGTGAGTGTGAGAGTGAGTCCATCAAGTGTCATTAGGGACATGACACATGGAAAATGAAGTAGAGAGCAATTGGAGAGCTGAAGAACAGGGCTGCTTTAGACAGGGTAACAAAAGAATGCTCCCATCAAATTTGAGTTGAGTCCTGAATTGTGAGAAAAAGTTAGAGGAAGTCTAAGCAGCAGGTGCTGGAAGCAGAGGGGCCAGTAAGGGCTCTTCAAATATTTAAGCAAAAGAAAGAAAACCCGTGGTGCCCGAGCATGGAAAACAGGGCAAGAGTTCAAGATGATGCAGATCATCTGTTCTATATTTCTATATTTATGGTGAGGATTTTGCATTTTACTCTAACCGTGATCATTGAGTTTTAACTAGAGGAGTCATACCATCTGATAAAAATGAAAAGTTAGAGTCTACTGATGGAAGATTTAAACTTTGCCTGTATTATTGTTTTTAAAGGATCAGCAGTGACCAAGAAGGTGGCTAGACAATTTCTGTGTCTTTTCTCCCACCTCCCCTTTTCCCGTCAGAAAGTGCATGATTTGGCTTCAGGTTGTTGTTATGGGAAGAATAAAGCCTGTGTGAAACCCCTCTGGATCGGTGGTTTCCCTGCATATGTCAGTTGAGTCTGATGCCAGGTGGCGATTGAAATAAATACAGTGTATGAGTTCGATCATTGTAGCCTTTTCTATCTGACTGAGGGTAGTAGATATCAAGTGAGTTTGATGAATTGTAGAGTTATTCAATAACTGGCAGCTGTGCCTACAATGGAAACTCAGACATAGACTGAAAGGTGACAGCCCTTTGAGTGGGAGTCGCTGGAATAACAGTTCACGAGTCTGCCCTGCAGCCTACAGTTCTTGGCAGTAGCATGTGTTCTCAGCCGAGCTGGCAGGGACCGTGTGGCCATCTGTCCTCGAGCCACAGTTTTCCGTGGTGGCCTGTCATTCACTTAAAACTGCTCACAGATCAGGCGAAAGGATGAAACGGTGCAGTATGTCCCAGCTCTTTATCTAAAGAAGGAATGATATCTGGGAGACCAGAGGACAGAATACAAGGTACCATCCTTCTGAGATTGCCTGGAAGCAGCAAGCTGGAAAATTAATGCAGATTTCAGGTTCCAAACATCTGATTTGTAGTCGCTACATTTCCATGGTTATTCTGTAACCCATTAGGCTACTGATAATGTCTATTTGAGGATATTTGCATATTCATCATATCTGAAATGTGATTCTTTTCGTCAGTCACTAGGAGACAGAGAAATATTTCTACTCAGTTCTCTATATGTATGAGATATTAAAAATCTACATCTAAGGGACCAGTCTTTCTTTTTTAACCTCTATGTATTATTATGGAATTCCTTAGAGTTGCCTTCATATTGCAAAGCTATAAATAAATATTTTAGCTAGCATTCTTTCTTGTAAGATAGGGAGGAGGCAGGTATAATTAATTACCCAGTCCCTTTCTGCAAGTATAGGACCTGATGCTTAAGAGGTTTGCTAAATGAGTTACATAGAAAGGCATTAAATGGATAGATAATAGGAGAACTAACTTTAGTTCGATAATGTATTTTTTAATACCTACCATATATTCGAATGTGGTAGATGAGGTTTTTGGCCCTTCCCCTCACAGAGCATGCATTCTTCGTGGAGATATATGGTGCATAATTAAATTTGCTAAAATTTAAACTGCAAATGCAGTATCAGAGAGGTAATCTAACAGGAAGCTGGAACATTTTGCAAGAAGGAGGATATTATATTAAAAATTGAGACTTTATTCTATAATACATTGTGGAACTATTGGCAGTTTTTAAGCAGGAAAATAATCATATTATTGTTTTTGCCTTTTAGAAAAATCAGTCTGTCTACACACACACACACACACACACACACACACACACACACACACACACAGCAGGTGATACTAGAAGCAGGGACAAAACAGCCTGAATAATCAATGGTGTCAGAGAGTTCACCTGGGTGGCTCAATGGGTTGAGGCTCTGACTCTTGGTTTTGGCTCAGGTTATGATCTCAGGGTCCTGGGATCGAGTCCTGAGTTGTACTCCCCGTTCAGCAGGGAATCTGCTGGAAATTTTCTCCCTTTCCCTCTCCCTCTGCCCCTCCCCCTGCTCATGATCTCTCTCCTTCTTTCTCTAAAATAAATAAATAAACCTTAAATTAATGAAGTCAGAGATGAATCTAAGTTTAGCTACTGGGACTCAGGAATCTCAGCTAATTGTTTTTTTCTACCATTCCATGTTTTTTCTTTATCTCATATACAATTCCAGATTCAAACTATGTGTGTTAGTATTGAATGAGATATGACCCTTAAAATCAGTCAAGATTGAGTTAATGGATGAGGTCAGTTGAGTGGCCAATTTGGAAAAAGTAAACAGAAATTGGATTCCAACTTCATAACTTGACACCAAAAAAGTTACACATGTATCATAGGTTTAATATAAAAAAGCTAAAACTTATTTTTTAGGTGATAGCAGAGAAGAATTATATATAACTATTACCTATTCAGAATTTACCTGTGAAAAAGATTGATCAACTCAACTAGATGATCATCATCATTATCATTATCACCATTATCATCACAATCATCTATGGACAGAAGTCAAAAGACAACAAATCAAACATACTTGCAAGGACTAATTTTTCTAATATTGATTTTCTAATGAAAAACTATCNTGACAGAGAGAGAGAGATTACAAGTAGACAGAGAGGCAGGCAGAGAGACAGGGAGAGGAGGAAGCAGGCTCCCTGCCAAGCAGAGAGCCCGATGCGGGCCTCGATCCCAGGACGCTGAGATCATGACCTGAGCCGAAAGCAGAGGCTTTAACCCACTGAGCCACCCAGGCGCCCAAGGACTAATTTTTCTAATATTGATTTTCTAATAAAAAACTATCCAATAACCCAATAGAAAAAAATGACTAAAGACACTTCAGAGAAAAGAAATGTAAGTGGCTCAAATATGTGAAAAGATGCCCAGCCTCAGTCAGGATATGAAAAATACAAATTTAAACTATACCGAGAAACTGATTTCACATACCAGTTTGGCATATATAACACAGTTGCTGAGGGACTGGGGGACCAGGAACTCTCAGATGTTTTGGATAGGAATGCAAATTGTTATAATCTCTAAGGGGGAGCAATTTGGAAACAGCTATCAAAATAACAAATGCACAATAACAAAATGCTCTTTAAAGCAGCAATTCTACCTCTAAGAATTTATATCTAAATGTATACTTTACAGATGTGAAATGTTATATATGAGTTTATAGAGGGTAATTTTTTGAAAGAGCAAAGTATTACAAACAGCCTAAATATCCATCAATGGGGAGAAATTATGGAGTATCCCAACAATGGAATACTATGCAACTACATAAAAGAATATTTAGGCTTTTTAAAGTCCTGATGTGGAAAGATCTCCACATTAACTGAAAAAAAAATCAAGGTGCACACAGGTGCACTGGTATCCTATTTTTATAATATGAGATAAAAAGATTAAATATATTTGCATGTATATTCCTTATATATACATAAGATATCTTTGCAACAACATAAAGGGAAATGATAAAAATTTTTTGACCCAGAGGAGGGGAAACTGGTGTCTGGAGTTTAGGACTGGAGAGAGAGTTTCTCCTGTGCACTCTTCCTTTGTACCTTTCCCTTTTTGTGCCATGTGAATGCATAACCTATGGAAAAAATAATTAAAGAGAAAAACAGAATCAACCATCAGAAGCCAAAGATAGTTCGCTGTGATTGAATATAGAATGCCATAAATTACTCATTTTCACCCCATCTAGTTTTTTGCTTTATCTGTCTGTTATCATTTCATTTCATAGGAAAGTACATTGTAAAGATAATTAACTTGTCCAAAGTCACACAGCTAAGAAATGAAACTTAGATCTGGCTCCAACTATCATTAATTTAGTCCCGTTTGCCTTGCAATTTCCAATCCTTTGTCATTTCAGTAAAAGTTTCTGTTTGTTTGTCTGCTTTTTTCATCATGGGCATTGCTAAGATGTGCTGGTGCCCTGATTCTATCCTACACAGAGCATTTCCACTGCACTTTTTCCTGTTTAGAGTTTTAGGAAGTTTCAGGGTAGGGTTGAGTCCAAAGAAAGCCTGAAGCACAAAGAAAAGAAACAAAATCTGAGAGTACTGTTGTTAAGTTTCTCCAAAGTTAGATAAGTGTACTCCTAATCCCATCAGTTCACTTTGCCACTCAGCATTCGGTACAACTGGCAACCCTACCTTACGGAAACTTGAAAAATATCATCAATTATTCATCCTTGTTTGAGGGGTCACTTTATTACAGGATGCATGGGGTGGGAAGTGGCAGTGACACACTCAGAGGGGAACCACAAGAGTTCCTTTTGTATGTGCACCCTGTGGACATTATGTTTATTAAGTTCTACTTTACTTTCAAGGAGAAGATTGTACCCAGTAATTATGTGTCTCTTACTTGTCAGTTCCTAAGAGATCCTCTGACAGATAGGGTGCCAATTATATTGACAGATCCTGTTCCTTGAATTCTACTGTGGCATGACTTATTCTGGCCCTCGCCCACCTGCCAGTAGAAGATCATTAAAGTAGAGGGGGAGACAGCACCGGGAAAGGTACAGCCAACACGATGGAGGGGCCAAGTTTGCTTTTAATCATAACCCTTCTTCCAACCGAGCAAGTTCCAACGATGAGACTCATGTAAAACAAGAAGTCTCAGAAGCACAAAGGTGTAAGAGCACAGGGAAAGACTGAGAAGGAATCCTTGTCGATCTCACTGAAATGAGGTTGGCCGTGAGGCAAGCCTGCAATTCATGGCTTCGTTTTTTTTTATTGTTGTTGTTGTTGTTATTTGATTAAAAAAATAGGGTGTCTTTTCCAGTAGAGTTAATTAAAGTCTGGATAGAAGTATGAAATGCCACTTGGTAGTCATTCCTGCTGCTTGGGAACCGAAGGGTCTGACTTGGGTCTTATCCCTTATAATTAGAGGCACCCATGATATTAATTTGGCTAAACAACTGTGCCTGAATTAAAATAGCTATGAGAACATATTATTTTTCTTTTAATAAGCACATCTTAAATTTGGAGTTAACATCCAATGTGAGTGAGGAGCAAATGGGTAGTTGTATACCTCCTAACAGGTGTTAAATCAATGCAGTCTTTCAGAGAGCTTTAGCAATGCTTCATATTGTTAAAACATTTAGATATATTCAAGCAACAATTCCACATCAAATTATTTTTCTTAAGGAGATGCTTGGACAAATCTAGAGATGTACATAAAGGATGTTCACATCAGCGTTGCTTATTATAGTTAAAAACTGAGCCTTTTTAGTGTACAAAAAAGAAATCAGTGAATATTCAGCCATTAAAATGATAATATCAATCTATATTTGTCAATATGAAAAAATGTTCATGTGTTATGTGAGAAAAACAGTTTCCAAAACCACATTTGTAGTGGGATCCTACTTTTTGATACACATAATAAATGTATAATGTAAGAATGTATAATAAGATGTGCCCAGCAATTCTCCTTGTGTAATAGCTGTAATAATGCCTTTCTTTTCTTGAACATTTTGTTTGTTCACATTTTCTAGTTTTTTTCTACCATAAACGTGAATTACTTGTAAGATGAATGGAATATTACTCATCCATAAAAAGAATGAAATGTTGCCATTTGCAATAACATGGATGAAGCTAGAGGGTATAACGCTAAGTGGGATAAGTCAGAAAATGACAAATACTGTATGACTTCACCCATATGCGGACTTTAGGAAACAAAACAAATGAGCAAAGGGAAAAAAAGGACAAGAGAGGCAAACCAAGGAACAGACTCTGAACTATAGAGAACACACTGCTGGTTACCAGATGGGAGGAGGGTGGGGGGATGGGTGAATAGGTGATGGTATTAGGAGTACACTTATCATGATGAGCCTAGAGTAATGTAGAGAATTGTTGAGTCACTCTATTGTACACCTGAAACTAATAAAACACTGTATATTAGCTATACTGGAATTAAAAAAATAAAAAATTTTTAAAAAGATTAAAAAAATAATATGCTAAAGGATTTACCACTCAAAGCACTCCATCTAAATTTCAAACCACAATGACAATAATAGTGAATAGTATCAAGTATAACTAAATAAAACGAGTGTGCTTAGTATATGCTGGCTGAGCATGTCTCATATTAATATATATATGGTATGAAGACTGCCTAAGGTAAGACCCCATGAAACTTTAGATTATAGGATGTTTCCCTTGCTAATATGTTAACCTTGAGTTACATTTTACTTTTTGTTTATGTTTGTTTGTTTGTTTGTTTAATGATTTTATTTCTTTGTTTGAGAGAGAGAGTGAGTGAGGGAGAGCATAAGAGCGAGGGGGAGAGAAGGAGAAGCAGACTCCCAGCTGAGCAGGGAGCTCAAAGTGGGGCTCCATCCCAGGACACTGGGATCATGACCTGAGCCAAAGGCAGATGCTAAATGGATTGAGACTCCCAGGCACCCCTTACTTTTTATTTATATGAAGACATGTCTTCATTTTGTACCCATGTGTTTTCTTAGTTCTGCATTGGGAATGAATTGACAGTCATGAATAATATTAATAGTTATTTTAAAATTAATAATTTTTATCAAGGGAGAGATTATCACTGATATGATGTGTAAAGAATATGAAGATGGTAAGAAATTACTTTATTCTGTATTCTTCATTCTTTGTAGCTTCTAATATAGTATTATTTATCAGATAAATAGAGATGACAATGATGTTGTATCCAAGTATACATATTTCATTAATTTCTTCACAGATATTCATAGAGCAAATATAAGGTAGTGAACTTGGGTGACAGGGTATAAAAAGTCATAGTTCACTCCTTTGAAGATCTTATCTTTACGTGGGTGATATTTACCTATCATCATACTCTGCGATATGCAAGTGATATAAAGTAACTGTGAACACAGGTCTGTGAGAGTTAGGAGGAGGGTGACTTTGCTTCTGATTTCAGACACCTAATCATGGTCATGAAATTTGGCTGTTGAAAGGCTGGGAATATTTCTCCAAATGGACACTGTAAGGAGATATTTTGGGTAGGGGAATCTATCTCAAGCAATGGGGTAGAATTGGGAGGTTGAATTGCCGGTGGCATGATTTATCAGTCAGCTATCAGTGGAGAGGTAGATTTGTGTCAGTCTATGGAGACCCCAAATTCTAAGAATCCTACACTCTGTTCAGTATTCCTTCAATAAGCTAAAGACACTGTAGCATTTGAATAAGGTACTGATGTAATTAATTTGTGCCATAAGAGAATCAATCTAGCAATACCTAGATATGTGGAGGAAGAAGACTTCTATTTTTAAGTTTCTTGACTGATCATCAGAAATTTGTCAATAATAAGTTACTTATCTTTTTCTGTGTTTATATTACTCATTACTATCTTTTTTAAAAATCCAATTGGTATACATTCAGAGTTGCACTGATCGGAGACATGTTTACTTGAGGAAAGTAAAGTGAGGAAGAACATGATCTTAAACTTCAATAAGTCTCCATTTTTGCCCCTGTGGCTTTCTCATCTTTACAGTTGGATTAGGCCTAAAGAAGTTATTTATATAGTGGTTAAGCATTTATTCTGCAGAATCAGAATGTCTGGTTCTAAATCCTATCGCTTACTAGATATGTGACTTGGAACAAGTTACTTATACTTCCTGTTTCTTAATTTACTTACTTTTGAATAGGAATAATTATTGAGCCTGTTGCATTGGGCTGCTGTGAAGATTAAATTTAAAAATAGTAATAAATGCTTAGAACAGTGTTTGACCTAAAGTAAGCCTTCAGTGGATGTTGAGGATATTTTCCCCCTTGGTAAATAAACCAAGACTCTTTATTGTGCCTGGATTTGAATTGGTTACAGTTTGCAATTCTGCAAGAAGAAAACCAGATCCAGTGGCTGGTTTGTTGGTGCGCCTGCTAATTTGTTTTGGTTAGCTAAAGAATCCACATAATATAGAGTAGAAGGTGCATTAAAACAAGGCTAGAGAATTCATTTGGCAGGGTGAGAACATTTAATTCTTATAAAAACATATTTTACTTGAAATGAACAATTTCCAATAACAACAATAGTTTACAGATGTCAGTGGCTAAATTATTTTATTTATAAATCTGACTTTTTACTCTCAGAAAATATAGGGTAAAACCACTTGTAACTGAGCTTAGAAAGTTGGTGTGGTTGAATTCGGTAAGATCTGTCCCTCCTTGTTCCTTGTTTATATGGTACTGGATACTGGTGCAGACATGATATATAAATAGCAAATAATTATTTAATCTTCTTTCCCCTTGAATTCATGGTTAGGAATACACTTTGAATTCTATAAGTCTTATTATTAATACAATAAAATGTCTTTATCTAAGGTCAAAGGCATTAAAGTACATGATTTCTTATTTTTAGATCCCATTTATAAAACAACATGTGTGTCTGGGATTCAGCATTCCTGGATGGGTAAAAAGCTTTCCAGAGTATCATACTCTTAAGGTGAAATGGTCAGTAGTTTTGTTTCATCTTGTGTGGGCATATAATTTCCTGATTCTGAGTGATTTTAAAGATCATTTATCCAGCTAACATGTGATGAGTAACCATTAAATGCCAGATACTCTTCAAAGCACATGATTAAACAAAGCAGATTTGGTCCCCAGGCTAATGGAACTTACATTCTGCAGCGGGAGACAGAGGATACATGAAATCGGTAAATAAGACTACTCAGGTTGTGTAAGTTCTGTGAGAAGAGAACAAAATGAAGAACTGTGGCAACAAGTAACATGCAGACTATGTTAGATCAAATCATTAGGGAAATTCTGAGATGACATTTGGGCTGTATGTGACCCTAGAGGACCCCCTTTCCCCACCTACCATCACCCCTATTGATCCTTTGTCAAAGGGCCCAAGACATTCAACAATGATTTTGGAGATCTTTTGTTTGTTT
The DNA here is from genome assembly GCA_002007465.1 of Ailurus styani. Lineage (NCBI taxonomy): Eukaryota > Metazoa > Chordata > Mammalia > Carnivora > Ailuridae > Ailurus > Ailurus styani. The sequence goes on along the minus strand of LNAC01000809.1, from coordinate 495,281 downwards.
ATTTTGAATAGACTTTATCTTTTAGAATAGTTTCAGGTTTATAGGAAAAATTGTGAAAATAGTACAGAGAGTTTCCACATGCCTTACACCAGTTTTCCATATTATTCATGTCTTACGTTAGTATGATGCATTTTTCACAATTAAAGAACCAATTTTGACATATTATTATTGACAGAAGTCCATACTATATTTCTTTGTTTTTACCTAATCTTCTTTTTTCTAGTCCAAGATCCAATCCAGGATCCCAAATTACATTTTGTTGCCATGTCTTCTTTGGGCTTACTAGGTTGTGACAATTTTTCAGATTTTCTTGTTTTTGATAACCTTAACAATATTGTAGAGTATTGACCATGTGTTTTGGAGAACAGCCCCCAAATCAGTATTTTCCTGATTATTTTTCTCGTGATTAAACTGAAGTTATGTTTTTTTTGGAGGAGACCACAGAGGTGAAGTGTAACTCTCATTACATCATATGAACAACTCACAAGCAAGAGTTATCACTGTTGATGTAACCTTGATCACCTGACTGAATTAGTATCTATCAGGTTTCTCCATCATAAAATTGATCTTTTGTCTGCCCTCTTTTCTTGCACTGCTGTTTGGAAGGCAGCCCATACTTAAAGAGTAGGGAGTTAGGCTTTGCCTTCTGGAGGGTAGAGTAGGTACAAAATTTATTTGGAATTCTGCGTGGGAGATTGTCTGTTCTCTCTCATTTATTTATTTGATGACTTACATAAGCATGAACTCAAGAGTACTTAGTTGATATTTCAATTATAATACATCATTATTTTATTTATTTTGGGAGATGGTACAGTTGGCTTTTTGTGTCCCTTTGACATATTGCCATCACTGTGGATTTTTTTTTTTTCCTTTTAAGAGCTTCCTTACTTTCTGGCACTTTAAAGTACTCCAGGATCATTTTGTAAATATTCTGCTGTGGTCTTAAAATTAGCTATTTCTCTAAAAAGACCTGATTCTTTTATTAGGGTAATATTAGAAACTAAGATCTGGATACTAGGTGTACTCATTGATCCTGGGGTATTGTTGCTTCTAATTCCTCTGATTTACAGAGCAAAGAAACACATGCATGTATGCTAATACAGATATGTATATATCTTTATGTATATTAAGTTATATGAGTTCATGCTGATGTCTCCAACTCTATCCATTATCTAATTATTCATTATGATATAGATCATTCAAGCCTCATGTCCTCACTTATCTGAAAACTTCAACTTCAACATTGAGAAATCTGAATTCCCCCATCCCCCATCCATTGCTTAAATTGATCAATTATAGTATATATATATAGTAATTCCAGAATTCTTATGTTCCCATGGAAACAAGTTTATCAACTAGATTACAGTGCTTGTGTATAGTTGTTTTTGTCTTATTACTATGAGTTTGTTGCCTAAAAGTAGTTCAATTTCTGTTTTTTGACTTTTGGTCATGAATTTTTTTCTTTTGCAAATTTCAGATGGGGAATTCTATTTATAGCTTTATGCTGTTTATATAGCAAGCAAATTAAGGAGGATTCTTCATCATACAATCTTTTTAAGGGGTGTGTGGATGAAAAATTGAATAGTATTTTGTAGATGGAAAATAGAAAATGAAAAAGTATTGAAATAAACTGTTCTTAATATGAAAGTAATGATGGGAGAAAGTGGAGTCCAGAGCCAAGAACCTTCAAATTTTGTTTGATAAAAACAATGGAGGTAGAAGATGACTCATTTGCTTGCTTACAATAGATGGAGAATTTTAGAAGGAAAGAAAATGGGATCGTTTTTTTCCCTAACCTGAGCATATAAAACTATTCTCTAATGCTTTCTTCTACAAATTTGGTATTTCACAATTAAGGCATCACTTTATATATGTTTATGATATAATAAAATAACATACTTTTTAATGTAGATAATCAAGTATCTCAGTACATTTTGTTGAATAGTTTCTCTNAATTAAGGCATCACTTTATATATGTTTATGATATAATAAAATAACATACTTTTTAATGTAGAAATCAAGTATCTCAGTACATTTTGTTGAATAGTTTCTCTTTTTCCCACTGATCTACATTATTGCCTCATTCATGTTAATTCCTTATTTGTATGGGTCTGGATCTGAGTTATCTATTCTTCTCAATTAGTTTATTTTTATATCACTATGCTAAATTGTCTTAAGTATTATAGTTTAATGATATTTTGATATTTCATTATACAAGTTCTTCTAACTTGTTTCTCAAAATTGCCAGGAATAATATTCCTATCATAATTATCCTTGGCTTATAGCTGGTAAAATTCCATGAAAAACTTTATTGGGATGGATTGTGAATTACATTGAATTTATAGATTATCCTAAATACTATTGAGTCAGTACATCTATGAACTAATTTGCTGTTTTTGTCTATTTGGGTGGCTATCACAAAAATACCATAGACTGGGTGGCTTATAAACAACAAAAATCTCTTGTATTTCTTCAGGCTAAGTCCAAGATCAAGGAGTGAATAGATTTGTTATCTGGTGGAACCCCATTTCTGGTTTTTATAGAGTCATCTTCTCACTGCATCTTCGCATGGTAGAAGGGATAAAGAATCTCTCCAGTCTATCTTTTGTAGGAACACTAATCTCATCCATTAGAGCTCTACCCTTATGACTTAATTACCTTCCAAAGGACCAACATCCTATACCATCACATGGGGGTTAGGCTTCAACAGATGAACTTGTGGGGGACACGAATATAAGTCAATAGTATTCTGCTCTTGGTCTTCCAAAATTTGTGTCCTTCTTGCATGCAAAATTCATTCCTTGCATCTCAACAGGCCTCAGAATTCTTAACCCATTAACTTTAAGTCCAGAGTCTCATCCAAATATCATCTAAATCAGACATGAGCAAGACTCAAGATACTATTCATCTTGAGGCAAATTGCTCTCTAGCTGTAAACCTGTGAAATCAAACAAGGTATGTGCTTCCAAAATGCAATGGTGAAACATGTTTATTTCCATTCCAAAGGGGAGAAATAGGAAAGAAGAAAGAACTGACAGGTCCTGAGCAAGTCCAAAATCCGGCATGGCAAACACCATTAAACCCTAGGGCTCCCTGATAGTCTTCTTTGGCTTGATGCTCTGCTTTCCAGGTCCCCTTGGACAAAGGGGCCTGCCTTCCAGATATACTTGGACTCAGGTCCTGCTTTCCAGACATGCTGGGGCAATGGTCACACCTCCTGGGCACCATGGGGCAGCAGTCCAGTCCCTTCAGCTTTTCCAGGCAGTGGTTGGGTTCCTGAAGGCTCTAGGCAGCCCTCTCCACACAGCTTTGGGCCATCCTGTCCCCATAAGCTTTGGGTGGCCAGCTTTGTGAGAGCTTTTTGACTAGGACCCACCCCAATGGATGTTGGTCCTGTTCTTTAAAATCTAGCTGGAGGCAACCATGCCCCCAGAGCCTGGGCATCCTGTGTACCAGTGGAGATAGCACTGCATGGAAACCTCCAAACCTCCCAAGTTTGCTGCCTGTGTCCTCCAGATGGGTGCCACCATGGCCTGTGCTTCACTGCGGCCCACTGGAGCCACAGCTGAAGCAACCAAGAAACAAAGCAACAGAGTGTGAGAATCACAGTCTCTGTAGTGAGATGGTGCTGGACAGTGGGCTCCAAAGTCCTGCAGGAATGAGCTTCTCCTCCTTTGAAACTACTCTGCCCCCAGGCCTTGTACTCTGGAATCGTAATGGGAGCCCTGATCATCTCTGAATTGCCTTCAGGGTCATTCGTCCATTGTTTTGGAGAAGACCTCTCACTTTCTGTTCTTACCATTTGGTCTCTTGGACACACCTTTAGTATTCTTACCAGGTGGATAGGCTGAAAATCTTCTAAATCTTTTATGTTCTGCTTCCTTTTTCGTGAACAGTTCTGTTTTTAAATCATTTCTCTCTTCTCACATTTTACGATAAACAGTTAGGAAAAGCCAAGCCGTATATACCTTCAACACTTTGCTTAGAAATAACTTCAGCTAAATATATTGTTTCATTACTTTCAAGTTTTACTTTCTACAAAACACATGGAAGTGAACACAATCCAGTCCCTTGTTATATTATAACAAAGATGGCCTTTCCTCCACTGTCCAGTGACATGTGTCCTATTTCCACCTGAGACTTCATCAGAATGGTGTTGGTCATCACTATTTCTACCAGCATTCTGTTCAAGATTACTTAGGCACTCTCTAGGAAGACTGAGACTTTCTCCAAAAGCTCTCCTTTTTCTTTCTGAGCTCTCCCCAGAATCACTCTTAATGGTTTGTCAAGGCAATAAAGAGTTTTTTTTGTTTTTGTTTTTTTTTAGCAGGATTCTCAAAACTCTGCCATCCTTTATCTATGATCACAGCTTCCACATTCTTAGGTATTTGTTATAGTAGCACCCCTCTTCTGGTGCAACTTCTGTCTTCGTCCATTTGGGCTGCCATAACAAAGATTTTCTGTACCATAGATTTATAAACAATGGAAATTTTTTCTCATGCTTCTGAAGTCTGGGAAGGCCAATATCAGGGAGCCATTATATTCAGTTTCTAGTGAGAGCTCACTTCCTGGTTCATAGACACCAGTCTTGTTGGAAGGGTGAAGAACTCTCTGAGGTCTCTTATAAGGGGATTGATCATCTTCATGAGAGCTTCAAGCTCATGATTGAATCACCTCCCCCCAAACCCTCTATTCCAAATACTATCACCTTGGGGTTTAGGTTTCAATATATATGTTTTGGGAGGACACAAGCATTTAATCTACAGCAGTTATAGTTACAACTCTTTGTATTCATTCTGGAGCACCTATTCATTTATCCATTCACCAAGAATATGGAAGTTTGTAGCTAGGAGAGGGCAGAAGGAAAAGATTATTAAAAGACAAGAAGCCAAGGCATAAAGTTGCTGTGCTGGCATTACACTGGAAAAATAATCTATATTTAATTTGTAATCAGGGTGCCTGGGTGGCTCAGTGGGTTAAAGCCTCTGCCTTCAGCTCAGATCATGATCCCAGGGTCCTGGGATCGAGGCCTGCATTAGGTTCTCTGCTCAGGAGGGAGAGAGAGCCTGCTTCCTCCTCTCTCTCTGCCTGCCTCTCTGCCTACTTGTGATCTCTCTCTCTGTCAAATAAATAAGTAAATAAATCTTTAAAAAAATAATTTGTAATCAGCAGGAATTGTGACTGGAGCAGTGTTGACAGAGTTGGAGAGAGTGAAAGTGAGTCAGTAGCTAAAATCTTAAGGAATAATGAGAAAAACCCAGGAGTGTGTGTATGACTTAAAGAAGGAATGAGTGCGTGGGGTGGAGTCTAATGCCTTGAGATTCAATGTTTAGAGGCTTGAAAGAAGGAGAGACAGACAATGTTATTTGGAAGGAATAATGAGGATCATTCAAGCCCTATACTCATATAAGGGTAGACCTGTGGTTTTAGATGCTGGAGAGAACTTTTATTTTGTTTTCTTTTTTAAACTCAGTGACCAGACCAAGACAGAAAATCTTACTTATAATTTCCTGTGCTTGTGACTGTATGTGTGTTTTTTTCTATAGTTCACCTTTTCATTGAGATGATAGCTTTTCAGTCCTGGCTTCATAGGGAGGAGAGTTTCAGTTTCCACTTTGCCTTGACCAAACTCAAGAAGCTTTCCCTTGACACCGTTGGGCACTAAAACCCAAGTCCTTTTGTTCCTGCACCTGCGACTGCCTTCCGCTCTCCCTCAGCAGAATGACCAGGCTCCACTTATAGTCTGATTTTCACTACCTTTTTTATTTGGCTTCTGAGGTATCTTTTATTTCCTTTGTGTCCTTATTCATCAAATGCATATTTAAAAAGATGTTTTCAGATATTTTACAACCTTTCACTTCACTTTTGACTAGTTGGTCATAGTATTAAAAATAGAATTTCTTTACACTTGCTCTCTCTCCTTAAAAATTGACAAGCAGAGAAATGTATATGAAGACCAACACTTACCATGTAATGTTATAAAACAAATTTGAAACTGTGGCAACATCAATAATCGTGGCAACATTTTTGAACTTCTGTAAAAATAGCCCATTTCTAACAACACTTCACCATCAACATATGTTCAAATATTTGATATGATCTAGTCATTTCATTTCTACTTTGTGAAACACATATTGCAAATAGTCTAATCATAATCGGTCATTTATGCAAGTAGTTATTTTCTTAAACAGAATAGTATATAGGTGTGTACAAAAGCATGGCTGTTTAAATATTTGAACAACACTCAGATAGTGTTTTTTAAACAAAGAGAAGTGATTTTTCCTCTCACTATTATATGATAAATATCAAACACTATTTGGGAAATTCTCTCTTGCTTATCACACATTTCAATTATATCATTTTAGTAAGTTAGTGCAAAGGAGTGCCGCTGTTGGATGTGGGCGAGGGGACCTCGTGCCATATTGTGCACAGGGCCTCCTTGGCCCCACCCCCTTCTGCTCTTTGGAGCCCTACCTGTGGTGTGAACCAGATGCCTGGAGGAGCCCCAGGACTCATGCAATCTCACCCATGTCACTTCCTAGAGGACAGCCTGGAGAGTTTGTCAGTCTCATTGCAACGACCTTATTCGTTTCTTAGCAGATGGTATTAGATGGATGGGGCCATCAGAAAGGTGCTGACTTAGTGATTTGGGGTGACTCAAATATTTGTAGTGATGGAAGCCCTGTGAAATATATCTGTCCATATACCTTAGAAGGGACTTTGCCCCAAAGGTGTTATGAAAATATCCTTCCTCCTATTCCATCTTTGTGGTCTGTTACTTTGAGAGTAAATACTAGTGAGCAACTTTACCTTTGTCACTTAAGGAAGTGATTCCAGTGAGTGTCCTAAGTGTTGAAAAATCTTAGAAGAAGCACCCAGTCTTCCCGTCCCTGTCTTCTCCCTAGGAAGTCAAATTTACAGATGCTTCAGAGAAGCCAAATGGGAAGTGAGTTAATGCAACAAGTTCTAGACCCACCATTGTTATGCAAATGACAGGAGGTGGAGCTGCAGCTCACTGATGCATCATAAACAAAGAGACCAAGCTTCAGAAGCTCATTGCAATCAGGTGCTGGGGCCTATTATGGCTTGATGAAAAATAGTGATAAAGTTCCACATAGGGGCGCCTGGGTGGCTCAGTGGGTTAAAGCCTCTGTTTTGGCTCAGGTCATGATCTCAGGGTCCTGGCATTGAGCCCCTCATCGGGCTCTCTGCTCAGTGGAGAGCCTACTTCCTCCTCTCTCTCTGCCTGCCTCTCTGCCTACTTGTAATCTCTCTGTCAAATAAATAAATGAAATCTTAAAAAAAAAAGCTCCATATAAATCTATATGCCTTTTGTTCTCTCCTGTAGTCCAAGTGCCACAATATGGCAAGAGAGAGTCCATTTTCACTGATTTCTAGTCCATTCAGAAATACTGGAAATTTCCGAAGAAGCAGTTGTAGAGAAATTTACAGTTTGGTTTTGCTGACCCAGTAGGTTTAGATGAGAATCAAAATGTATTATTGGTTTGTGCGATTTTTCCCCTTGGGGGGCAGTGGATGGATTATGAAGTAGACTCTGAAAACTCATCAAAATCTGTTCATAATGGAGTATCAATGTCCTGAAAGCAAAGACATTGGGGGAAAATCTACTCTCATTTAAAACTTTTTATTTGCTCTTCCTGGACTACTTCTGTCTGAGACTGAAAAGCAAATAGAAAAACATAGCGATTTAAGCACAATAGCAGTAGATACAAATCAATTCTTATCCAGTTTTTCTTTATTACGAGTGGGATCTTTGGAGATATTAATTCACTATTCACAACCCCATATAAATAGAGAATAATGGTAAAAACATGCATTTAATTATCTGTTTTCTGTCTGGAGAATAGAGAAGTGTCTGAAATGATATTATTACAGGATTACCCATCCGGTCTCTGTGGAAATGACAGAGAACATAAAACAGGTGACCTGGGGGCTTCTTATTTTATGTTCTATGAAACAGGAAGAGGTCTGGAGGAGGATAAAAGGGATTCAGGAGGCCCATCCTCCATATTCTGAAAGACTTAAAGGGTTAGACTCAGATGCACAGCCTTGTCCAGCCCCTCTGCTCACAGTGTTTTGTATTCCACACACAAGGCCTGGAAGAGAGTGGCAGCAAGTCTGAGGAATTGACCAGCTGCCACAGAGACACTGGGGCAATTTTCTCCTGAAGCAAATGGCCGGCATCTTGTTGATGCAGGAAGAAATCGGAAGGGTAAACTGCAAAAGAGAAAAAGAGTAGAGGAGGGGAAATAGAAGGAAAGGAAGGTAGGTTGGGAGGGATCTCTTTGTTTTCTAATTGGCAGTTAATTAGAGTTCTTTGGTTCAAGTTCATGGGCACAACGCTATCACTGGACGCGCCACTCTCCCCACAGTTTAGCAGGCTGAACCTAAAGCAGGTAGAACAACAGCAAAAGAGGTGCGACAGCAAAGGGAGAATCCCTCCACGCCATCTGAAGGTCCGCCAGTTAATGCAGTCAGTCTCTCCAAGCCACGTTCCTCATTTCGGGCATTTGAAGCTCTTTCGTGTTTGAATAGAAGGAAATACTTATGCGAATAATGTATACAGGCACTGTATTAGCTTTCTAGGGCTGCTGTAAGCAGAGGCTTACAGAATGAGTGGCTTAAACACAAAAATGTATGGTCTCTCAGTTCTGAAGGCTGGAAATCAGAGGTCAAAGTGGGAAAGAATCTGTCTCAGTTCTGGGCCCTAGCTTCCGGTGCTTTGTTGGCAATCTTTGGCACTTTTTGGCTTGTTGATACATCATCCTACCTCTGCCTTTATCTTCATGTGACGTACTCCCTCCCATGGCTGTCTCTATGTCCAGATTTCCTCTTCTGAAAGGACACAATCATATGGGATTAGGACCCACCCTAATGAGGTCATCTTAACTTTGTCATCCGCAAAGTCCCTATTTCCAAATAAGGCCACATTCACAGGCACCTACATATGAATTATTTGGGGGGATACAACTCAACGCATGACAGGCATGATTATAATAAGTAATTTCAATACAGCCTTTAATTAAAAAGGCAAAGATCAAAACTAAGTAAAAAAATTGTATATAAATTTAGGAAACTAGGTCCTGATGTGGCTCCTGTGTCATAATTGTGAGACGTCACAGTCATATTGCAACTGACCATCTTATTTGCTGTTACAATTTTTGGGATGTAATATGTGACTAGTTTTGAAGATGATACCTACAAAGAATGCCCCAAGCAGAAAAGTATTAATATGGAACATAACTGAAACAGACTCTTGCACATAAAGCATCATAATACATCTTCCGCTAGGAATACATGATGATTTTTTATATTAAACCATTTGTGTTCTTTTTTTTTTTTTTTTGGTTTTATGAAGTCAAGTCTGATTCTGCACCTTCCCTTCGCATCACTCCTTCCTGATCTGGTCTTTAATGGCTTTATACCTGAGGTGTTGTCTGAGCCAGAAATGAGCAAATTCTCTATAAAAAGTTTTTGTCTGGAACAAGAAATAAACATTTCCCATTGAACATAATTTGGTTAGGGAAAAGGTGAGTGTACTTTTAGCGTGATGCAAAATTACAAACAGCTTTCTGATCTTGAAAATTATCCCTTGATTTCACCCATATTTATCACACATTGAATATCTTAGGAAATGAATCACCACCACATGATTGAAATAATCTCTATTTTAATTCCCCAAGTTTCTATGGGAATAAAACCCAACTCCTCTCTATGTAAAAAGGAATGGCAGAGGGATTGAAAGTTTTACAGACAGAGGAAATAAAAATGGCTTCAGATATTCAATACTCAATATTCTAAAAAAGCCTTGATTAAAGATTGTTGCTGAGAGGTTAACAGATGCTGGGAATTCAACCTGAGGAAACACACACACGCACACACACACACATTTTCTTCCTTCCTTCCTTCCTTCCTTCCTTCCTTCCTTCCTTCCTTCCTTCCTTCCTTCCAATATTTTATTTATTTGAGAGAGAGAAAGAGAGAGATCACGAGTAGGGGAGCCTGATGTAGGGCTTGATCCCAGGACCCTGGGATCATGACCTGACCTGAAGGCAGATACTTAACAGACTGAGCTACCCAGGCACCCCCCACACACTCTTTCTGATGTTGCCCCAGCCTTAGGATGCTAAGGTTAGGAAATTAACCCCATGATGTGTTATTCAGAAGGAACTGGTGAGCACCGAGGGGCTCTCAGGTATGATGTCAACTCACACAGAGGACAATTAGACAGACAATCTTGTTGCTGAGTGGAGCGTAGACCCTCATTATGTCATCACATTTCATCCCTATGACAACATAGATACACAGAAAGTTAGAAATGGTAGGGGTCCTCTTCTTCCTGGCTAAGGACACAGGTGAAGTGACTTGCCCACGGTCATCTGTGCTTCCTGGAAGGTTGTGATTCAGAATCTAGCTCACTGACATCCCACACTGATGTTCTTTTCACTATATCACAGTTGGGTCAATAATTTTTAGGTCTGTGTTTGGGAAATTTCCTTCATTTCAGTCCAGGTGCTTCGTTGAATTTATATTGAGTTAGTTCTAGTGTCTCAAGTATGAGAAGATATTGTCCCTAGATTTTTTGAGTAGTGTGTGTTCATGTTTGGGGGCTTGGAGGGACAGAGAGATAGAAGAGAGAGACAGAAAGAGATCTCAGTAGTGAAGTGCACTGTCCATCATTTAGTTAAGAGAAGAAATAAGAATCTTCAGAGAGATCATCTGTTTATAATATGTGCTTATATGATCTGACAGTCTCACTTTCCAAAACTGAATTAATAAATCATTCTCAGTACTGGCTGGAATAGTTAATATACTTTTTGTGCCCCAGCAGAGAGGAAAATGGCCCTGCCTTGCTTAGCTTTATGACACATTAAGCCTAAATAGAATTAATGATTGAGCTTTTGAATCATATTTACTGTGGAGAGCTCCACTTGAAGGCCGGTGAACTACGGAAATACACAGGAGACTTCTTATATTATTAAAAAATATCTTTTCATTGGCTCAGAGAACTTTTTCTAGTTGTTGAGGTAGCATTACTTGATGACATAGTTATGTGTGTGTCTGTGTGTATGAATTTTCCAAGTTTTTATGTATATCAAAACTATCAGAAAAGCATACACATGTTTTATTACTAGCATTTTGTATTATCATACTATTTACTCTGTCTCGAATCTTCCAAAGGTCTGCATATTCTGTGAGAAAAGAGAGATGGAGGGATGGAGAGGGAGACATGGAGGGAGGGTGGGAGGGAGAGAGAGACAGAGAGACAGATGGAAAGACATATACACAGAGAGATACACAGACGCACAGAGAATGACTAGAAATAGAATTCTTGCTGGCCGTCAATGGACAATTGAAAGAAAGAAAAGGAAATCTTTATGTTGAGGCTCAGCTCTTAAATAATTGCTGATGTTTTCCAGTCTCTGGGACATTATGGAATGGATGTAGATGATGGCAAGAACAGTTAGATATTTTCAATGGTTAGATATTTTAAATAAATCAGATTTTCTCTCTTATTGATAGAGCAGTTAATTAGGGAAATGTTAAATATATTATACCTAATGCATAATTAAATCATAATTTTCATGAAATATCTATTAGGATTTTAAAGTTAGGGCAAAACATGTAAAATTTTACTGCAACGACATCAAAACATGTCTTTCTTCTCTTTGGCAAATATTCTACTCCAGAAAATGCCATTGCTGTGATCAGAATGTATTTTCTTCTATCTGACAATTCTAGAACAATAATGGTAGATTAAAAGTTTATTTCATCCATTCCTCTGGCTTTAGAATAAATCATCCCGAGTAGATTTTTAAAGTATCCCCTCACATCTACTTACTTTAGGTTTTCTTCCATGATGCATATTGTTGGCAAAGACATTATGTATCTACAAAGATATAATGCATGTGAAGTTTTTTAAAAGATAGAGTGTTAGCTTTCCAGTAAAAATAAATGAACCTTTTGTCTAAAACAAGTCTCCATGCTAATGTGTACACAGCAGAAATGGATATTCCACTAAATTATTAGACTTTTCAGAAACATTAAGGATTTATTTTATTCTTATATTTGTATATCCTTGAGTTTGTCAAAATAAAAATATTTTTGAAGGAGGAAATAGGTAGGGGAGTAAAATATTTAACATTTATCAAATGATGAGTAATAAAAAAACTTAAAAAAATAACACATGAATAGAGAAATAGGAAAGAAGAGGTAGCCTCTGTGGAAACCAAATTTACATTCCTTTCCCTAGACATATGGGTGATATCATATTATTTACCTTTTTTATATGAAAAATTTCTTCTACTCTCCTCTGAATGTTAATTTCCAAAATCCAGACATTCAGAGGAGCGGGGCATGAAATATGGGGAAGCATTTAAAGCTCCTGAGATAAGTTACTTGAGTAAATAGTCATACAGCCTTGTCCAAGATAGAAGGCCGGCTAACCTAGGAAAATATTGTAATCCCAAGAAACTAGAAACTAGAAGTCAAAGCATATGTGTTTATTAAAAGTTTTGGCAGTTCAGCAAATGTGACTAGAATTACTGAATATCATTTTAAAGGCACCAAGCTTAACATGAACTCTAGCCTACTTCTTGTAAAGCATTTCTTAGGTATTAACATTCTTCAGGAGGAAGAAAGAAGAGGGACTGCAATTTTGGTTACAAAATCCAAATGAACAAACAAAACACTTTTGTCTTCTTTTTACAACCTAAATATTCTCTTAATATCTAGATTAATTGCGTTTTATAGCCAATGGCACATAGGTAATGAGATCAGCCTTCAGTCCATCATTGAACTCCTAGCCAGTGCTGTATCTTTGCTGAGTTAATTAATCCCTTAGAGATTTCTCTCCAAATCAGGTTTTTGTCCCTTGTTCCTGAAAAGCTGAATTGCTGGTGACAAGCAAAGCTTTTGCAATCTTCAACTTGTAACTTGAGAGCAATTATGGATGGCAAATTAATCAATTTAGGAATAATCAAGTAGAAGTATGAGAAGAAAAAAAAGACATAAGATTGTGATATTTGGTTTTTAAGTTTGTTCTACCACCTGGATCTTGAGACAGCAATTGAGTTTGTTTTCCTATCTAAGGAGCCTCAAATACTTGTATTACAAATCCTTGCCAAACACTAGGGTGAGTGAGACGGGTGACGTTAGTTTATGGTCTGGCTGGGAGGGTGGTGGGACAAGTTCAGCGGGAGGCTGATGAAGCGAAGAGCCTGGGGAGAGAGAAAAGAAGAAAGGTGTTTTGTCTTCTAAAGGCTGAAGAGCCTACTGTACTCATGACTGAATGTATTCCCAAACACCACGTATCTAGATAGTGTAGCTTACCAATCACATACATGACATCTATGCTAAAATAAATAATACAAATATGCAAAAGGAAAGTTAAGCTGGCAGAGTGCTAATGATGTGTTTCTAATGATAGAGGAAAATATACAGGGTGTGTATTAGCCAGGGATCCCCAGAGAAACAGAATCAATGGGAGAAAAAGAAAGAGAGAGAGAGAGATTGATTGATTTTAAGGAATTGGCACATAGGATTATAGGTGCTAGCAAGTGTGAAATCTTCAGGGCAGGCTGACATGTTGGAGACACGTGGAAGGACTGATGTTGCAACCTAAGTTTAAAGGTAGTCTGGGGGCAGAATCCTTCCTTCCTTAGGAAGCCTCCGTGTTTTCTTTTGAGACCTTCAGCGATTTGGATGAGCTCCACTGATACTATGGAGCCTAATTTGTTTTACTCAAAGCAAAGCTTTTGATTTAATTGCTGATTTAAATGCTAATCACCATCTAAAAAATACCTTCATAGCAACATATAGACTCGTGTTTGACCAAAAACTAGGTACTATGATCTAGCCAAGCTGACACATAAAATTAACTATCACAGGGTAATAATGTCAAGCTATTACTAACTTGACTAAAGAACTTGCTGTAAACTGCTAATCACAGCACTGAGTCAAAAAGTTCTGAGTTTGGAGGCAAGAGATCTGGGTTTTTGTCCTGAATTTGCTGGGCAAGCAGCTGAAGATATTATGGGTATTTTTTTTCTCGGGAAATCAGGTGGATCTTAGTGAAACATAAGATGAGTTAGGGAACCAAGGGAAGAAACACCATCATTTCGGCGTTGACATTGAAGTTCCCATGGGCATGGAGGTGAAGAAGCTTGTAAGCAATGGAATCCATCCATCCTTCTGGAGTTCATGAAGCAACTATCAGTAGAAAAATCATTTTAAGTCATTAACATAGAGATAGCGAATGAGGCCACGTGAATGACCAGAAGGGAGGCCCAGAAAGATAGAAGAAGTGAGTGACCAAAGGAAGGGAACAAGAGGAAGGAGAGGAAGAAGAATCAGCACAGCATTCCAAGAAGGAACAGTCACGGGGAAGAGAAGAATGATGAGGTAAAGAGAATGAGGACTAAGTAAGGTGGTGTTATTGGAGGTCAAGGCAGTAGAGGATTTTAAGATGAAAGGAGTGTTCAATAATGTTAAACATCACAAGGAAGTTATAAAAAGACTAGGTCCGAAAACATCCTATTGGCACTCAGTTGGTCACTAGTATCTTTGCTAGTATAGTTTAAATGATATTTTAAATAATGACTTAGCACTTGTGCTCTGATCTTGTATGATATTTGGGCTGTGCTTGGTTACTGTTGCCTCTTTCAGTACTTATAATAACCTGTAAAGCAGATATTATCATCACTGTTCCTATTTTATAAACATATAAGCTCAAGTTTAGAGAAATTAAGTATCTTTCCCAAAGGCACACAGCTAAAGATTGAAACATGGGTCTGTAATTCATTTCTATTTCAATCCAAAGTCCGTTCTCTTCATTCTACTACTTCTGTTCAGTGGAGCAAAGGCGGCCAAGCCAGTTCACAGGGCCTATGGAATGAATGAGAACTGAGAAAAGAGGGAAAATATTACAGATCATTATTTTCAGGGTTAGTAGCTAGAAGGGAGATGCTTGTTTGAGAGCTATAATTTTATTTTATTTTATTTTTTTGAGAGCTATTTTAATATGAGAAACTCATGCATGGTTGTGCACTGTAAGGAAGGAATCAAGGGGGGGAGAAGAGAGATACAGAAGATGAAAAGCAGCCAAAGGAGCAAAACCTCTGGCAAGTAACAGGGGTGTGAGCCAAAGTGGACCTCCTAGAGAGACAAAATGGGAAGTGACAAGTGACACCTCTTCCCCTTAGACAGGTGAGATAGACACGTGGGCAAAAATAGCAATCCCTAAATGTGGAGTGTGGGCTAGGGGAATGGCTAGAGTGAGCTGAGACAAAGGGATGCCTTAGATTGCTCTGCAGGAGGTCAAAGAGAGACTGTAGCACAGTGATCAGGAACTCCAGCGCATGACATGCCTTTCCTGAGTTCCAGTTCTACATCCACCCTCCCCCACTCACTCTATCGTGGGTGGGTGGGCTCAATGTCCCCTCTTTAGAGAAGCCTTTCCTGACCACCTTGTCTGGAGAAGGACCTGCTTTTATTTTTTTATCACAATTTATCAATATTTTATTTTGTCTCTTTTTGCATTGGTCCTTATCCCCCATCACAACAAAATCTCTTTGAGGATACCTCTGTGTCTTTCTCACTGCTATAGTCCATACACCTCCCATAGTGCTTCTTGGCACATAATAGGTCCTAGGCAATCTGTGTGGATGAAAAAACTGAATGCTGTGTTATTCAGTAGCTGTGTGAGTTTGGGCAGAAACATAATACGCCAAATAAATATTAGCTATTATTTTGTTGGATGTGGGAGGGCTAAGGCTTAGGGACTGTTGTTCTTTAAAAACAACAACAACAACAACAAACAAACAAAAAAACTACTTTAAGATTTTTAGAAGGAGCTCTTCCAAATCATAATAGCAGCCAAACTGAGGTCGTCTTCTCTCCTTGGACTGACAGACTGGTGCTCACTTAGAATGTTGTTTGACAGTGAAGACAAAGGACAACATGGAAGTAGATCTTAAGAATAGAAACATTTGGTTCCAATGAAAGGGATTAGAAGGGAATTTAAACCAGTATATTTCCTTTAAGACAAGTGCTCTCCTCTGAACTGGCCCGCTGAAATAGAAAAGTCACGGTCAATATCATATCTCATTACATCCTAGCTTGGCACAGCTTAATGTCAAGCAATATGCCCCATTAATCAAATTTAAGGCAGTAAGACTAGAATCTGGGAGTTGTAACCTGAGTCACTTGTCTGTAGGTAAATAGGAACATGTTTTTCTATAAATGGCTTTGAGGCACTCTGGGATTTGTTTGATCTAATCACAAGAAATGATGACCCATACCCTACCCAATGGGCCACATTGGCATGTCTTTTCTCTTCTGCCTTTAGGTTTTCCCCCAGATAATAAGGCTCCACAGGCTCCGGATTGAAACAAACAAACGTATTACTGCTTAAACAAAGGGAGGAGGAGGTAAAGAAAAGTTTGCTACCTGTTTGCTTTCTGTGGCTCAGCAAGTCTTAAAAATTCTCTGTTGGCTGAACATTGGGTTAGAGGTGGAAAATTCAACCATGATTCAGAATCTGGTAGATTCTGTCAGACTGGACATCTCAAGGGTCTTTAACCATTTGGAAACAAATCTACATGGTAGTAACCACTAAACCACAAATAGTGCTTAGAGGCACCCTGAAATCACCCAGAATTGTTTACTAAGATTTAAACTAGACTCCGTTTAGATCTAGAGAGAGTAATGGCACCTTGCATAATGTAATTATCCCAACTGAGGCATTTCTTTGTGTACAGAAGATATCTATTCTTCATTCATCCTTGACTAGCACAGAAACATCAAAGCTGTCATCGTTCTATTTGTCAAGATTAGTTATTTTTTATTCCTCTTTAGTTATTAATAATGCATAAGCACAGAGATCTTTGGGCTTCTTCTAGATGGTTTATTTCTTTATTCTTCTTGTTTCCTCAGCATGAAAATTTATCAAAGCTACCTCTCTAATCTATTGTTCTTTGCCTTGAATGCTCTTTGTCAGATGATTATCTCTGAGGTTTTAAGCCTTTAAAAACACCCTTAATCTCCCTTTATCGCCTTGCACTGTATCTGGCTACAGGCTCTCTTAATATCAACCTCTCCCTTTTGTTTATAGCCAGGGCTGAGTGCACAGATAAAACGTGGATGTGACCCTGTGACCATTTCCCCAACAGCCCCGTGAAACACGCACTGGACATCCACCGGCTTCTCAGAGACACTTTCAGAGGAATGATCTTCCATTTCTAACCTCTCAGTGGCAAAATCCGATTTTCTGTTCCCACACTCCTCCCTCTATTTCCTAACCAGGAAAGACGTGTCTAATTCCCACCGAATTCAGCTGATATTCACTACTCCTCTCAGCAGCTGGCGTCCAAGTCTGATACAAGGAGAGGGCCACGCTGTGCTCCCTCACCCCACCGTGCATTCCTTCTAAGACTCCTGCCCAGCAGCCGAGACTGATGCAAAAACCAAACCAAAATTTTGCTCCCGTATTTCTGTGTTATATGCTAAATTTCCTAGTTACTGCTCAGTTTTTTTCATACACATCATTTGAAAGTTTATACCAAAATCTGAGCCATTTTGATGCGTTCTTTGTGTTTTATTCTTTTTATCTTGAATTTACTCAAATACACTTGAACACACCCCAACCAGTGCTTCTTAAAATTGGTGCACCGTGGAATCTCTTAGGGAACTTAAAACGTTTTGCACTGCCTGGTTCCCCATCCCAGACCAATTAAAGCAGAATCTCTGGATGAGGCTCAGACATCAGTATTGTCTATAAAATCTCCCCAGATGATTATAATATGCTGCTAAGTTTTGAAAACCACTCTTACCTCGCTGCTGTGTATTTCTGCCTGATTTGCCATCAGGCAGTGTTTGCAAAAAGCCTTTCTGCTTTCTCTGAAGTTCACCTCGTGTCTTTGAGACGCTTTTGCTAAAGGTTGATGCTGACAGTCTGATTATCTGAGTTAACGTGCCCTCACAGCCAATTCTCCCAGGGATCACACCACACGGTCACAATCCTGTAGTATTCACTTGCAGAAACTCAGGGATGGGGCTAAGTAACTTAATAACTCCCTTCTAATTTTATTAAGGAAGGCAAGTTGCTTAGCGAGGTGAGGGAAACAAAAGAGCGGAGAGGCATTTCACCTACCCAAAGATAGGAATATGAAAAGGTAATATTCGCTCGAGATCATCCATCAAGCCATTGAGTAACCCAACTCCTTCTGCAAGTTCAGGATAAGGCCTCTCTTTTCAGTTAATGATTGTGCCCGAACCACACACTGCCGTGCACAGGCAGTGTCAGGTACCACGTCTGCCTCTTGCAACCAGACAGCGCTTGTTTAGAGGATGCCTACCTGTGGCTACTGTCATGTTGTAGAACCAGATGGCTTCCGGATGCAGCCCTCCCTACGCAAATGATATTCACCAAGAGCCTTGGTTGGAATATAAATTAAAGCATCACTTCACAATAAACTATACGTGTTTGGTGATCAATACAGAACTCTAATTTTCTCAAGTTAATGCCTTTTAATGACAGGTTCCCAATGCTGGCTGTAGACAGTTACATGCAAGATTATAAATCATGGTGATGCCTTAGCTCTGAATTATTAATCTTTGCTCCCCCCTGCATTACATAATTGATAATGACTATATTGACAGTTCCAAGAGGGCTCTGGAGATGGATCTGCTCGGTGGAAGGAAAAGCATTACCACTGTGGAGTGCAGCAGGCAGTGCCGAGATGACATGCTGTGTATTCTAATGAGTAGATTCTGTAACCTTTACTCGTACCCTTGAGTTGTCCCGGCTTTTCCTTCTCCTCAAAAGCTTGGTTGTGGTAAGAAAGTGACTGTATAAATATGTTATCTTCTTACCATGGGTATTTAAATGTTCCCTGTGTACCTTTCAGGCAGTTTTGATGACTTTTCCTGATGGAAAAATGCATTTCATCTCCCATTAGGGTCCGCAGATCCCCAAGAGCTACACGAGAGAGAACTGTAGTGTATTGTTCCCTGCAGATCTGCATTCTTTATGGAGGTGCCCTATTTGGTAGCACATGAAAGGCAGAAGAAAGAGTAAACAAGACAATTTAGGACAGAGGAGATACCCAGAGACCCACCACATTGACTACATTTTAAAAATGCATGTCTCCCTTGGAATGGGGATTTTATTCATTTACAAAGGAATTTTTTCCCTATGAGTTTGGCTGGCGTCCTCTGACAAAGAGGATAAGTGCAAATTATTTTACAGTTTTACTTAGGACAAAAGTCTGGTCTAGAGGGAGCCATCTACTTGCATGGGCCTACTCTGTGACGTATATCCACAATACACTCTTCTCTGTACTGTTGGGCCATTCCCTAAGTGGTAACTGGTTTTCATATTTTCTCTTTAAATACAAGCAAGTTGCTAACACTTCAGTTGACCATTTTGTTTACAGCTTTTCTTTTCATTTTTTACCCAGAGGTGGGGGCCTCTGTGCCCACTCCACACAGAGGAGGGCACCTGGTCTAGGAAAAAGCATGCTATTGAATTCAGGTGACTTTGACTTTCACTAAGTCCTGAAGGAAAGTCCCTCATCATAACTGATCTCATGGTCCTTTTCCCCTCCTCCCTTCCCTGTAACTCAGAGGAACAAATGATGGATAATTTCTTCAAAGTGATTCTAACCATTACCCCAGGAGTCCGTCTGACACTTGGATGTTGTAAAATCATTATGCTGTTGACTTTCTCCTTTGTCATTTGCCTACATGCCCTCTTCATTAGGCCACATCTTGATGTAGTCGTGTCAAAGCCGCGGGCAGAAATGAGGAGGCCTTACACTTTGTTTTTGGATGGTGTTCAGAAAGTTTCATTCCTGCTTCTGGGCAGTAGTGATGATAGTACATGCCCTGACTTTTTAGTCATATATGAAAGCTCTTTGATAGGTGTAAACTGTGATGTCAACCTATGGCATCATTAATATTGCTGAAGGCTACTTCATCCCTGGTTGGTGAGCAGGAAGTATCCTTGGGTTTTCTTAGCAATGTTTGTTAAACCTTGAACAGTAAACCTTACCTTCCTTCGTCTCTCCATTATCTAGTCCGTTTGAAATGTTTCCTATTTACTCTACCGTGGGTAACTTGTTGGGCACTTTCTCATTCTCTAATTGTCAGTATGTACCAGCCCAAACGGCATTCTGTCATCATCTGTTGTCTTACCCTTAAATTATTTCATGAGTCTTTGAATTATTTTCTTAACCACAGGCACCTGCCTACATTGTCTAGAAAAGTAGAGTGTGACCTTGTCCGTCCTTGATACATAACAGTAGAACTAGTTATGTCCCATGTATTACCTTCACTTCATGCAGGGGTGGAAATAAGTTTTATTATGGACTTTTCTTACTAAGCCTTGGAGACAGAATAGATGTGCTGATGTATGAGAATTAACTACATCCTAGATGAGAGAGGTTTGGGCAAGTCTCATTGGTACAATTAGTATCTGCTAAAAAATGCATGTTTCATAATTTCTGACAAAGAAAATAAAATGTGTTTAATCTGAATTCCTGGTCTGATATCTAGGAAAGAAGGTGTGTCACATTTTTAGACATAATTTCCTATCTCAACTAGTCTACGTTTGTGCTCCCCAAGGGCTTTCCCCCCCCGTATTTAAATAAATATTAAGGAATTAATATTCCTCATTTTAATGACTATATCAATCTTCTAAATGTTCATGCACGTCATATATTGGAATAGATTTAAGCTATGGTGAGATCACTGCTCAATCGTTTCCAGTTGCATAATCAACTTATGGAAAGAAGATTGACTTGAGGTTTCTTGGGGGAAAATATTCCTTCATTTTATAGATGAATTGGAACACTTAGGCTGACCACACAATGACAAAACTAATTTGCTTCCAACTATTAGGAAAGGACTTGGTTCCCTATCTTTGAAATGTCCTTGTTTTATATGTATGGGATACTTGACTTTTCTCTAATACATTGCTTTTCTTTCTAAATATATTTTGACTAATAATATGTGTACCTCAATTTGATGGATACTTTGTTTTTCCTACTTTTCTGTATTTCTCTTAAAATGGAGAGCCCTTTTGGATTTTCCTTCAAAATAACACTGAATTTAGAGGCTAGTTTTAAAAAACAAGTTGAGGGATTGCCATTTAATTTTGTGGTGATAAATCTTGACTTTTTACTACTTTCTGACACTTGTCTTGCTCCATTGCTAGAGCGAGCTCCTTACTGACCTTTAGAAAAACTCTTCGTACTCATTACCAGGCCGTCCCATTGCTTCTAGTCTGAATGACCTGTAACCCATTTTGAATGATTAGGCATTTCCTTCATTGCTAAGATTTCTGTCATTCTTCTTCCTTCCTCCTTCCTATCCCCCCTCCTTCCTTTCCTCCTTTGCTTCCCTCCCTTCTCTCCTCCCTTCTCTCCTTCTTTCCAGCATTAAGACGAGTATCTCTTATTGTATTACTCATCCAGTTCCCTTTATTCTGCAGCCACGAGTAAGCATCTTCAGCTCATGAATATGTGCTATGTTCATCTTCACCTCCACTGTTCTCTTCATGATGAGCAGCCTATTAATCGAGACTTTTCAATTCACTAAGGGAGCAATCTGAATAGCCCTAGCTATTCTTAGATTGACATGGGGACGATTGTCGTTTTAGTTTCTCTGTCAGGGAAATGGTTCAAGAGCTAACAGAAATGTATCTATCTATTTTATATCCAGCCAAAAATTGATTGAAAATGTCCTGAATACCACTTTGAAGTTGTTTGCAAGAGGACTTCTGATTTTCTAGAGAGGTGATCTGGAAAAGGGACACCAAAATGGCAAAGGATAGAGAATTGATTTAGTTTGGTAAGGGTTGAATTGTTGTGTTTGTTATCACATTTGGACTGTGATAACAAAATACTATAGACTGGGTGACTTATAACCAACAAACATTTATTACCCGTAGGTCTGCAGGCTGGGAAGTCCAAGGTTAAGGTGCAGGTAGACTTGGTGTCTGGTCATAGTCAGCTTCCTGGTTCAGATGGACATCTTTTTGTTGTGTTCAATGTTGAAAGAGACAAGGAATCTCTCTGGGGTCTCCTCTGTAACAGGACTAATCCCATTTGTAAACGCTCCACTCTCATAACAGAGTCACGTTCCAGAGGTCTCACCTCCAAATATCATCACATTGGGGATTGGCTTTCAATATATGAATTCTGGGGGGACACAAACAATCAGCCTATAGCATCAGGTTACTTGTATAATTGTTAAATAAATTTGCTGATTTCTCTTTCTTCCTCTCCTTCTTTCCTCAATCCCTCATCTTCCATTCACTAGATTATTTTCTATGTTCTACCTTTGAATCTGCAACAATTATGACTACAGGGTTATTAGTATCTGATAACGCTCTTTTTCTGATTTAATCTGTTTCGTTCACCAATATTTATTGAATACCTATCCTTAATTTGTAAAAATAAGCTATTAATTAGGCAACAATTGGGTACTAAGTTTTATGAGAAAAAAACAAATATACTCTTTATTTCAGAAACTTTTCTCAATCAGTAGTCTATTTTAGTCATGGGTTTGTTATGTAGTATATGAAAAATACAAGCGAGATCTTAATGAATAAGACATGGAAACTGCACTCAAGGATGTGACATTTGAATAGCAAAGCTAAAGCTTTTACACAAAAGATTATTGTCCCTCCTTATGATCACTTAAAAAATACTGTAGAATTTTTGTCAATGAAATATAGTTGCAGAATTTAATAATCAAATAGTATTATAAGACTAATTACAGAAAAACAACATTCCTCCAATGTACCCTTCTTCATTTGCGATATTCTTCCAGAAACTCTTTTTCCCAGTCCTCCTCATCTGCTTTCCTATTATGGTTACATGACAATGTTGGTCCAATGTGTATTCAATTTTGAATACAAAAATATTTTTTTAAGCAAACTCTCCGCCCAACATGGGGCTTGAACTCATGACGTTGAGATCAAGAGTCACAGGTTCTACTGCCTGAGCTCACCAGGTATCCCAACTGATATTCAAATGTTTTCTTAGTGCAGTTGGTGGATCTATTTTTCCTTGATTACATTTCCTTTTCATATTTCCCCATGGAATCATAATTCCTTTATTATGAACTGAGTTGTGTCCCCCTAAAATTTATATATTGAAATCCCACACCCTAGAACCTCAGAATGTAATCATATTTGGAGATAAGGTCTTTAATGAGGTGATTGAGTTAAAATGAAGCCATTAGGATAGACCCCTAATCTAATATGACCAGTCCCTTTATCAGATGAGAGAGAGACATTGGGGTACACTTGCACAAAGGAACAACCATGTGGAGAAGCAGCAAGATGGTGGCCATCTGCCAGCCCAGGACAGAGGCCTCGGGAGGAGCTAACCCTGCTGACAGCTTGATGTTGGACTTGTCGCTTGCAAAACTGTAGAAAATAGTTTCTGTTGTTCAAAGCACCCGGTCTGTGGTGAAATAAACGGTAGCCCAAACAAACCAATACCCCCTCTCTGAACACTAAAACATTTCAGATACTGTGACCGTTCTGCTATTGTTCAGGAAACCTCTGTCAGAAAACTCTCTCCCCGGCTCCCTGTTGGACTTATGCTAGAGCCTGATCCACAGCCCTTGCCCTGGGACATGACTTCACCCCTGGTCTTTGTTGAATCCCTGGTTTACTGAAAGCAGGGTCTTCTTTCTTTTTCTTCACTTACTCTCTTGCTTCTGGCAACACACATTTATCAGGAGCTTCTCGAACAGAGTAGGAAGGAAGATATTTTTTTCCAACTTGTGTATATGAAAATGTTTTATTTGCTGTCATGTTTAATTGACAGTTTGGCAGCATTTCTAATTATAGTTTGAAAACCATTTACACTCAGAATTTTGAAGAAATTGTTCTATCATCTTCTACATTTGAATGTTTTTGCTGAGAAGTCCAATGCCTTTATGTTTCTTGATCCTTTTTATGTTATCTGATTTCTTTCTTTCCTGGCAGTTTCTTTATCTTTGCTTTCCGGATTTGCAAGTTGATGTGACTCGGGTAATTTATCATTCAGTGTACGGGGACCTTAGCAAGCCCTTTTGACCTAAAAATATATTGTCGTCTTTTAGAAAATTGTCTTGAATCATCATACACTGAATTGAGGTTTTTTTTTTTAATTTTATTTTTATTCTTTGGCCAAGGGGTACAGGTCTGTGAATCATCAGGCTTACATCTTTCACAGCATTCACCAAAGCACAAACTCTCCCCAATGTCCATAACCCATCCACCCTATCCCTACCCTCCCACCCCCAAGTAACCCTCAGTTTGTTTTGTGAGATTAGGAGTCTCTTATGGTTTGTCTCCTTCCCCATCCCATCTTGTTTCATTATTTTTCCCTCCCTAACCCCGAGGACCCCCCACCCTGCCCCTCAAGTTCCTCATATCAGAGAGATCATATGATAACTGTCTTTCTCTGATTGACTTATTTCGCTCAGCATAATACCCTCCAGTTCCATCCATGTCGATGCAAACGGCAAGATTTTGTTTCTTTTGATAGCTGCATAATATTCCATTGTATATATATATACGACATCTTCTTTATCCATTCATCTGTGATGGACATCTAGGTTCTTTCCATAGTTTGGCTATTGTGGACATTGCTGCTATAAACATTCGGGTGCACGTGCCCCTGAGGATCACTACCTTTGTGTCTTTAGGATAAATACCCAGTAGTGCGATTGCTACGTCGTATGGTAGCTCCATTTTCAACTTTTTGAGGAATCTCCATACTGTCTTCCAGAGTGGCTGCACCAGCTTGCATTCCCA
>LNAC01000809.1:302453-465513 GCA_002007465.1 Ailurus styani | reverse complement strand
AAGAGTTAAGAACGTTAAAATAGGAAAAGGGAAGAATTTTAAAAGAAAAAAGTAAGAAAAAAATGGAAAGAAAAAAAATTTAATGAATTTAACTTTGAACGACTGAAGAATCATGGGGAAAAAGCCAAGAATTCTCTCCGTTACTTTTCCGTAGTTCTGGAGTTCCACAATGTTCAGCAATGTTGAACTTGACTTTGACTAGATTTTTTTTTCCCTTGGTCTTCTGGGGGAGGGGCCTGTTGCTGTGATTCTCATGCGTCTCTGCCCGAGGCGGATTCCCACTGCCCTCGCCATGGGCCAGGCTAAGTAATCAGCTCGGGTTCGCTCTCGGGAGCTTTTGTTCCCTGAACGCTTTCCGTACCTCGTTGGAGGATGGGACTGAAAATGGTGGCTCCCAGTCTCCAACCCAGAGGAGCCGAGAGCCTGGGGCCTCAGTCCTCAGTGTGCCTCAGAGAAAAGCAGTCCCTCCCATCTCCTGGTTCTGGCCGCGCTCGGAGCTCACCCAGCCTGTGACCGAGTGTCTCTATCTCTGGCGCAGCCCTGTTTAGAATCTCTGAACCCGGCAGATTCCTGCAGCTGCTCCCGTGCTGCTGCTCCCGGAGGAGGAAGGTGAGTCTCTCCGGGTCTGCCGCCCGTGGGGTCCCCGCTCACAGATCAGTGGCCCGGCTGTGCTTCAGATCACAGCCCAAGGTAACCCTGAGCTGAGAGACACCTCAGCTCAGCTCCGTCTCTCCCGCCAGCTTCTCTCTGAGACCTGGGAGCTTGGTCGCACTCAGACACCCCTGGTCTTTTTGTGTCCCCATGGGTCCTGAGACCACACTGTCCCTGCAGGGGTTTCACCCCCCGCTTGGTCTCTGGGGCGACGTCCCTCAGTGGAGCCGACTTCTAACAGTTCCGAGTCTGTGCTCCGCTGCTCGCTCCCTTGCCGGCAGCCGGCCCCTCTCCCCGGGTCTATCTTCCCGTCGCCGCAGATTCACTTCTCCGCACGGCCTACCTTCCAGAAAGTGGTCAGTTTTCTGTTCCTAGAATTGCTGCTCTTCTTCTCTTCGATCTCAGGTTGAATTTGTAGGTTTTCAAAATAGTTTGATAGCTATCTGGGTGAATTTCTGGGACCTGATGATAATCGGTCTCCTACTCCTCCGCCATCTTGCCGCTTCCTTCCTGGATTGAGGTTTTAAGGCCAGTCGGCTTCACAGGAGGAATGATGGGAACCCAGCTGTTTCCTTAAGGGAGGGCCAAAGGTCATATTTATAAGTCTTTTTTGAGTACTGCTGAGTCTTTCTGCGGAAGACTACTCCAAACCCCTGCCTTGGAATATTGACCAGTTAGAAGATTCTGGCAATAGAGTGTAATTCAGAAGGTTTAAGGATGTCATCAAACTGTTTCCCAGAGTCCTGTCTCTCCCTCACCTTTTATCCTTTGCCAGATGTGCCCAAATCTGGGTATCTCTGATTCAATTTTTCCAAAAAATGAACCACCAGTTTCTAGGAAGGGACCAAGTATTTAAACACTTCCCACAAAGATTCTCAGATAGACTTTCAGTTTTTAGCCCCATGTCTCACCTTAGCCTTCTTTCATAGCTGGAATCTCAGTATCTGAGCCTTTCAGAGCTCCTGCCCCATGATGCACTTGTTGACATCTCTTTATCCCTTGGTAGCTCCCTCCTTTTCTCTTTGTGTTGTGGATTTACCTTACTCTCATTTGGATGGGATTACTGGAAGGAGCAGAGAAAAATCTCTCATGTATTCAATTCTCCATGTTTAACCAGGAGTTCTCACTTTCTATTTGAAATGTAAAATCCTAAAGAGGTCAGAGGAGGAAGAGATTATTTTTGGCTGAGGGCCAAGGGTCAAGAAGCTTTATGCAATAATAAAGATACTTCTTTTCAGAGTATCTAAAAGACAGGACATATGGCTTTTTATTATCAATACAGTCTGTCTAATCTGTAACAGTACTGAAAATGTTGGATTTCTTCTGGCAAGATTGATTATTGATTTTTTTTTTGGTACTCTCTGGAAAAGGCTATTATTTTGCTGTTGATTCTTTCTCATTGACTTGAAAAAAAAATTGAAAATATGTAGTGGCCAGGTTCGATTAGGCTTTCTTTTCATCTCCATTTTCTCTATCCCAAACAGAATGAAAGCATTAAGGGGGGAAGGAGCTTAACAAATACTAGTTGTTCTTGCCGTTGATGCCATCATTAATCTAATAGGGCGGCTCAAAGTTCTGTGGTTGTTCCATTTAGTCATGTCAAAATAACCTTGTTAAAAAAAATGCTTCACTTGACCTTCAAAATGCTTGTCCTTTTCTTTTTTATATATTATTAAATTTATTTTTTAAGAGACAGTAAATAAAAGTTAGCTTTAAGAAACTCTACTGTATTTACTTATTCTTTTTTTTTTTTAGAAACTCTTCAAGGTAGCAACTCCACTGGCATGAAGTGTCAGGATGTGCAATTATTTATATCTTCAATTACACATTATTATATGACTTTAGAAGTTTTATTTTGGTGACATTGCTTTATTCTGGGGAAGGTGACACTTTATATGATTCCCTTCAAAGTGGTTTTGGTTGTGTTATTTTTTTAAGGGGAATCTGGCAATTTTATGATTATGAATATGGCCTAGTTGTTTATTTTCAGTATTTATAGAGAGCACTAACATTACGACTTTTACCTTGTGATAGACTTTTTTTGAAAGTTCAAGAGAATGAAGAATGAAGGGACCAAACATGTATCTGAGCTTCCATCCTCAGTGTTCTACTGAATTTACTCTGTAAAGATCAAAGGTGATCTCCTCATTGACAAATCTAAAGGCAGTGTCTTAGCTTTGATTCTTCATGGAATCTATATTGCTAAATGATGGAGAGAGCTATTCTTGATTTTGTATTTTCATTGTCTTAGTTTACCCTGGATTCCCATTTACCAACTAATCATTCCTGCACGCCCATGCATGCCTGTGTCATGCACTCATGTGTGCATGTTGTTGGGTCCCTTTTCATCCTATTGCCTCTAGGAGACAAGCAGAAACTATGCTTCATCTGAGCCTGGTGTCTAGTGCTGGGTCAACAAATATTTGTTAAATTCAACTGAGCTCAATCATTTTAAAAAATCATGATAATGGGTAACACATCCATAAGAATGAAAGGAATGAAGAGAGATGAAGAATCCCTTCTTTGATGGAACAAAACTGTGCACTTTGCTCTACTGCTCACCTTAGCTCTGTGTTCCTGCTCTTTGTTAGGGGCAGTTCTGTCTGATACCACAGCATACATCACAAAAAACACGCATTTTAGACATGTGTACATACAAAGTGGGGCTCCTTGTCTTTTCTCCTTCAAAACCAGTCACCCCGGGTGTTGTACTGTTATTTTGTACCTGTCATTCAGACCTAACAGCTCACTCATCTTTGACACCTTTCGCATTAACATGGGACTGTGGATTTCTCTCTCCTGTTTCCTCAACTCCAACTTTTTACATTGTTATTTTCACTACTATTTTCCATCATCCTTTCCTTTCCTTTCTTTTCGTCCCTAAAAATTTATTTAGAATTTAATTTTCCAGATGTTATTCAGTGAATAAACTAACCAACCAGCTAATCTATCAGTCACTTGGTCAGTGAATATTTACCCAGTGCACTGACCCCCAACCCTCATGAGGCGGTCATTGGAATGGGGATTAGTTTAACCACAGTCAAGTGACTTATTTCTCCATCTCATAAGCAAATCTATAACTCCATTTTTTATACAGAGAAATCTGCAACATTTTAGGAAGATTCTGAGTTTGAATGCCCTCTACCATCTGGTTCCATTTACTTCTTTACTCTTCTTCTACTCTCCTGTACATACTGTCAACGACAGACACACAAGTATGTTAAGACCCATTCAGCATACCTTGTGCCTTGGGTTTCCCACTTGTGAGCCTTTGTGTTTGTTGCAACCCCTTTGCCTGCTGTGAGCATTGTTTTCCACTAGCTAATCTAAACACTATGCTGAAGACCACTTCCTCCATGAAGTCCCATTGGATCATGCCAGCAGGGCTTGAGGGCTTTCCTTTTGAATTATTTACCTTACATATGGATCACATGGCTGGCTGGCTTCTGGGAGTCTTTTGGGTTTCAGTCCCTACTGTTTTTCCCTGGGAGGCCTCCCTTGACTGACCTAAGGCAGGCCCTCTCCCAACCTATTCGCTATCCCATATCCTCCTTTTATTACAGCACTCACCCATTCTAACACTTCCTTGATCATATATGTTTACTGAGTCTGTGTCTCTCCTCTAGAATATAAGTTCCATGAGAGACGGGAACTTGTCTTAGTCACTTCTGCATATCCAGCACAAATTGGTACTTAGCATGTGTTTGCTGAATAAATAAATGAACAATAACATTTCTTGGGTCTATATCTGTAGGTACCGTGGTCACAAAACCCCTGTGATGTGTATGGTACCACTGATACCATTGATAGCTAGACTAAGGCACAAAGCCATGGTCACCCAGATACTAAATATTAGAGTAGGGAGGCTAGCTCCAGAGTACAGATGCTGCATTTATTTTTAGTCATTTTAAAATTTTTATGCCAATGCCCCCAAGTAAGTGGTAAAATAATGACATAACATTCTCTTCAACTCTAGAGTAAGCTGCTGGAAGATAGGCAATTGAAGATAATTCTTTGTGTCTCCTGTAGCTTCTAGAATTATCTCCGTTGGTGTGAACGAGATTTAACAATAAATGTGATGTCACAAATTAAACCTAGCAACACCCTTCAGAATTGTCTAAATGGTATATAACTGCATTAAGAAAGGGGGGAAAATGGCCAACAGACACATGAAAAGCTGTTCAATATTACTCGGCATCAAGGAAATACAAATCAAAACCACAATGAGATACCACCTCACACCAGTCAGATTGGCTAAAATTAACAAGTCAGGAAATGACAGATGTTGGTGAGGATGCAGAGAAAGGGGAACCCTCCTACGCTGTTGGTGGGAATGCGAGCTGGTGTAGCCACTCTGGAAAACAGTATGGAAGTTCCTCAAAAAGTTGAAAATAGAGCTACCCTAAGACCCAACAATCACACTACAGGGTATTTACCCTAAAAATACAAATGTAGTGATCCGAAGGAGCACGTGTACCCAAATGTTTATAGTAGCAATGTCCATAGTACCCAAACTATGGAAAGAACCTAGATGTCCATCAACAGATGAATGGATAAAGAAGATGTGGTATATATATACAATACAAGGCAGCCATCAAGAAAAATGAAACCTTGCCATTTGCAATGACATGGATTGAACTAAAGGGTATTATGCTAAGTGAAATAAGTCAGTAAGAGAAGGATAATTATCATATGATCTCTCTGATATGAGGGATTTGAGAGATACGGCGGAGGGTCATGGAAGGTAGGGAGGGAAAAAATGAAACAAGATGGGATCGGGAGGGAGACAAATCATAAGAGACTCTTAATCTCAGGAAACAAACTGAGGGTTGCTGGGGGGTGGGGGGGTAGGGATAGGGTGGCTGGGTGATGGACACTGGGAAAGGTATGTGCTATGGTGAGTGCCGTGAATTGTGTAAACCTGATGATTCACACACCTGTACCCCCTAAAGCAAATAACACATTATATGTTAATTTAAAAAAAGGCGGCGGGGGGGGAGTCCCCTTTCAATCACAGAATGGATAGCTGGGAGAAAAATGGAACCAGACATGGCCTTTTCTCCTAATGGGCTCGTCCCCGTCTCTCCAATGGGCTCTTCCCTCCTCTCCAAATTATACATGCTTCATGAGGAATCAGAACAAAAGAAACAATAATATTTTACATCTTTTCATAAAACTAGAATCTATTTATAAATCACTAACCTGGAAGTACTTAGGCCCTGGGACCCAGAGAGTAAATGATGGTTTATGCTAGTGTTATGACACATTTTCCAGGGATATCAGAAGATCGGCTTTCTTAAACTATTTAGATGTTTCCGTTTACATCCCCAACCAGGAAGCACTGTAATTCTGATGAACGACTTTCTTTACCAGACCAGACACCTCATTTCCTGCCTTGAAAAATTTGGATTAGTATCCAAACTGTCCCTAGAGGCAAAAAAATATATAGTAATGCACCAAATCAGGGCCATTCTGAACTGCGATTGTAACACATTAGAAAAATATCCTGCATTGATTTACGCAGTTTGACCCGATAGAGCTGTATAAAGTTTCCCGATTTTAAAACAATCAAATCAACATCTCAAGATCTGTGACCTGGAGGCTTAAAATAAATTAAGCAATTCAGCTGAAAATCGGTCTGTGTGCTCAGAACTAACGTCAATGAATTTTGACAGTAATTTTGGAATTGATTTTTTGGTTAATATTATTATGAGCTTATTATAAGCAGCATGAATCTAAGGGCAGCATTTGTTTCTGTGAATTCCACCTGTGCAACTCTATGGATTTCATCTTACTTTAATCCATTATCATTCCGTCTCTGTGAAGTCATCATAGCGTTAAACATCTATCGATGAGTCAAATGGGGAGGGAAGGAGGAGTCCAAGCTGAGGTGGGTGTATGAGAGCTTTTCTATTGCTAAGAATGAAGCTGAGGTCTGCCACTCCAAGGCATGGTCATTGGCCCAGGATCCTTCCCCACTGCCGGAGCACCTCCATTTGCCCTCTCGTATTACTTTATGGGCAGCCCACTTTGTTCCAGCAAAGCCCTAACTTATGCTGTAAACGCCTTCTTCTGGTGTATCTGTTCTTCTTTTCCTATCCATGCTCAGGAAGCCTATATCCATAAGACGTTGTTAGATGGTTGTCATTACTGTCCTACAACAAATCTCACTGTAGCAGAGTGTCTTGTGGCTGTAGATGTTATTAATGTTTACTCCGCTCTGTCAATTGATTTCAAGGCTGGCTTCCTTTTCAAGCTGGGCACTCTTTCAGAAGGTGCACGAGCCAGACTGAAGGAAAGGATCCTAAAAGCATCTGACAATCTCACATCATCTTCACACAACCTGTCATTCCCGGATAAATTCTTCCCCTGTGGATCTTTTTTGTTACCCTCTCCAATTAGCTTTCCTCTTTCCCACGATGTGAAGGCTTTTAACGGACCCGAGGAAACCATCTGGATATCTGGCAGCCAGTAGAGGTGTCCTGTTCATTTTTAAAAAATGACAAAGGAGTTGTTATCTCTCTTTTAACTCTTAGGACTGGTCATCACCGATAGAAGAATAGATCCCATTAAAACTTTCAAATTTTAATTTAGGGAAAGCTGCCCTTGGCTTTCATCACAGATTGACAATTTTCCAGGTGCTTGACTCTGTACCCCTCTCCCATCATTCAAGCCCCGACTCTGTTCTATCTCCTGTATGTAACACTGGTCCACTGCTCCAGCTCACAGAGAGTGGCTGTGTTATAATGATTACAGAGAAGCCACAAGAATGGATGATATTATGAAAAGAAAGTGAGCTGAGCGAGAAGAAAATAAAAAGAATATTAACCTATAAGCGGTGAGCCTAAGGTACTCATTCTTCCCTTCCAGACCACTCTGATTCTCCAAAATGACATCATTTGTTATTAGGATACCTGGTACTTACTCACCTTCTGTGACCCCTCTCTTTCCCCCAGTCTGACAGTTTTTGGACCCTGACCCTTCCTCAGCAGCTCGGTCCCAGGGTTTGTGTGACATTCAAGGAGGTGGGGAACGAGCCTGCCCATGTTCTTCCAACTGGAATGCAAGTGTTCCCACTAAGGGCTCATGCTTAGGATAATCTCTCGCAGGACACACACCACTCCTTTGCCTCCAAAGATCTTCTTGTGTCCCTTGGGTAATGTGAAAATTATGCTGCATGGACCATGAAAAGCTTTGAGACCTAACCTCAATACATCTTGTGACCCTTCCCTTCCAATCCTTCATGCCCAACTACTCCTGTAATATT
This sequence comes from Ailurus styani, assembly GCA_002007465.1. Lineage (NCBI taxonomy): Eukaryota > Metazoa > Chordata > Mammalia > Carnivora > Ailuridae > Ailurus > Ailurus styani. The sequence continues at coordinate 457,595 of LNAC01000809.1, read as the reverse complement.
TGATTTGGCTGTTCCTCTTTCTAGCCTGAATTGGAATACTGTTCCACTGTTTAGAGTAGCATCCACACTCATTATGATGAGCCAGTTTCCCTTTGTTTTTTACCCAAATCTCCCAGTGCACTTGATTGATTACACTGCCTTGACTTTTGCATATTTCTCCTTTGTTTTCCTATGGAGTCCTCCAAACTGACTTTGTACCCATTATGCAAATACATCATACTTGGCAGTGTACATGTCAGGTACAAAGATTAACCAAAAATTCAGGGAGAAAAGAAAATCATTCTCATTTGAAATGTTTCATAGGAGAAGTCTGCCTGTCCCCTTTTATACCTCCTCATGTTCATTATTCTTAGCAGTTGACAAAAAGTAGATTTTGGAATTTCTTTATTTATGTAAAAATGGCTTTGGTTTCATGAGAAAGAATAGAATATGCAGGGAACGAACAGTGGAAGCCACAATCTAGGGATAGAGCTGATGTGTAGAAATCAACAAAGAACATTGATTCTTTAGTTTTTTAAAGGTTTATTAATTTATTTAAGAGAGAGAGAGAAAGCAGGGGGAGGGGCAAAGGGATAAGGAGAGGGAGACAAGCAGACTCCCCACTGGGTGGGGAGCCCAATGCAGGACGTGATCTCAGGATCTTGATATTATGACCTGAGCTGAAACCAAGAGTTGGATGCTTGACTGACAGAGCCACCCAGGCACCCTGGAACACTGACCCTCTAAAGCCAAGGCAAATTCACCATGAAGGTTTAGTTCTGGTGTATGTAGCAGATGGCCAATGTTACTCCTCCCTCTGGGTGAAATGTACCCCATTTTCTGTCCCAATCAACATTTGTTTTTGCCCTGAACTTTTCATACAAACAACAACAGAAAATCATCTCTCTTGGCACACACCAATGGGGAAATGTTTTGGAGGAAAATGAAAATTTTCAAGGGGTGTTGGTTGGCTCTAAATGTCACTGATGAGACTGTCATCACTGTCCACTTCATTTCACGGTGTTGGTTCTTCACCTATCCCAAACACAGCTGGGTGCAGTGTAGCACTTGTAAAAGGGGTGGTGGGAATGCAATGTGTGGGAAGGGAAAGACTCAGGAGGTTTCTCCTGCATGGAGTCCATGAGTGGGAGGGAAGGGGGAGGACAGCACACGGGGGCGGCAGGGATTGGGTGGAAAACTCCATCATTTTTCTCCTTGTGGTGATCCTGATGTGCCCGAAGCAGCTCGACTGCAGGGGCAGATGGTGCTAACAGGTGAGAAAGACGACACAGACTGAAAAGAAAAATGGGGTGCCACATGTCTGACAGGAATGAAATGGGGCAGCTATGATACTTTGTTCATGGGGTTATGAGGAACCACGAAATGAGAGGACCACGGTCTCATTGGCAGTCAACTGAAACAGCCAAGCTCATTGGGACCACCGGAGTGAAATGAATAAGCTCCCATGAAGGGCATGGGGAGATATGGGGATTAGAATAAAACTACAGATATGCCAACAGGTAGAAAATACAGCTCTCTTATCACTTTTCCTCTTCTTTTATGCGCTTGTGAGATAATAGCACATGTACTCATTCAAACTAAACTATTGACTATGACTTAATGCAGCCACTCTGCCTCTTTTTACTAATTCTAGTGGGAATCATAACGTTATCTCCTTGCGGCTCGACCCTTCTGAACCTGTCAAATAAGTTCTCTCACGATGCACAGTAATCTGAGACATGTGGTTGAAAGAAAGAGCTGATAAGTCCATCTTCAAGATGTGATAAGTATAAAGCATTTCTAATGAACGGGTATTGTGTTAAACATTTGCAGTATCACTAGAACCCAGGGATATTTAATTAAACACACTCACACACATGCACACACACCCCCACACACACGCATGCACACGATGAGGAGGAAAGGGACACTCTGCCTGTATATGGCTTTCTTGTTTCTAAAAGTCGGCCATCTTTGGCTGTATTGCACCTAATTAAATATTGCCTCGAAAGTCATGCCCTGATCTGGAAAGAAAGGTGTAATCGCACACCTTCTTTAATTTATGTATGACTTCCATGTGTGCGATAAACAAATAGTGTAGGCATTTCAGGCACTCATAAATACAAGACTGGAGGTAGTTCCGTTCCTCGGAAAGTGATGTCGTCCCAGGGAGACACATTTCTTTTGGGATAAGAGGAAAGAATTTGGACCAATAAAAAGTGTTCCTGAACACTGTGCTGGGAGGCTCTGGGGGGAGCTTAAGTAATCATTCCCAAAAGGAGGGAACTCCCAGGCCAGGAGTGTGCCGGGAGTGCAGTACTCCATTCAGGGAGATTCCGGATGGCTCTTTCCACCAAGGAAAGTTAGGTTGAAAAATGACAAGTTTCCCTTCCCCTTTCATAGGCTATAATTTACACTTTGAGCACTATTTTCCTTCCTACCCTCTGCTGCAGATTTCCTAGCTCCAGTTATCTAAGAAGCTGAGTGATTTGGCAAGCAGAGAGAAGGACTGCACCTTGAGAAATTACAGAATCCCTGGGCTCCGTGGAGACTGTCAAGCCTTTCATCCCTTCCCTGTTAGCTCCAACTGAAAACTCCTTTTGCCCTTTTCAAAGGTCAGGGTCCATAGATATTTTTGTAAGGGGCACATTTGGGCTAAAGAGATGAGCGAGTGTGTTGACAGCAAGAAGCTTCTGAAAAAGCAAGAAAGGAAAGGTCAATGACCTGGAATCCTTCCTCACAGTGGAGGTTCAGGGCAAAGGGACAAGAACCCAGAACGAGGATGAGACGACAGAATCGGGGGATTTGACATGGGCTCTCTTTGCTTACCTGAGCACTGGAAAGTCTGTGGCCAAGGGGGAAGGGATGGGTGGAAGCCAGGGCAAGTGAACCCTTCCCCCCCCTTTTCCAGGGGTGGCTCACTTCTCATTTGTTTGTTCTTAGGGGATCTGAGGGCTTCACGCAAGGATGATATCAAATGTGGGCATTGGAAGAAAAACAATAATGCCCCCAATACATTCAAGATATGTAAAAATATTGAAATGGTACAGAAAAACTTCTGATGCCTCTATGGCATTCACCACTACCAATGCCTTTCAGTCCCACACCTATTCAATAACGGCCTTTATTCTCCTGGCCACTTTAGGTGAAATAAAGCTACGGTGGAACCAGGTAAACAATGTCTTGGTTTTATTATCACAACATTCCTATCTACCATAGTTCGTGTTAAGTAAATCAAAGGAGAACATGTGCTTTTATACTTTCATTTGTTTTTAATTGAAAAAAGAAATCACAGAGATATCTCATAGTTGGAAAGAGTGTGTAAAACAAGATTAAAAAAATTTTTCAAAAATAGCGTCAAAATACATTGACAGCTTCTATTGTCTTGTTAGATGTAATTCAGAACAAGATTTAAAGGAAAATGTTTACCTCAGCATATAGATATGTCGATGTTGAAATGTCTTGAATCATTTTTTTCACTGTTTCCTTCTTGATCAGTTGGCCATATATTTTCTACCTTGCTTTGAGCCTTGTCTGTGCATTTCAAGATTGTCCACTTCTTTGGTCCACTATTCAAAACTGGTTGTTTTCTTCTGTGACAGGCTTTCCCTTACTTAACCTTAACCTGAACAAGACAGGCCTGACATATACTAAAGTAGGAAGGAACCCTCTGACTTTTCATATTTTTTGTTCATTAGCATCTTGTATACTCCACCAAAGAAATAGAAGGAAAATAAAGCAACTGTTGGGGAAAACTGTGATTGGACTCTTAGGAGTCTTTGATTTAGGTTGTTTTACTCATTTTTTCTCCCTAAAGTACTTTTAAACTTCTTTTCCCCTGAAGATGCTTGTTCTGCATTTGTACATAATTTATCTTTGTGCTAAAAGCTGCATTTACCTCCAAAAATTTATGGCCTGGAACCAATTGCTTACTCTACAACAGAATTCTGTCGTTTTGAACTTACATTAATTCTAGGTCTCTTAAAAAGTAAGTTGTCTCTGTTTTACTTGCATAAGTCAGTTTACCAAAATAGAAATATACAGTAGTTTCTTCAAGGGCCTAATGGTAAGTCCTAGAGATGATAAATAGAATAGAGTGAAGTTAAAATAATAACTGAGAAATCTGGTTATCTGAACAATTATTGATGAAACCAAGCGAGTTTTGCAGAAGGGCAGCTATTAATTGACAATAAATTAATGCAGATTTATATGAACTTGTTAATGTTTAAGAATCAGGTTTTTCCTTTGCAGGTAGACCGGGAAAAAGGTAGTTAGAGTTCATGTGTTTTCAGATTAATTTAGTCACTGCTTCTTTTCTGTTACATGGTTGTAGTGATTTCATTTTTTTGTTGGGTAAACAAATGATTCACAAGAAACCCTTGTCTCTTTATATCTGTTCCTCTCATTGATATTTCATTTGATGGGTTTCTATCCTTATAAATTACCTTCTCTTACCCCGTAAACAAAATTGTGTCCCAGGCTTGCTTAAAAAAAAAAAGAAGGAAAGAAAGAAAAGTGCAAAACACAGAACAAAACAACTACACCAGAAAACCAAAAAAAAAAAAAAAACAACTGAACAAAACCCAAATATGTTCTTTATTTTCTTTTATTTTTTTTAAAGATTTTATTTATTTATTTATTTGACAAAGAGAGAGAGATTACAAGTAGGCAGAGGCAGGCAGAGAGAGAGGAGGAAGCAGGCTCCCCCCTGAGCAGAGAGCCGGATGTGGGCCTCGATCCCAGGACCCTGAGATCATGACCTGAGCTGAAGGCAGAGGCTTTAACCCACTGAGCCACCCAGGTGCCCTGTTCTTTATTTTCTTCTTTCCTAAGATCTTTCCTCAGTTTGTAGGAAATATAAAAGATCTATTAATAATAATTAGCTGCTAAGAAGAAAGTTTAGGGGCTCCTGAATGGCTCAGATGGTTAAGTTCTGCCTTCAGCTCAGGTCATGATCCTAGGGTCCTGAGATCCAGTGTTGCTTAGTGGGGACCGTGCTTAGTGGGCTCCCTGCTTAGTGGGGAGCCTGCTTCTCCCTCTCCCTCTGCAGCTCCCCTGTTTGCGTGCTCTCTCTGTCAAAGAAATAAATAAAATATTTTAAAAAAATAAGAAGAAAGTTTATTTTTATAATACTCTTAATCCAATCCTTAGGTACATTTTCTTTTCTTTACTCTTTTTGAAGAAGAAAATTTGTTAATCAGACATTTATCCACTGTTGAATATTGGTTAAAGTGTTTGGTTGACATAGAGCAAGTCTGTAGTTGGAAGTTTGCAATTTCTTGGTTTGCATTTTAAGTGGTTCCCATGAACATTTACTTATATTTGCTATAAATCCTTTCTTATTAATTACATCATGTTAGCCATACAGGGGTAATTAATTTCTATCCCTCTAAGCCCTGAATCCAGATCCCTGAATTACCATTTTACTCCTTCAGCATTGATGAAATTCACTTGTTTCCATGTCATTTAAGTGTCAAGATGATAAAGTCTATTTGTGAGCATTGAATCCAAGAATGAATATTATGTAAGTGTGCAGAATCATTATTTTATTCCAAACTAAGGAGCATCCCAGATCAATGCTATGATATATTGTTGAATATATTGTTCTAGTCCTAATGACACACACATTATATTGTCAATTTCAAGTTACTGGGCAACTTGTTCCAAAATGCTTCCATTCATCATACTGACGGTGATGTTAATCAAATTGACTATCCTTAACAAAAAGCCCTGCTTCATTTGCGTTATATTGCTTTTCTGCCTACGGGGAACATTTACACAATTAAAAAAACAGATCGAATGCTAATAAAGAAAACAAATGAAGATTTATTCATAATCCTCAAAAGAATTGTAATAATTTAATTAAGGTGTATGGTACTTTTGGAAGGAAAGTGATGAAACAGAAAAAAAAATCCTTTGTGAGGTGAAGGGAGGGGCAAAGAAGCTTGTTAAGGAATTCTTTAGCTTTTGTAATATTCATTGATTTAATCTCAAAGAACAATAGACAGGAATCCATTGAAGATGGAAGTTAGCACTTGAGGAGGAGAAAAAAAAGGGAGGATCAATCAAAATCTGAAGCTTGCCAAATACTTGAAAGATATAGAGACAGCCAGGAGGAAGAACAACAGTCTGGGGCCATCCGAGGGGATAAAAGAAATACTTAATGGGATGAAACTAAGGTGCAAAGGAAATTCAAACTGATAATCAAGTAATGTTTTCTGGCAGCCACAGATTATTCATTCCTAAGCAATGCTAGACTTCCCGTGGAGATGCTTTCCTTTAAAGTTTTATACTCAGCCATTAAGAGAGAAACAAAGCTTCCTCAACTGTGATGTGAATGAAACATCAATGTTTGTGAAGACTGTTGGCTCAGCTAAATGTAGCAAGGTCTTTTGGGGGCAAGAATACTAATGAAGTAATAGCGTTCAACCCCGGAGTCGACTTTGAGGGGCATCCACCTAATTAAAAAACCAGGTACGAGGGGTATTTCAGAGTAATTTGGGAAGTCACAGCTTTTCTTTAAAGTCATCCGAAGTACTAATTCAGTCCTTCAAGTTCCTATATCACTGAGAAGGAGTTATGTCGCACATGGCACCAGAAGAAGCTGTGTGTCATGGGTTCATCCCCTCAGAGGCAGGTGTCACATACGGTCTAGCTGAGAGCGGCAGCATTGAGCTGTCCGGTATGACTGTGTCACGTAGGGCTCATACATACAGGACTGAGTCTCCAGGGAACTCCAGACTTCTGGAAGTCTTTATGGAGTTGGGCGAGGAATAGCTGACAAATTTGAATATGTGGAAGAGGTATGAAAGTGTATGGGAAGGGGAAATCTATGAGTCACTAAGGTTACAGTGTACACTGTTATTTATTTCACAATACTGTGAAATTTATGAAGTCTGTGTGTTTAACTTCCTAAAACAGCTTGCTTGTAGGAGAGACATCTATACAAAAATGAATCTTGGATCACTGAAAAAATAAAATAAAAAATAAAACAAAAAAGGTGTGAAGAATAAATAAATAAATTAATTAATTAATTTAAAAAAGACCCTAGAACATTCTGTTTCTTAATAAAAATAAAGCAAGCAAACAAAAAAAAGAAGCTATGGTATATTCATGGAGATGTTTACCTATAAAGGGAGTAATATGTGCAATAGAATAAGTACTGTGCTAAAATGTTTATGACATGGATGTTAAACACAGTTCTGCTGTGAAATAACATCAGACTTACTTTTGGTAAGGAACTTCACCTCTCTGGACCATCTGTAATGAAGAGTGAATTGAATAAAATAAATAAATGAATAAGTAAAATCCCCTAACTACTTCGATATTCCTTTCCCATTCTACATTACTAAAATTCTCTTTGAACTGACCAGAAAAAAATTGTAGAGCTATACATGCAATAATCATTTGGAATGTGCGAAAGTTCATTGCAGTCTGAGTTTGATTTGGGAGCCCATAAAAGACACCCAGTACAAAGGAATAGTGAGAAGAGATTGCTTTTTGTTTTGATCTGTTTTTTTTAGCATAACTTTATTTATTTTACAGTGTCATATTAGTTTTGGGTGTACAATATAGTGCTTCAACAATTTTGTACATCACCTGGTGCTCACTGCAACAAGTGTACTTCTAATCTTCATCACCTATTTAACCCAACCCCAATGACCTCCCCTCTAGAAAGCATCAGTTAGTTTGTTCTCTCCTTACAAGTCTATTTTGTGGTTTGTATCTTTCTCTTTTCCCCTTTGCTCATTTGTTTTGCTTCTTAAATTCCACATATGAGTGAAATCATATGGTATTTGTCTTTGACCTATTTTGCTTAGCATTATACTTTCTAGCTCCATTCATGTTATTGCAAGTGGCAAGATTTCCTTGTTTTTTTCATGGCTGAATAACATTCATAACTATCTATCTATCTATCTATCTATCTATCTATCTATCTATCTATATCTATATGTATCTCACATCTTTTTTATTCATTCATCAGTTGATGGACATGGTCTGCTTCAATACCTAGGCTATTGTAAATAATGTTACTATAAACATACAGGTGCATGTTTCCCTTTGACTTAGTGTTTTTCTATTCTTTGGGTAAATACTCAGTAGTGTGATTGCAGGATCTTAGGGTAGTTCTACTTTTAACTTCTTGAGGAGCCTCCATATTCTTTTCTGCAGTGGCTGCATCACTTTGCTTTCCTACCAACAGTGTTCCTTTTCCTCCACATCCTTGTTAGCGCCTGTTGTTTCTTGTGTTGTTGATTTTAGCCATTCTGACAGGTGTGAGGTGATAGCTCCTTATACTTTTGATTTGCATTTCCCTGATGGCAAGTGATGATGAACATCTTTTTATGTGTCTGTTGGCCATCTGGATGTCTTCTTTGGAGAAATGTCTGTCCAAAGAACCAAGAGATTGACATTTGTCTCTTGGTACTTCTTCTTCCCCTTACAGTCTTCCTTCTACTGGCATGATGAGTTGGGTCTCAGCTTCAAATACCATGAAGAGATATCAGACTAACATCAGACAGATGAGGAAACATTTGGTTCTACCTTTTTTGGTTATAAGAAAGAAAATGTTGAGGAAATTTGGTGTCAGGTTTGGAAAGAGAATATAATACAGTTGATTTGATCCTTGAGCTAGGCAGTATTTCCTTTTGCTTGCAACATCATCATTTCAGTAGGATATAACATAAATATCTCAGACTACCAGTGTGTTTCCTTTCACACACACCAAAAGGGACGCAATCCTAGAAGGATAAGTTGGAATTGGAGAATGCTAGCTGACAAGGAAGTTGTAGAAAAAATGAGGGGATGTATTAAGTCAAAAGCAAAAATTTCCTGCTTCTCAACATATACTTTATATAGTACGTATTAATATAAGTTCTGCTTTGATATAAGGAAAAAAATACATGTTTGCACTTACCTATGTCCTTTTATTACCTTTTTGTTTGGAAATATGAAAGACTATTGCATTGCTCAGTGCCTGTGTTTATAAGTGTAAGGAAGCAAGGTGGGGTTAGAGATGGCATGAAATGAAATTCTTTATATTTTAAGCAATTTGTTGTTTCCCTTTGAATACATAAATTAAACATAAGCTGTTAGAAAGGTCAGGACTTAGCCACAACCCATGTCGAAGAAGACTTAAGACATAAAACCCTAGGTATTGGCATGTTTGACTTATTTTACATAATGTTTCTGAATATCCAGGTTCATTGCTCTAGACTGTGGCTCTGATTAATGATTATACAGATGGAGATATCTTGTCAAAATTGTTTAAATAATGAAATGAAGTCTGGACAGATTTCATGTCAAAACAGAAAATCTGACTAGTAAACATAAGTGACTAGTTGGATGAAACCCCATTAGCCTGAATATCTCTTATAACCCAGAGATGGCAGATTCAGTCTAGAATTAATATTCAAAATATTTAGCTTGTCTTGATAAAGGAGTTAATAACAGGTAGTGGAAAAGGCACTAGAACAGGTTTAAGAATCACTGAGCCTTTTCTTTCTTTCTTTCTTTCTTTCTTTCTTTTTTTCTTTCATTCTTTCTTTCTTTCTTTTAAAGATTTTCTTTATTTATTTGACAGAGAGAGAGAGAGATCACAAGTAGGCAGAGAGGCAGGCAGAGAGAGAGGAGGAAGCAGGCTTCCCACTGAGCAGAGAGCCCAATGCAGGGCTTGATCCCAGGACCCTGAGATCACGACCTGAGCCTAAGGCAGAAGCTTTAACCCACTGAGCCACCCAGGCACCCCTCACTGAGCCTTTTCAACTTTATTCTACCACTTATGAGCCATGTGGTCTTGGGCAAGATGTCTTGACATGTCATACACAAATAACTCTTCTATAAAAATAATGGAGCCTGATGATTCACAGACGTGTACCACTGAAGCAAATAATAATAATAATAAATGGAGATGATGGGGTGCCTGCCTGGGTGGCTCCATCAATTGAGCTCTGACTCTTGCTTTCATCTCAGGTCATCAACTCAGGGTCATGAGATCGAGCCCGCCAATAAGCTCTGTGCTCAGCAAGGAGCTTGAGATTCTCCCTTTCCCTCTTCCCCTCCTCTTGTCATGTACTTGTATGCTCTCTCTCTCAAACAAATAAATCTTTTTTAAACATGGAGATAATAATGCCTACTCATCCTTACTCACACAGTTGTGAGAATTGTTTGAAATGACATTGATGACATAACAATAATCACATAGCAACTCAGTAACTTAATCTTGAGTTCTTAGGTTTTCTTAAACACCATAATCAAATCATCTTTAATTTTTACCAATGACCTAAGAAATAGGTAGCACTTTTTCCATCTTAAAGATAAGAAAACTGCTTCTCCAAATGGTTAAGGACTTACCTAAATTCACATGATAAGTGAGATTTAGAACTAGACTTTAAATCAGCTCTTCCTAGCCATGAAGTCTATACTTTTCTCATTGTATCATAGTAATCTTAGAAAACAGTAGAGTGCCTAACAAGTGGCTCTATGTATAAAACACTTCTCAATTTATGAAGTTTCATTGCTGTAAGCAGAATTACACAGTAAGAGTCCCTATTGCAGCTTTGGTTATTTCTATTTTGATTTTGCAAGCAAGTTCAGAAAAACCACCAAGGTCTACTCATGGCTTAAGACCATTTCAAATGCCACTCAGTTCACAAGCCTTCAATTAAACTCGCAGTCAGTGCTACTTGCTTCCTGCTTGCATCAATATGATATGACTTTTGTCATTGTCAACATAGTCTTTGTATTTTCCTATGCCTTGTTTTTCCTTTAGACCAGAGCTGCTCAATTCAGCAACTACTGGTATAGGTGGTTATTTACTTATTTATGTTAAAGGTATATTTATTTATTTGAGAGAGAGAGTGTGTGTGTGCACAAGGGGGAAGGGCAGAGGGAGAGAGAGGGGAAATAATCCCAAGCAGACTCTACATGGAACACAGAGCCCGATGTGGGACTCAGTCTCATGACCCTGAGATCAAGACCTGAGTGCAAACCAAGAGTCAGATGCTCAACTGACTATACCACTGAGGCCCCCCACTACCAGTGTCAGATGGTTATTTCAATTAAAATTAAATAAAACTTGGGTGCCTGGGTGGCTCAGTGGGTTAAAGCCGCTGCCTTCGGCTCAGGTCATGATCCCAGGGTCCTGTGATTGAGGCCCACATCGGGCTTTCTGCTCCGCAGGGAGCCTGCTTCCTCCTCTCTCTCTGCCTGACTCTCTGCCTACTTGTAATCTCTCTCTCTGTGTCAAATGAATAAATAAAATCTTTTAAAAAATAATAAATAATAAAATTAAATAAAACTTAATGGGGCACCTGGGTGGCTTAGTTATTAAGTGCGTGCCTTGGGCTCAGGTCATAATGCCAGGGTCCTGGGATCAAGCCCCTCATTGGGCTCCCCACTCAGTGGGAAGCCTGCTTCTCCCTCTCTCGCTCCCCCTGCTTGTGTTCCTGCTCTCGCTGTCTCTCTCTCTCTGTCAAATAAATAAAATTTAAAAAATCAAATTAAATTAAATTAAACTTAAAATACAGTTCTTTAGTAAACTAGTCACGTTTCATGAATTCAATAGCTACATGGGGCCACTGGCCTCTGTATTAGACAATGCGTGTGTAGGACATTTCCACCATCACAGAACGTTTTGCTGGGTAATGATGCTCTGGATTAGGCATGAAAGCTACAGCATATGGGTGAAATCTGCACTGCTGCTGGGTTTTGTATATGAACTTCTATCAGAAGACAATAACACTCACTCACTTTATATTGTCTTTGGCTGCTTTTGTGCTAACATGGCAGAGTTGAGTGCTTCCAACAGAGATTGAATGGCCCACTAGGTCTAAAATATTTGTTATCTGATCCTTTGTAGAAAAACAGTGTCAGTCTTGAATTAGACTACAAGCTGCTTGAGGCTGAAAGCTCCAAGCATGTTTCTTTCATTTTGGGTCCTGGTATGTTAGATTACCTATAAGAACGAATTTGTTTGCTGAATTGAGTTAACATCAGATTAAGAAGTTAACCTATGGTACCACATCTAGGAAATGATGGGGTCAAAATTTAAAACAGTGAATCGAATACAAAACTATGTACTTATTTCATGCCACTGTGCTGCTTCTTGTTCTTCTGGGGTCATTAATGCACCAGTCAGAATGATGATGACCATGAGGCAGGGGAGGGTTATCAGTAAGTTCCCCTCTCGCTGGGTTTTATTTACAAACATGCCTCTACCTATGGAGTCTTCACAGAAAAACCAAACCAAACCAAACCAATCACAATAAATAATAAGAGAAAAACACGGACTCATTTGGACTCCTATTCCTTTTCTCATCTTCTTTCTCTCTATTATCCCCTTTGCTTTGCTCTGGTCCAGCTCTGGTGATCTCCTTTCCTCATGAACCTGCGAGGCATATTACTACACACCCAACTCTTTGCAGTCGCCACTGTCTGTGCCTGATGGAAATACTGGGTAGGGATGTATATGTTGTGCACTACAACATGAGGCTGACCATGGCAACCATACTGCCTACAATTCTCTCTCAGCAAACATCCAATGGCTTCCTTTTTGTCTTTTTTCAAGACTGCTCACTGTCATTTTCTCTTGAAGCAGCTCTTGACACTTCCCGCCCCTTTTGCTTGGCTCTATTTTCACTTAGATTCTAACATTTAGATTCTAACATAGTATAATATTTAACTTATTTGTTTGTTGTTTCTTTTCTGTCTTCTATTACCAGAAAACAAACTCCATGAGGGCAGATCTTTCTGCTGTTTATTGGCTTTCTCAGGGCTGACTAAAAGGTTTTGCAGCCAGATATTCCAATCTCTTCCTCTGAATTTCTCCGCTGGCTGGCAGTTTAGACTCATAGACATGGACCTAGGTCTAAAAGGGAAAAGAATGAACTATACAATGAAAATAACAATACTAATGTCTCTCAGTGAGTTCTCCTTTCTTCTTTAATCATAAAGGGGCTTGGCTCTGTATATTTTTATATATTGAAGTAGTTCAGGGAGTGAGGGTTGTGGCCAAATATGCAGAATAAGGAATTGTCTCTGTGAGGGTGAGTGTGAAAGAGAGAAAGGGAGAGGCTGAGAATAGTGATGTTGATTGGAAAGAATGTGAGAGGTTGGATTTGCTCAAAGGCTAGTAAGATGTAAAATATATTTATTGGGCACAGCTGCATATGTGGTGGCAGACCCAATGTGAGCAACTGAATGTCCAATGCACTTAACCAAATCGTGTTCTCATGATTGGTGCTGTATTATTTTGAAGAATTTCTTGGAAGCTGAAAGAGATTCTGTTTGTTCTTTCCTCTAAAAGTTTTTTTTTTTAATTTTCCCTCACCAGGAAAACTTAGAGATTGTCTATAAATCAAATAGAAAGGCAGTAAAAGAAGAATTCAGGATTCTGTTATCCTTCTGGATACTCCCTACATTTTTACTCTAGAAACATAGTGAAAGATCATTTCTGTTCCCTTGAATCATTCTTCTTAACTGAAGGAAACAATATCTCACCGCTATTTCAAAGAATTGATTAATTTTGCATAATCTGGACAGATAAGAAAATCAGGTTCAGTGCTGAGGATCATAAAAAGAGTTTAGTGCAGAGTGTCCTTGCTGTATAATTTAGTGTTGATGCCAATCTTTTAACTGCCTTTGAAGTGGGACTGAAGAGCCTTTTAATAAAAATAATAAGGCTATGAAATTTAGACCTCGTATTGGCTGAAATTGGATAATTAGTTTAGAACTTCTTAAATTACATATTTGGGGGCAGAAAAAAAGTGAGAACCTGATTTCTAACAACACAAGCTATTAATTTAATCTATACAGATTGATGAATATTCACTGGGTGCTCATGAAACACTAACAGCCTTGTGTAGGACCCCACTGGGTCTCGGTAAGTAGAGAGAGAGAGGCTCTGAAGCAGGGAAGCTTTGCCAGGCTAAAACAATCTAACCTCTAGAAGACAGAAGGACAATACCAAGTCAGAAAAAAACCTGTACCCTATCTTATTCTCATTTGTCATTTGTAACCTGTTCTAAATATAATCATCTATCTTGTCCCTTATTTTATCCATTCAATAACCTTGTGTTTATGCTAAAGGAGACTTGGCAGATCAAAAACAAAAACAAAACAACAAAAAACTGTCCCTAGGATCCAAGTATCCTAGCATCTTATTATTAATGTTGACCACTTGAAGTTGACATCATTGCTGAAGAAACAATGCATACCTCGTCTGGTCCCTTGATCCCCAACCCCTGCAGCCTCACCATCATCTTTATCTCTCCCTTTATTCACCTCAGCTTTACTGTCTCTCTTAGGTACATTACAAATGCAGGCATCCTACTGGAGAAGAGTCTTTTTTTTTTTCATTCCTAGTTTTAAAGGGTGTAGGAAGCATCCTGGCACCCTAAACAAATCACCCCAGTTCTTTTTTTTTTTTTAAGATTTTATTCATTTATTTGAGAGAAAGAGAGAGAGAGAGACAGCACAAGCAGGAGGGGCAAGGAGCCCTATGTGGGACTTGATCCCAGGACCCCAGGATCATGACCTGAGCTGAAGGCAGATGTTTAACCAACTGAGCCACCCAGGCGGCCCACCCCAGATCGTCTTTTAAATATAGAATAATCGAATACAATTGAATTGTATTTTCCATGTAATAAAGGAGCTCCAGATGAAAGGTCCTCCTCTCCTTTGAATGGCCCAGGCTTCACAATGGTGAGCTGAAATCATTGATCCTTTACTTGGCCTGCAACACTATATATGGAGCTAGATGTGTGAAACAGTCCTCCAATCTCCGAGATGAAACAGGGTATCAAGTGTATCAAGTGTGATGGGATCTGCAGTACAAACTGTAGATTATTAGCTGGAGAGGTAAAATTATCTGATTTTCTGAGAAGAGACAGCATCATTGGAGTAAGTGTACATAAAAATTCCCCAAATTATTTAGATTCCCTTTATAAAATTACCAAAATACCAGCATATCTGAATATATCTATATTATCATTTTGTCTTTGAAATTCTCTTTTGGAATTATTCTCAGAGCCCTGAGTGCATTTTTCTTTTAATCACTTCAACCTAATCATAGCAACCTTTCACTTCCAAGCAAAGGAGTTGCTTTTCAGAAATAGCCAAAACCAATTTCACCATGTGTAAATAATAGGATAGGTGGTCAGGCTAGTTAATGTCATTTTTTAATCAGAAATAATTGATGAATGTCTCGTATTGAATAGGATTTTTTATAAGTAATATAAGTGCTGCCTACAAAGGCAATTCTAGACTTTCAATTATAATCGGGTCAAAGAATATTTGTCACATGCTTCATAGGTCTACTATACTCTCTTCTCTTTGAAAATCTTTTGTTAATAAGAGGAAAGATTATAGAATGAAGAGAAGAAAGTGTTGTGGGGTTCACTTTCCTTGTTACACAGCTTCAGTGAGTCACCTTGAGGAGTTTAGAAGTGGCCCTCCTTAATACCCACCACCAATTTACAAGTGAAATCAAGTTAGTTTTTCTTTAAAATGATGCCTCCCTATACTGGTTTGGTTGGAAATTAATACAACATTATTCGCCGTAAATTTGGTTCTAGTCATGGATTTTTGAGTGGGAAGAAGGATTTTTATTTAGCCTGTTAAGCTAGGGGTGTGTGTGTGTGCATGTGTGTGGAGAGAGAGAGAGAGTTGGAGAGAAATATCAGAAAAAATTTAACCTCTCATTTTAGAGGTTACACAAAATCCAATTGACCTTTTTAAAAACATCTAATTGTCATGCACCCAGGTACTTTCCGGGCTTGAACTGGCAGTCAAATATCACAGGAAAGGTTATTCTTGTTATTTCAAAAGCTGTTTGAACCAAGAAGTATTGAGGGTCCCTGGGGAGTTTCCAGTTAAGCTCATCATGGTCTTCTCTTTAATTAATTAATTACTTAATGTTTGTCAAGTGTTTTGAAATGCTAAATGAAACGTATGTGTTAATTAGTATTATTTGTGAAAAGCAAGTAAGATATTAATGGTTTCTATTTCCTCATAAATATATCAGTTTAGCTGGCTAACTTATGAACCCAAAGAATAGTTTCATTTCTATACTTTTATAAAATGCATAATGCAAAGAATATGTTTAAATTCAGAGGCACAACGGAAAAGACCTAGATAATATTTTTTCTCTATCTCTCTATCTAGCCTATGCAGTTTGGTTTTATCAGTTGATAGGTTGTCTCTGCAGAGTAAAATAGAAGTGGTGGGTTCATATCTAGGGGTGTTTTACAGTATCCTTTGCATTATTTAAGTAAACTTTAGAATTACATGAGAACCATGAATTTCACATTAATTTAAAAAGAGTGTCTAAGGTAGATAGGAATAAGATTGTTTTCCCATGCTACTCTTCACTGAAAATTCTTAATAGCTGTTTTACTGTATCTTCTGTTTTACATTATTTGTGATAAAAGGGAAGTTCAATCTAGTAGAGCTCAGTTAAAATTTGACCTCATGGTTACAGTGCTCATGAATATATAACTACAGGAAAATACTGGTTGGGACTTGAAACACACACACACACACACACACACACACACACACACACACACACACACACACACACACACACACCAGTGTAGAAAATGAAGGGTGACCGGTACAGCTAACAATTTGGGTTCTCCCCAGTCCATGTCTCCCATTTGTCACTAGATGTTTTGATGCCAAGAGGAATCCAATGCCAGAAGAACAGCTCAAGTAGCGATTTTTGAGACTTTGAAACATGTAATCTTTGTTATTGAACCTGGTGTAGCTGCAAATCATGTTTTTAAATATAAAATTGCAGAAGGTTTTGCAACCTTTAAATCTTTTCTTGTCGTTTTATGATTCTGGTGTTAAATTTTGCTGTGTTAATGTCATCTTCACTTGGTAATATTTACAGCACCTACATCAATGTTGAGGACACACAGAATATTGAAGGATCAACTCTACTTATTCCAAATACACTTTAATATTTTGACTGCTAGACCAGAGTTCGAGAAATAACTGCGGTAGAATGATAATGAGAAGTTTAACAGTTTTATGATGGTTGAAGCTGACTTTATGAAAGTTGATAAATTTCATCTTGTAGGTTTCAATTTCTCATTCCCCACCGAGAGATGGGGAGAATACATTGATACTGCATTTCAAATTGGCTAGATCAGAAGGAACAGCAGCTAAAATCCATTACAACCCAATTACATCCATCAGCTGAAGCTGTGTGCATTCACTCGTGAACATCAGCATTTAATCCATAAAGAGGAACTAATGAGAAATTTGAAAATGGAATCCACGCATCAGTAAGTTTGGAGAGATTTTTCTGGGATTAATGATCTGCCAGAGCATCTTCAACATGCTGGAAAGCTATTCTCTCTGGGTTTGTTTACTGACCAAGAGAAAAAAAAGGGGGGTTTCCTTCTGTCTATTCATCAGATACATGAAAGACTTGACTCATCATAGCCCTTCAAAATGGGATGTCGTGTGCATTGGAAATAAGGTACGTGTTGATGGACGCTGCTTTCCTTAAATTAGAAAAATTAAATTATTGGATGGGAAGTTCCTACCTAGATATTAGTAGTGAATATCCTCTACAAATTCTTCCCCTTCCATAGACACTCAGAAAGCAGTGCCCTTTTTACTTGAGTCCTAGGAGCATGTTTAAAGTTGCACATAGTAGCAATAATTCTGAGCTGTAGAAATTTAAAAAGTAGTTTTCTTTTGTCGTTTGATCTTTGGTGATTTCATAGATAGAAAATAAATACTTGTTGAATAGCAATAACTTAAGGAAGAACAAGGCAGTTCATAGACGGTGTGACATAAACTTGTTCACGATTATGTAACTTTATATGTATAATTTCTGACTGTAATAACCATATAGTTTGTACAAACTAAACATTGGGTGAGGCTTGAGAATTTGGGGAGATTTCTTTTCATCTGGTGAAATTGGTTTCTGACAGCCTACAATTCAAGGATGTTACTGCATCTGAGGTCTGGGTAGTATAGCTATTCAGATGAAAGAAACATGTATCTAGAAGGTAGAGGATCTGATCCTTAATGAAGTTTGGAAAAGGATTTAGCTTACGTTTTTGAATCCCATAGCACAGTATGATTCCTCTATTGCTGGAGTACCTAGAGTATGTTTATCCAGGTAGCTGTGAATATAGAACCTCCTGATGTCAGTGGTCTTAATGGAGGTTGACATGGGATGAAATTAAGAGTCCTTATGTTTTCTATGTCCTTATTTTTTTTCTAAATTCTAGGGAAAAGTTTAGACAAATAAATAGCAAAAGGTATTGAAAGAGAGAATGTATAAAAGGGATAAAATTCTAAAAAAATTTAGAAAGATAAATTTCAAAAGGTATATAAAAGAGTTTGGACTTTACATTTAGCAAAGGGGAGACTTGGAGGATTGTTACGAAGGGATAATGTAGATGTTTCAGAAGGGTTACTTTGATGTGAGGCAGTGAGTGGAGGGTGTGAACACCATGGACCGGTATTTTAAGTAAGAGATATTGGCAGTGAAAACAGTTACTGTGAGAAGAAACATCGATATATTAGAAGTAGAATTAACAAAAAGTTAGTGATTGAAAAACCAGGATTTTGTCTATGACTACTAGGTTGTGGTGGTGCCCTTATTGAGAGAGGGGTACAAGGCAAGGGGAGGAGGAGATTAGTTGATCTTGTCATTCCTTTTAATCTTTTCGAGAATCTGTTTAGAATACACACACTAAAAATAAGTGCCTAGAGTAAGCACTTATGTAGTTACACTTCAAAAGGGCTGGCTACCTGCCTGGCTACCTGACCAGAATTGACACCCTAAGTCCCATTTTTCTTACACGTGAAAAAAGATACCAAGTGAGAGACTTTTAAATAAGAAATTAGATTAGTTTCTCTGTGAATATCAAAATATGTCCTCAGGCACTCTGAATAAAATTTGAGATTTTCTTTTTTTTCTTTTTTTTTTTTTAATNCAAAATATGTCCTCAGGCACTCTGAATAAAATTTGAGATTTTCTTTTTTTTCTTTTTTTTTTAATGTTTTTATTTATTTATTTGACAGAGAGAGAGAAAGAGAGAGAGATCACAAGTAGGCAGAGAGGCAGGCAGAGAGAGAGGGGGAAGCAGGCTCCTTGCCGAGCAGGGAGCCCGATATGGGCCTCGATCCCAGGACCCTGAGATCATGACCTGAGCCGAAGGCAGAGGCTTTAACCCACTGAGCCACCCAGGCGCCCAAAATTTGAGATTTTCTTAAAAGTATTTCTGTTCATGTGTGTTCAAGAGACTAACTCCAGCTAAAGCAGTTGGAGAATTCAGGCCATTTCAAAGCTGGATGAAGTCATCCTGAGATTGAGAGAAATTCCTGATCGGTAATTTCCTATCCTCTGGGGACTTTGGTGGTTTCAAAAATAGTGTAAAGAAATATATATATTTTTTAACCTTTTAGTTACAGTTAGTTTTGACCACATTGACTCAAGAAGGAGTAAGA
The DNA here is from genome assembly GCA_002007465.1 of Ailurus styani. Classification (NCBI taxonomy): domain Eukaryota; kingdom Metazoa; phylum Chordata; class Mammalia; order Carnivora; family Ailuridae; genus Ailurus; species Ailurus styani. The sequence goes on along the minus strand of LNAC01000809.1, from coordinate 438,137 downwards.
ACCTGAAGGCCATGTTTAGGTGATGGGGGAAGGGACAGAAAGTGAGGAAAATAATATAAAAATTAACTAAAATAGGTAAAGGTTCAGAAAACAGATCCCAATTGTTCGGATGGATTGATTAACTGTATTTTCTTAATGTAGTGACAGTTTTCAATGAAATAAAAGTTGATAATATAAAGTGTCAAGATTTATAATATTTAAAAGAGGTAATAGAATTTTTAGATGCTATTTGAGACTCTAGTGTAATACATTCCTAAAGATTCACGAAATTTGTAACTCAATAAAACTAATGTAATGTAAAACTAATAGTAAAATGTGAATGGTGTACTAATACCTACTTTGTCCTCCTAGCATTAAGATGTGGCCATGGGTATTTTCTGCTTTGTTTATATTATGTCCTTGTTCCTACATCTTCTCTTCCTCTCTTCCTCCATTTTATTTATTTAGCAAAGTAGAAAGAAAAGAGAAAACAGGTATTTTATTTAGCCACAGATATTGGAATATCTTCATTAGTAGTTAAACAAAAGGAATTTTTCTGAAGTTACTTCTGCCACCCCACATCCTTGCAGCACCTCAAATTAAACTTACTGACACAACAGTGATAAAGGACACAGGTAATTAGTTGTCCAAACTAAGACTAGTTTGAGGTCTATTCTGCTAACCACAGTAGCTTAGATTTTCTTCTCATTTTTTCTTTAAATTTTGAGATAATTATAGATTTCCAGGAAGTAGAAAAGGTTGTTCAGAAAGGTCCTAATTACTTCTTCCCAAGTTTCCCCTAGTGGTTACATCTTGTTGGAACACTGTCAAAATCAGGAATGTGCGTGTTTAATTTGATGCCGTTTTATCACATGTGTAGATTTTTCTAACCACATCACAACCAGGATACGGAATTATTCCATCACCATAAACATCTCTTGGTGCCATCATTTTGCCAGTTTGAGTCAAGTATAGAAGCCTTACCATTTTTTAATGGTAATTTTAATTTTTAAATTTTCACCCTGTCCTATGTATAATTGTCTTATTTACATATACTTAGATCCACATCAGATGACATTATGTTCATTGCTTTTATTATCAACATAATTCAGAAAAAGGAAGATGAGAAGGAAAGTCTATTGGCTTTACTCTTATTTTTGCCTTTTACATTGTTCTTCCTTCTTGATGTTCGAAGGATACTTTTATCATTTTTGTTTCCTATTTCAGGAACTTCCTTTTGCCATTCTTTGAGGGTAGGTCTACTGAGAACAAATCATCTTAGTGTTTCTACATTTGAGACTATCTTGATTTCCGTTTCTTGCCTAAAAGACATTTTCACTGCGTATAGGATTCTGGATTGACAGTTGTTATTTTTTAGCACTTGAAAAATATTATGCCATGTTCTTCTGGCCTCTATGTTTTTTTATGAGGAAGTCAGAATTATTCAAATTGTTTGTTTTTTTTTTTTTACTATAGGTAAGATATTATTTCTCTCCTTCTATTTTTAAGATCTTTTTTCCTTCTCTTTAGTTTTCTGAAGTTTATGGTGTGTGCTGGTGTGGATTTCTTTGCATTTATTATATTATTTGAGATTCACTAAGCTTCTTAAATATTTAGGTTTATATCATTTCTCAAATATGGGAAGATTTCAGTTATTATTTCTTCAAGTACTTTTTCAGTTCCCACCTATTTCTTCTCTTGGTCTGGACTCCAGTGTTACAAATATTGGATCTTTTATTATAGTCCCACAAGTTTCTGGGGGTCTCATCTCTCCTCTTCTCTTCTCTTCTCTTCTCTTCTCTTCTCTTCTCTTCTCTTCTCTTCTCTTTTCTCTTCTCTTCCCTTCCCTTCCCTTTCCCTTCCTTCCTTCCTTTCCTACCTTCCTTCCTTCCTTCAATATTTTCTTTCTGTTGTTCAAACTTGGTAATTGCTATTGATCTGTCTTTAAGTTTATTGATTATTTCCTCATTCTTTCCATTGTGCTGTTGAGTCCCTCCATTGAGTCTTTAAAATTTCAGTTGTATTTTTCTTTCCTCATCTTCTTTTTTAAATATTTTATTTATTTATTTATTTAGTGCAAGTTGGAGGAGGGACAGAAGGTGAGAAGAGACAGAATCATAGAAGACTCTGCACTGAGCATAGAATCTGATACAGGGCTTGATCTCATGACTCTGAGATCATGACCTGAGCCAAAGTCAAGAGTTAGACACTTAATCAACTGAGCCATACCAGTGCTCCACAGTTGTATTTTTCAGTTCTAAATTCTGATTTGGTTCTTCTTTATATCTTCTATTTCTTTGCTGAGTTTCTCTATTTTTTTCATGTGTTTCAAGCCTGTTTGTAATGAAGTGCTGGTTGAGGCATTTTTATGATGTGTTCTTTAAAGTCTTTGTTAGATAATTACAAAATCTGTATTATCTTGGTGTTGACATCTGTTGATTGTCTTTTCTTATTTAAGTTGAAATCATCCTGGTTCTTGGAAAGATAGGTGATTTTTGGTTATATCCTGGATATTTTGGTATTGCAAGACCCTGGATGTTATTTAAATATGTTTTAGCAGGTTTTTTCTGACACCATGCTGGTGAGGCAAGGTTAGGTGGGGGTGGAAGTCCAGGTTCCCCAGTTTACCTATTTGCTACCTCAGAGAACAGAGGACTGCTTTGCTCCTCATGAGCTGGTGGAAGATTTCAGGCTCCCCACTAGCCTAGTACATCCTTGGCTATGATGAGGAACATTGCCTCATTACTTATCTCAATTGACACTATAAATCAAGGGAAGGCCTTACTTCTTCTGGATAATGTTGAAAGTTCCAGCTTTCCTCTTGGTCTTCTCAGTGACACATGAGAGATTGGAGGGTTCCTTGCCGGGTGGAGATGGACACTTAATTTCCATGGGGCTACATTACTTCTGAGCAGGTATGAATGTCATGGATCCCCACTCAGCCTTTTTTGACACCACGTCAGTGTGTGGATGGGTAGGTGGGTGGGGTAGTTAGAAGACATCATTATAGCCTGAAGAGGGTGAAAGTGTAAGGTCACCACATGGCCTTCACTGGTGGGAATGGAGATGGGGCTGTTTTTCTTCTGTGGTCTTTGCTTGATATAGTTTGGCTATTATCTAAAAGTTTTATGCCTTCCTAGGTTTTCTCTTCCTTGTACTTTAGCTACAGAGACGTGACTTTTGATGGGACTTTTATTGTCTGCTTTTGTTGGTGTTTCCAGATTGCTGGCTTCTCCACACAGTCTGGGATATATATATATATGGCAAAAAGAAAAATCATGAAATTCACACTGTGTCATTCCTTGCATCTTAAGGTCCCAAATAGTGTGCTACCTTCTTCTATCTTTCAGACTCTCCTTATGATTGTTTTATATATAATGTACAGGTTTTTAGTTGAACATAGAAGAAGGAAAAGAGCATCTGCTCTATTTTGGTCTGGAACTGCAAAGTGATTTAGAATTTCTTAAGCTAGAAATTATTCTAATGGAAAGGGAGAAAGACTAATATGAAAAATAAAATTCTATTACTACTTGAAGTTGTGACCCTTAAAATTTAGACCTAAGCTTAGTGAATCTTTATTTAAAACTCACTTTTTCAGATTTCTTAGCACTATGAGGAATACTGATATGTTCTACTTTGAAAGTAAAGTGAAGAAGGGCTTAACACCATGTCTTAGACATGAATTCCATTATTCTCATTTAAGATTAGGGGGAAAATTATTGAGATATAATTGACCTATGACATTATATTAATTTCAAATAACATAATTCAACATTTATATATATTGTGAAATGATCACCACAATAAGTCTAGTTAAAATTCATTGGCATGCATAGTTTCAAAATTTTTATTTTTTAAAATTTTGATAACATCTAAATATGACTAGTATTTTATTGGAAAATGAAACATATTAAAGGGAAATGTAATATAAATTCACTATAAAATAGATGAACAAGCATGGGAAGTACACATACAAAAAGAATCTGAATTCATTTATATAAATACAAATTATAGCATAAAACCTTTGCTGAAAAATTATTTATTAAATATACTTTTCTAATTAGGGAGCAGTTATATAATTATTTGTGTATAAACTTTTCTTATTAAATATACTCATATATGTAGTCAAATACAGTCTAAGTTGCTGTGGAAGAGAACAATAGAGAAAGGAAGAGAGAGAGAAAATCAGTGATCAAACAAGAAGAAAAATGTTTTTATTTCCCAGTCTAGGGGAAGGTGAATATTCCAGAATGGGTGGATGGATAAGCTCCGCGAAGTTTTTAGGCATGCAGGCTCCTTCTTTTTCATTCTATCACCAGTTCTGAAGGGATTTCCTCTCTTCTGCAAGGTCAAGGCTGGCTTACTGGCACCAAGTATTACAACCTTTAGAAAGGGGAAAAGAGAAAGTGGATGGCACACATATGCCCTTCAAGGAACCCATATGGAGTTGCAAACATAATTTCCACACATAATCCATTTGGTGAGAACTCCTTTCTCTCATACCCTTGCTGACTACTTCCCCGAGGATATTACCCCAAAATCTCATTCAGCTACAGTATACAACTTGAAATCCAAGACCTCTGTGTGATGTGCAGTTCTTTCCATATTGTATAGAAGGGACTTCTGGCATCTGATGGACTATGAAATAGAAGATTTATCTTCCCCAATTCTCCACACATACTCAGTATGCATTAAAATCCCACACTGGGGCACCTGGGTGGCTCAGTGGGTTAAAGCCTCTGTCTTCGGCTCAGGTCGTGATCTCAGGGTCCTGGGATCGAACCCCACATCAGGCTCTCTACTCCACAGGGAGCCTGCTTCCTCCTCTCTCTCTGCCTGCCTCTCTGCCTACTTGTAATCTCTCTCTCTGTGTCAAATAAATAAATAAAAATCTAAAAAATAAAAATAAAAAAATAAAAAAATAAAATCCCACACAGTGAAGGGAAGGACCGGAAGCACACAGCTGTCATAGTTCTATAACAATGAAGAAACACCACTGCCAAGGAAGGGTGGAGAATCTCTGCCTTGGCAGTAGTTTAAATTTCTTGGTCAAAGTCCGATTCTGATTTCTGGGAGGAATGGTTTTGTCCAATAACCTCTATTGCTTCTGATTTTTCCCTCTGAGAAATTCTTACTTGTCCATTATTACCTATGCGTATATATGAAAGAGACATCAGAAAAAAAAAACACCCCTCTTCAGGACTGTACAGTCATCAGAGCCCAATTCCTGTGGTCGCCATTTTGGGGATCTTCAGGCTGCTTTATCAATGGAACAATCACACGCTTTCGTAGGCCATGCTTGTAGTTCCATTGACAAAGTAATTTCCTCAAAACTTAGCAGGATTCTGGGTTATCTACCTCCAGAAACATTCATGTGAAAGTTAAAAGAGCAATTAGCTTGTCAGGTCATGATTCTTTAATTAGTGCATTTACTAACTATATGCTGAACTCATCTTTTTCTCTTCCTAATGTAATGATGGTTATTGTGAGGCAATCCAAAACAGTAAGCTTAGGAAGTTTATCAGTCTGTAAATGCCAGTAATCACAAAGGCTCAGTGCTATACAACAACAAGCATTCATTCACCTGTGTCTGCCACTGGTTGTGGTTCAGCTAACCTAGACTTTTCAGATGGGTAACTCTAAGTTACAGTTTGATTCCAGGTATCTCTCATTCTCTTTTGATTGGCACATCAGCTGGTAATTGCAGAGGCAAAAGAAGGCCTTAGCAACCACAGAAATTTGCTATGCCTCTCAAGGCCCATACTCAGATGTGGCCACTCTCATTTGCCCAATTTTCTTTGGCTAATACTAGCCACATAGCCACACCCAAAAGAAAGGGTGGGGGAATATGACCACCTTGAGCTTGGATGCCAAGTCACATGACAAGTGGTGTGGAAACAGGGAGGGAAAAACTTTAGGGCCAATAGGTCAATCTACCATGGGGATTATCACTATTTATCTGAACTTTTCCGCTGATAGAGAACACTCATTCTCTTAAGTATGGTTTGTCTCTTCCAAACTTCCAAGTCCTGGAATCTCTAGCCTCTGAGTCAATTTAGATTGCAGATGGTAAGAAAAGAATTTCCTTTAGGTGGCTGTATTTTTTCAATTACTGCTTATACAGTTACATTTTCCTGACATTTTCATTCTCTCATATATTTTGTTAAAAGCAGCAAAGAGAAGCTAATACAAACCAACATGCTAATCACTTATTAAGCCAGTGTCACCTGTTTTATACTTTATTTCTACTCTGCCCTACTCCCCACCACTTCTGATACCAAATATTCTAGATGTTAATGTTCAGTGACAGACAGAAAACTCCTAGGTACTTTATGAAAAGAATTTAATACAGGAAGCTTGATGCTTATAAAAAGACATGGGAGAATGGGAGTCAGGAGCTGCCACAGCATTCAAGAGCTGTATTCCAGAAGCCAAGAAGCTGCAGTTCCTGCCACTTCTGCTGCCTGTGTGACTGCCTCTCAATACTGCAGGCAGAGCTGGTGACCACACACACATGCTGAGTATGCCATAACTAAAGAAACATATCACCTTGACCTTGCTTGCTCACAGAAAAAGACAACAAACTGCCCTTGTCTTTATTGCCCTACATAGTATTCAGACCAGCACATTAGCTAAGACCCCTATACATCCCAAATCCCAGCTGCAGGTGAGTCTTTGAAATGTACTTTTCTCTGTAGTCAAGAAGAAGCAGAGATGAGGGTAGGAATGGTGATCATATGCCAGTCAACAATGTCTGGCACATATACCGAAGAAGAAACCTTATCCTTCAAATCTCAAATCAGGGGTGCCTGGGTGGCTGAGTTCATTCGGCATCTGGCTCTTGATTTCAGCTCAGGTCAGGATCTCAGGGTTGTGGGATCGGCCCCATGTGGGGGTCCATGCTTGTCGTGGAGTCGGTTTAAGATTCTCTCCCCTCCATTTATGCACATGTGCTCTCTCTCTCAAAAAAAAGTCTGTTTTTGAGAAAATAAATTTGAAAAACAAAGTATGAGCAAATAAAATATCAATGAAGTCTTATAAAATAAGTTATTGTATCAGAAATTAACCATACAGTTTTCAGGAATTAAATAAATACAACTACAGAAAATACCGAAGAGTGGAATATATTTTGGTGAATATTCTCATGTGTACATCACAGAAGAGAATATTAAAATCTATAAATGTAATGGGAATTATAACTTCCTCAAATCTACAAATAATGAAAATGATGTAAATTCGTAGTTAAGTTTTTTGAAATTTATTTTCTTTAAACAATTTTAATTAAATGTTGATATACTATTATAATAAAGAATATATTAACTATAAGAAGAGATATTATTTATCTTTAAACTGTGGACAGTAAGCTTGGCCTTACAGGAGCAAGCACTGATTTGAATTATGATTTGATACATTAACTCTAATTTTTTAAGTATAAAAATGGGAAAAGATATAAAGGGCTCATCACCACCATCATTTAAGAGAATATTGCTGTTACATTGACAGTTTGCCCTTCCACTTATTTTTCTATGCTTGTTTGACATACGTTATACACAGCTTGCTTTTTAAATTTCAGTTCACCATTTACACCTTGATTCATACTTAATTACCTTTTTATCCTTTTACAAATAATACTTGCTGAATATACACACACAGCTCCTTAAACTACATAACTAGACCAGAAATAGTGTAAAAATTATGCACACAATTTAAATTTTCATAATTCCATCAAATAGCCCTTAAGAAACATTAACATGGTATATTTGAAAGAAAGAGGAAAATGCTTTCTTTTCTATATAGTGTTAATTCCCAAACTCTTGGAGGCGGTCATAGAGAGGCTATGACCTTTGGTTGACCAGCTAGCTGGACCTGGCCAATCAGAGGCTTCTGGTTCCTTCCCCTGCCCTTGGAGTGTATGTTCTGCCCACCATCCTCACCACCAGAGCCATTAAAAGAGGCTGCCGTGAGAGAATAATGCGTTATTGAGATCATGTGGGTGGTATTTGGTGACTGAGCCTAGTTAAGGCCTCTATATAAACTCTTAAGGGTCTGGCAAGAGGGTGTTGAGATTTGCTCCTCTCGTGGCCACTCGAGACAAGCTCTATAGGTAAGTTCCCTCCCTTAAAACCACTGTCTATCTTTCTGGAAAGGTCTGCCTTTTTCTTCTGTCTCTCTCTGCCCTCTGTGTCAGTAGTGCGGGTGGCAGTATCAGATTTCACCCACTCCTGAAGCTCCCAAGATGGCGAACCACCACAAGCTTTGCCAATCTATTAAGAAATAAAATTACCATTGAGATTTAAATTTTTATTACCTTTATTATCAGTGAGATTAAATATCTTTTCATATTTTTCATTTCTTTTTTTTTTAAGATTTATTTATTTATTTGATAGAGAGAGAGTGACAGAGGAACACAAGCATGGGGAGTAGGAGAGGGAGAAGCAGGCTTCCCACGAAGCAGGGAGCCTGATGCGGGGCTCGATCCAGATGCTTAATGGCTGAGCCACCCAGGTGCCCCTATTTCTTTTTCTGAAAATTGCCTGTTTATTACAATTTGTCATCAGATTTGGGAATTTTAACTTTTTAAATTTCTGAGAACTAGAATATATACATATGCATATATATAATATTCTATACATAAAAAGTTTCTTGTCACATTTTCCTTTTTCACTTTACTATGCAGTGATATAAAATATTCTTGTACTTTGATCTTTCCAATAAATTAATCTTTTTCTTTATGGTTATGTTATGCTTAAAAACACTATTGTGCACCACAGTTACAAATAAGTCTTCTTTAAGTATTTGAGTGATATGTATTTTTTATTTTTAAATTTCTTAAATTTTATTAAATTCTTAATTTTAATTCCAGTGTAGTTAACACACAGGGTTCTATTAGTTTCAGGAGTACAATATAGAGATTCAACAATTCTATGCATTGCTCAGTGCTCATCATAAGTGTATTCTTTAATCCCATCACCTACAGAACAATATTCTTTAATTAACTCTTTAGGCATACTTTGCAAATAATAAAACACATTTTAAATGTATAGTTTAATGAGTTTTGACACATTTATGTTTATTTAATGAACTTCCTAATCAAGATAGAGATTATTTGTATCCTCACAGATGCCTGTTGGCCATTTTCCACATCCTCTGCTCCAGCAACCACTGAACAGACTTCTATAGGATAGATTAGTTGTACCTATTCTAGAATTTCATATAAATAAATAATAGCGTGTACTATTTTATGTCTAACTTCTTTCCTGAGAATATGGATTTTCAGATTTATCCATCCATGTTACTATATATATCAGTAGTTCATTTCTTTTTATTTCAGATACTGTTCTATCATACAAATGTAGCAATTTATCTTGTCACCTGTTAATGGACATTTGAGTTTCAAGTTTTTGGCTATTATGGGTAAAGCTGCTATGAACACTTATGTACAAGTGTTTCTCTGAACATATGTATTCATTTTCCGTAGGTATTTACCTAAGAGTGGGATTGCCAAGGGTTTCAGTAAGTATATTTCAATTTTATATGAAATTGACAAACTTTTTCTAAAGCAGTTGTCCTATTTAACATTTTCATTGGCAATTAATGGGTATTAGTTGCTTCATATCCTTGCCAGCACTGGGTATTGTTTTTTTCTGTCATTCTAATGATGTGAAATCATTTTAATTTGCACTTCTTTGGTGACCAATAGAACTGAACATATTTTCATGAGCTAATTGGCAATTCACATACCTACTCTTGTGAAGTATTTATTGAATTCTTTGACTATTTTTTTTAAATTTTGTCTTCTTACTAGTCAGTTGTAAGCGTTTATTATATATTCTGTGTATAAGTCCTTTGTTGTATGTCACAACTATTTTCTCCCGGTCTGTGGCTTATGTTTGTTTTCATAACAGTGTCTTTTAATTGTGTGTGTGTGTGTATGTGTATGTGTGCACATTTGCATGTGTGTGTTAAAGTTTGACATTTGAACCATTTTTAAATGTACAGTTCAGTGGCATCCATTATATTTACAATGTTATGCAATCATCATCCCTATCTATTTCCAAAACTTTTCCGTTACTCCAAACAGATGCTGTAACCATTAAGCAATAACGCCTGATTCTTTCTTTCTCCCAGCCCTGGTAGCTTCTAATGTACTTTTGGTCTCTATCAATTTGCCTATTTCTGGGTATTTCATAGAAGTAGAATCATATAATATTTGTCCTTTTGTGTCTGGCTTCTTACACTTCATATGTTCTCAAGGCTCATCCATGTTGTAGCATGTATCAGAACTTCATTTCTTTTTATTGGCATCCCCCAGTGTGTATACCACTTTCGTTTATCCATTTGTCTATTGCTAGATATTTGAGTTGTTTCTACCTTTTGGCTATTGGGACTAACGGTGCAATGAACACTGGTATACAAGTATCTCTCTGCATCCCTGTTTCTAATTCTTTTGGGTAGATGTGTAGGAGTGGATTGCTGAGTCACATGGTACTTCTGTGTTTAGTTTTAGAGGATCCATCATCCTGTTTTCTATAGCAAATCCACCATTTTATGTCCCTATCCACAATGTGTGAGGGTTCTAATTTCTCCACATTCTTGCCAGCACTTATCATTTTGCCTTGATTTTTAAAATAATCATCCCCGTAGGTGTGAAGTGGTATCTCATTGTAATTTAGATTGTATTTCCCTAATGACTAAAGATGTTGAGGATTTTTTGGGTGCTTATTTGTCCTTAATATATCTTCAATGTAACAATTTCTATTCAAGTCTTTTGCCCATTTTTAAGGTAGCTTTTGTTGTTGTATTTTAGGAGTTCTTTATATATTCTGGATATTCCTTATTAGATATGATTTGCAGATATTTTCTCTTAATCTGTAGGGTGTCTTTTTACTTTCTTGACAATGTATTTTTATGCCCAAAAGTTTTCATTTTAATGAAGTCTAAATTAACTATATTTTCTTTGTTGTCTGTGCCTTTTCTGTTATATCTAAGACGCCAAATCCAATATTGTAGAGATTTGCCCTTGTGTTCTCCTTCGTGAGTTTTATGGTTTTAGTTTATATTTGGGTCATTGATTCATTTTGAGTTCATTTACGTGGATGATATGGGATAGAAATCCTGCTTTGTGTGTGTGTGTGTGTGTGTGTGTGTGCATGTGTGTAAATCCAGTTGTTCCAGCACTATTTGTTGAAAACACTATTCTTTCACCATTGAATGAACTTGGCACCCTTGTCAAAATCAACATAGATTTATGGGTTTAATTGTGTCTTTGGAAGAGCAGAATATTAAAATATTGTGAATACCAATATTTTAGTGCTTTTTTTTCTAAGTCAGTCTAAATAATCTTTCCTTATACAAAGGTTACAAAGAAGAACTCTTTGTATAGATATTGTTTAGATTTTCTTTCTAAACAAATTTATTTAGATATTTAGATATTTCCTTCAATATGTTTAGATATCCTTAATTTCTTAGTATTTTATCGTTGTCAGTATGGGGACATACACTATACAAGGATCCTTTTGTCAAATGTATTCATAAGCATTTTTTTCTCTTTTTTGCTCTTTGAGTGCTCTTATAAATGCCATTTAAAAATTTTGTTTCTAGGGACTCCTGGGTGGCTCAGTTGGTTAAGTGTCTGACTCATGATTTTAGCTCAGGTCATGATCTCAGTGTTGTGAGATCAGGTCCTAAGACAAGCTCCACACTAGGTGTGGAGCCTGCTTAAGTTTCTCTCTGTCTGTCCCTCCCCACCATGCTCCTTCTGGCTCTGGCTCAAAAAAAAAAATTAATTTCTCCTTATTGCTAATATAGAAATTGTGTGTGTGTGTGTGTGTGTGTGTGTGTGTGTGTGTGTAACATTGCTAAATTCATTTATAACTTTTAGACTATTTTTTGGTATATTTTTAGATTTCCCACATCCACATTCATGGCATGTATGAGTAAAAACATTTCCTCTTGTCCTTATTTTCTTTATCTTTCCCATTCTCCCTTCAAACTTTGTGATTTTATTTGTTTTGCTGGCCTTATTTCACCAAACAATACCTTTAATACATTACTGGATAAAAGTAGTGAGAGTAAGTAGACTTACCTTCTCCCAATAGTAGGGATTCATTTGTTTTCAGCAGTAAGTAAAAAGTTAGCTGTAGGTTTTTTGTACATGCTATTTATCATGTTCAGGAGATTTCCTTCTCTTCCTAGTTGAAGTATGTGTGTTTGTTTTGAAGAAATATTGAAATTTGCCAAATATTTTATAGCTAATTCATCTCTTGGTTTTTTAAGAATTAAAAAAAATTTTAAGTTCTTCTAATTTAATTATATTTCTATTAATCATCCCATATACTGATGACATATTGACATATGTTTAAATGATGTGCTACATGGTATACAGATATGTCTAAAATTTATATCTTTATTGTGGAATATATTTTTCTCAATCAAATAAGACATTTTAAAATCTGTTTATTTTTAAAACTCAATTATCACATGTTTGGTATTTATATTATTTTACTTGCTCTCATTTTCTCTTGTCTATCTTTCCCACTTCCTTCTAATTCAGCATTTCTTGTAAACAATGTGGGTTTTTAAAAAGTTTTTATTTAATATAGAAGAGCTATTTTCTTTTAATAGATGATTTAGGTTTAATGATAGATTTTATGAACACAATTAATACAGATGATATAATAGATATAATAAAAGAAAGGAACCTGGCACTGAAGGAAAAGAGAACACATAACCTTTTTGAAAAAAAATAGGGCACATAAAAATAGGTCCAGAATTAATGCCTTAACAGAAATTCCAATTAACTCCTAAACCAGATAAGATACAGTCCATATGTCCCAAATATAATTCAATAAAAACAGAAGCCTAACATTTTTACATAGGTAGGACTTCAAAATTGTTCTTTTAAATAAATTGTTAAATATAGACATAGTCTAAATAGAAATTGACAACTATTTTGATACTAAAAAACATTAAGGGCAGCATATATCAAAAGCTGTGGTATCTGTCCAGTCATAGCTGAAAAAATGAGAGCATAAAAATACATATATTTAAAAATAAAAATTTAAAACCAATTGTGTATAAAAAACTAAGAAGCTTGGGGGGAAGCAAAGCTAAGGGAAATAAAAGGAATAGTAGAGATAAAACTAGAAAGTAATGAAAAACAGAAATAGAAGAGGTGACCAATAAAAGCAAAAACAAATTCTTTAAAATTATCAATAAAATGCATGAACTTGGGTAACTTTCACACACACACACACACACACACACACAAAATATAAACAGATAACAGTAGGAATGAGAAAATAAATGATAATCTAAATTGAGTACCAATTTAAATATAGCTTATGTTAAAAATTCAGCACTTTAGCAAAAATCATTTTTTATTGATACAAATTACCAAAGCCCACCTAAGGAATAGCACAAAATATTGATAGTACTTAGGGAAAATATTCGAAGCTTATCTGCAATGACAAGGTGAAACGGGATCAAGTATTTTATGGATGAGGCTAACTGTATTTCCAAGGAAAAAATAATTTCCTTGTAAGAGTTCTTTTTTTTTTAATTGGAAAAAAGGAGTAGAATCTTTTTCACAGCATTCTATGGATGTAATATAACTCTGATATCAGAAATGAACAAAAATAGTGCATAAAACTCATGAACACGGATATGAAAATCATAAATAAACTATTACCAAATTAATTTCAGGAATGCATTAGCAGACTACTAATTATGCTCAGAAGATGTAGGCTGAGAATGCAAAAGTATTTCACATTATGAAACATATGCATTAATATAATTAGTACATTAACAAATTAAAGGAGAAAAGTGAATAAACATTTCAATATGGATGAATTGAACATGATTCATTACAATATTATTGACTCAGAAAAAAAGCTCTTAGTAAGCTAGTTAGAGAAATACATTTTTTAAACGTGGCTTTAAAAATCTACAAAAATCCTTTAGATATTTCACTATGATTTATGATGTTTTCTTAAATGTGGTCAGTTGAATAATACACCTCCCTCCAAACAAGAGTCCTAAATCCTGCAACCTGTGCATATGTCACCTTACATGGTAAAAGTGACTTTGCAGATGCAATCTTAAGGATCTCAAGATGGGGAGATGATCCTGGATTATGTGGGTGACAGGAGGTTAGACCTAGGGGCTACGAGGACAATGTAGTGATATAAGCAAGTGATGCAAAGGAGCGAATGGCAAGGAATGTAGGAGGCCTGCAGAGGCAAGGAACTGGTTCTCCCTTGGAGCCTCCAGAAGAAACCAGCTCTGCCAGTACCATATTGATCTCCCTGCAACTCATTTAGAATCTGACCTCCAAAACTGTATAAGAATACATTTCTGTTTCAAGTCATAAAGTTTGCGGTTATTTGTTACAATAGTAGTAAGAAAGCTAATACAGAAAGAATTATAGCAATCAGAAATAGAAAAAGGTTGCCAGTTACTATGTTAATACTGATATTTATTAAAGAGATTGGACCACGAACTAAAATGAAAGTAAAAGAATATGTCTCTGTACACACACAGAGGATATATATAACAGAGACAAACTATCTACCAAAAAAAAAAAAAAAAAGAAAGAAGAAAGAAAAAAAATCAACAAGAATCAATGGAAAAACTATCAGAACTAGTAAGAGTACAGGAAAGTAGCCAGATAAAAATCAATATTGAAAAATCAATATCTTTCTTATACACTAGCAATGGCCAATTTAAAATGTAATAGAAAAATGGGTCCCATTTAGAATAGCCACAAGGTCATTAAATACCTATGATTAGGTGTGACAAGAAACTTGTAAAACCTACTGGAAAAAAAAAAAACAACTAGTTTACTGAGGGTCATAAAGCAAGCCCTGAAAAAAGAGGAAAGTTGAATTATATTCCCGGTTAAAAATGATTTAGTGTTTGAAAGAGGTAAATTATCCCCCTGTTATTCTTCATATTAAGGTTAAATTGAAAATTAAAATAGATTATGATTTTAAATATATTGTGGAGAAATGGAGGAATATTTGAAAGGAAACAACTAGAAGATAGTCCCATCAAAAATCAAAACAAATTATAGAATTACAATTTAAACAGTTTGGTTATTGCAGGAAATAAAATTGGTACAAAATATAAAGTTCAGAAATATTCAGGTTTTTATGAGAATTCAACTTATCAAAAATTAGACATATGAAGTAGGGTGTCAAAAGATGGAATATATTACATCGATACTTTCACAATTGGTTATCCATTTGGAAATTTTTATTTAGCTCTCTCCATAACTGCAGTAAAACCTAACTTACTGCAGATGGGGTCAAGAGCAAAATAGAAAACATGTCCCTAAGGATTTTAGAAGAAAAAGCAGGAAAACATTAAAAATATTGGAATTGCAATGACTTTCTCATTATAATATAAACTTAGAAGTGACAGGAGAGATAATCTGTATAATTTACTGCACATGAATTATAAATTATATATTGTTAAAGAGATAAAATGAAAATAAATGTATCATCTATGAAAACCAAAGCATCAATCATTAAATACATTAGAAATCCTACAAATCAACAAGAAGAGACAAACAGTTCAGTAGAAAAATGAGCAAAGGACTTGAAGAAGCAATTGAGACATCCACACATACTCATATACACAAATATAGATGTCAACATCACTAATATTCACACTTGGCAAACAACTAAAGGAATGATAATCAGAGATCGGCAAGGTGATACAGTTAGATCCTACTGCATAACTAAGTACCCTTAAAACTTAGCAATTTGAAACAGTATTTATTTATATTTATGTGGTTAGGAATCTGGAAAGTGCTTGTCTGTGTTTCTGGCTCTAAGTCTCTCTTGAGATTACGGTCAAAACATTGGCTGAAAGATCCATTTCTAAGTTCACTCATGTCGTTATGGTCCTTTGGTTCCTTGTGAGTTGTTGGACTGAGGGTTTCTGTCCCTTGCCATGGCACATGGGTCTCTCCAAGGGGCCACATGGCATTCTTGATTCCCCCAGCCTGAAAAGGAAAGAGAGACTAATATGAAAGTCACAGTCTTTTTATAATGTCTCATCACTAAGATACTCTGTTAAAAATGATTCAGTTTGAGTCCAGCTGTGATCAAGGGAAAAGAATTATGTCAGTGTGCGAATATCAGGATACAGAGATCATGAGGAGCCTTTTCAGAGGTTTGCATAATCTTATTTGGAAAATAGCCTAGTGGAATTAATTTCAGAGAGCACTGAGGTATTATCTACTGAAACTTAAAAGGCACAAACCCTGAACCCCAAACTCTGAAATCCCTCTTTATAAATCTATTCTTTTCCCTTTTTATTATTTGCTTATTTACATTTTATTTATTTATTTTGCTTCAATTTTTATTTAAACTCTAGTTTGTTAATATGTAACGTAATATTGGTTTTGGGAGTCGAATTTAGTGATTCGTCACTTACAACACCCAGTGCTCATCACAGCCAAGGATCTCCTTAATCTCCATCAACCATTTAGCCTATCCCCCACCTACCTCCCCTCCATCAACCCTCAGTTTGTTCTCTATAGTTAAGAGTCTCTTATGGTTTGCTGCCCTCTCTTTTTTCCCCTTTTCCACTATGTTCAACTGTTTTGTTTCTTAAATTCCACATACGAATGAAAGGATATGGTATTTGTCTTTCTCTGACTTCACTTAGCATAATACCCTCTAGTTCCATCCATATCATTGCATATGACAAGATTTCATTCTTTTTTATGGCCGAGTAATATTCCATTGTATATATATCTAGCACATGTTCTTTATCCATTCATCAGTTGATGGACTTTTGGGGTCTTTCCATAATTTGGCTATTGTTGATAATGCTGCTATAAACATTGGAATGCATGTGTCCCTTTGAATCAGTATTTTTCATCCTTTGGTTAAAGTTAAATACCTAGTTAGTTAAATACCTAGTAGAGCAATTGCTAGATCCTAGGGTAGTTCTATTTTTAGTATAAATCTATTCTATAGATGTATTTGCACAAGGGTTTGAAGATAATATGCATGAGAATGTTCATTGAAAAAAATGTATTAGTGAAAATGAGAAGCAGCCTAAATTTTCAATTATGGGCAAGCCAATTATGGTACAGGGTATCTGTGGAGTTTAGTGCAATAGTTAGAATGAAGTAGAGTTATGTACTGGCAAGGAGAGTCTTTAAGCCATATAGTAAAGTGATGAAAAACAAGTTATAGAACAATGCCTTGACTCCAGTGGAATCTCATTATATAAATTACAAATAAAGGGAAAATTAAAAATAAAGTTAAAAATAAAAATGAGTTTTTTGAATGCATGTATTTAGAAATGGAATATTTTGCCTTATAAACTCATGACTTTGAAATTCTTTTTAAGAGGAAATGTATTAGTTAAATAACTTTTTAAAATAAAAGAATACTTAGAGTAGGTAATTTNTAATCTCTCTCTCTGTGTCAAATGAATAAATAAAATCTTAAAAAAAAAAAATAAAAAAAAAAAATTGAGTTTTTTGAATGCATGTATTTAGAAATGGAATATTTTGCCTTATAAACTCATGACTTTGAAATTCTTTTTAAGAGGAAATGTATTAGTTAAATAACTTTTTAAAATAAAAGAATACTTAGAGTAGGTAATTTTTTAAAACAATGATATTACTGATAACACTTTTAGTTTAATTGGGTCCTAACAACTTGGCATGCCTTAGCTTCAGATAAGCATTATACAAGACATATATATTTTTCTTTTATTGACTAGATATCAGTTACAAATCCTAGAATCTGAGATTACGTCTCACATCTACTGTAAGCTTAAATTCAAGTACTAGAAAAAATATGTTGCAGACAGTTGTAGATACTATCAGGTCAAGTCATATTTTTATGACAATCTCTGTAGGAAGAGAACCTGGTGGAAAATTAAACATGGAAGGGCAGCTCAATGGATTTTTCTTCTGATTAAAATACAACAAAAACAAAACATAAAAAAGGAAGCCAGCCAAGCTGAAGTTTTTAGTATGGCAACAATTATTTACTCCCTCTTCTCTTGACTATTACATTTACTATTTGGGTTTCCATTTTGTGATAATATAAATAGTCCAAATTAAATAATTTTATTCAAGTATAAATCCAAATCTCACAAATTGTAGGTATATAGCTTGATACAGTTTTACAAAAGTGACTTTGAATCGAAAGAGATTGAACATTACCAGTATTGAGGAGAGCCCTTCATGAATGCACCACTAGTCACTCTTTACCTCCTCATCCCACTGGAAAATACAATCCTGATTTCTAACATAATACATTTGAAGTTTATATGGCTGGAACCATTCTAAAAGCATTATATCATCTCACTTCTTTTTCTTAATATTATGTTCGTAAGATTCACTGGTGTTGCATATAGCCACAGTTTATCTGTGCTATTACAGATAAAGTTAGAATGAAGTAGAGTGCTATTACAGTGAATGGAAAATTTAGGTTGTTTTTTCAATTTTTTGGCATTCACGAATTACGATGCCATGATCATTTTTGATCTTGTCTTTTGGCCTTATATATAGACATTTCTGTTGAGTAAATACCTAGGTAAATAGGGCATGCAGATGTACCAGCGGTTACTTCCAGTTTCTAAAATGATTTACTAAATTACAATTGCTTCATATCCTCCCAACCCTTTTTACCAGAAGTTTGTTTTTGTTTTCAAGTTTTTCTGCTGAGTTCTTAATGGAATTTTAATTGGTTTTAATTTATATTTCCTTGATAATCAATGAAATTGAACATCTTTTAATAATTATTGACCAGTTTGATGTTTTGAAGTACTTGATCAAGTCTTTTGCCATTGTTTTCTATTTTGTTATGTACCTTATGTTGATTTTGTAGGAGTTCTTTTTTTTTTAAAGATTTTATTTATTTATTTGACACACAGAGAGAGATTACAAGTAGGCAGAGAGGCAGGCAGAGATACAGGGAGAGGAGGAAGCAGGCTCCCTGCTGAGCAGAGAGCCTGATGCGGGCCTGATCCCAGGATGCTGAGATCATGACCTGAGCCGAAAGCAGAGGCTTTAACCCACTGAGCCACCCAGGCGCCCTTTTGTAGGAGCTCTTTATGTATACTGACTATGAATTCTTTGTCAAACAAATATGACAAACATCTTCTTCCACTATCTTAGGAGGCCAAGGTTAGAATGTGATTCTTTGCTGTTTTCAAGGATAATCCTTTATTCAAGTATATGTTCTGGTTACATATCTTCATTCTCTTGTAATAAATGTTAGATAAGCCCAACCCATTTTGTACTCATCAGGAGAAATTTATTCGTTTCCCTTCTATATATTTAAATCCACTAAGTACAGCTGTTTTATTCCTAGCTTCCGTCCGTGAAAAAATATAGATTAGGTCCCCGTGACTTTTCTGATCCCTCTTGGTTAAAGTCTTATAGTCACACGTTCACAAATAGTTCTAATTAGCTAAGTCATTTTTCCAATCCTGAAGTCAGCTCAGGCTCTGAACTTCATCTTCCATTCTATCTTCTTGCCTCTTTATCTCGGTCCTGCTGTGGATTGTACCATTGCCTTGAGTATGTCTGTATGTATTTACCCACACTTTTTCCATAAAATATTATTCCTTCTTCACCTTGCTGACTATCAGGGTCAGAGTCCAGGAAAGAAGAGAGGTAAATAGGATAAGATTTTTTTTTCATGCCTTGTATTATGGTTGGGGGCTTCGGCTCTCTGGGTCTGTCAAGTACTTAGCATTGACTTTCCCATGGATGCTTCCATAGGTTTCGAGAGGTTCCTATTAGATAAAACTCAGTATCCTTAGACTTAGCACTGTACTTTTCCAGCTGGATGCTACTGTCTCAGCCCTGTTTGTTTTTTGACAATTTCTTCTATTCAGATGCTCTTAGAGTACCATGCCTTAGATAAATAGCTATAATCTCTTGTCTTTAAATTCATCATGAACTTTAGTTCACTGTAACCTACTCCCAAACATAGAGGATGCATAGCTGCTTCTGTGAGTAGTCCTGGAGAAGTTCTTCTCTTTTGACTTCTGGTGAAAGTAGAGTCACTATTCCCCCCTCCTATTTCCCCACTAGATTGAGGAGAGTACATTCTCAACACAATTTTACTTCAGATCCTTCTTATGAATTCCTGACATTTCTAATGCCTTTTATTCACTTGACGTTCATGAGTTGCTCTATTGATTCTGGGAATCTACTTTGAGATTTTTGCTTTATAGACTCTTTCACAGTATGCTTCAGTATCCGTCATCATTTATGTTATGACTCCTAGGTTGAAACTGCCAAATGATATCTTATTCATTCACTCATTTATTCATTCACTTATTCATTCATTCATGTATGCATACATTCAACAAATATTATTTACTATGTGCTAAGCACTGCTTTTGACACTGTGGCTAGAGTAAAGAAAAGAGAAATATCAGAATTCTTGCCCTCTTTCTAGAGAGGAGACACACAACGAGATTACATATAAGTTATATTGTACATTTGAACATGGCAAGTAAATTTAGAAAAAATAAAGGAAGAAAAATAAGAGGTGGGTAGGGATATGGAGACAAGTATAAATACAAGAGTCAAGGCAGGTCTCATTGAAGCAAATAATCTGAGAGAAGATTTCTATGCAGACAGTGTTTCAGACAGATGAGCTGAGCTGGGAGCACGCTTGGCTTGTGTAAGGGACATACAGGTGGCCAGTGGCTGGAATAGCATGACAGAAAGCATAGACTCACTGGAAAGCTAGAGTGCAAGAGAGTTGACTGCTGTTCTTTTTGCCGCCCCCCCACCCCTCATTAATGAAGGAAAGCTTTTGAAGGATTAGAGTAGAAGAGTGACTGCTGACTCAATGTTTCTACATGATCATTCTGCTTTTATATAGACGTGGATTTTAAGGAAGATGAATATAGAAGCAAGGAGACTAGTTAGAAAGCTATCGCAATATTCCAGGCAAGAGGTGATGGTGGATTGGATTAGGGAAGTAGCAGCTGAAGTAGCAAAATAGAAAAGTCAGGTTAAGGATATATTTTGAAAGTAGATATGAGCGAATTTGCTGACAGATTTTTATGTGGGATATGAGATAAAGAGAGGAAGTAAAGGTAATGTCAAGGTTTTGGTCCAAGCAACTGGAAGAGTTAATTATAATTAATGGATGTAAGGGGAGGAGTAGTTTGGCAGAGGCTAGGAGAAGCTAGTGAACAAGGCCATGGGTTCATTTTCATTTCTTCACGTTTAAATTAATTTACATAGCTATCTTATTGAAGGTGTTGAGCAGGCTGTTAGATCCATGAATCTGGAGTTCAGAAATTTCGTGGAGAGGTCTATACTCAAGACACTAATTAGAGAGTCCTCATAATATGCATGACAGAATTGGATCATCCAGGGTGGGAATATAAATAGAGAAGGGAAGAGGTTTAGAGACTGAGTCAAAGTCACACAAAAGGATAGAACCATGAGGAGCCAGCAAACTGACTGTAGGAGTGACTAATGAGATAAGAGAAAAACAAGAAGAATGCAGTACAGAAAGCCAACAGAACATGCTCAAGGATGAGGGGATGAACACTTGGGTCAAATGTACTAGTAGATGTAATAAGATCAGAACTGAATTTTGATCATTGAATTTAATAGCATGAAAGTCACTGATGACCTTGAGAAGGACACTTTTAGTGAAGTGATGAAAACCCTGTTTGGATTAAATAAGAGAGAAAATGGGGGAAATTAAAAATTTCAGTTATGGACCACTCAATGCAAGTTTTGCTATAAATTAGAAAAATGTGGTAACAGATAGAAAGGGAACTGGAGTCAAGAGTGGGTTTTTAGAAAGCCTAAGTCTGTATCTCCATCCAATCATCTAGTAAAGAGAGAAAAACTGACCAGGCAAGTACGAGGGGAGTTTTGCTGGATCCATGTCTTTGTGGGGAAGAGATGGGATGTAAGTTAGTGCCTAAAGGCAAAATTTCCTGAATAACCATGGGAGAAGAACAGTTCAAGAAACCGAGGCTAGGTTATGTAGACTCATTTCCATGGACATTGAAATTTCCTAGATATGATAGAAGAACAATGTTGGAGAGTATTAGCCCCAACCTGACCTAAAACAATGAGGGTAGGAGACCCAATGGTTGGCAGATGGCGGAAATGAGGAAATGATAGGAGTAGAATGGGTAAAGGATCGGAGCTGAGGTTTCACTAATTCAGAGGGCTTTGGAGCACAATTTTAGAACAAGAAGATGAAAGAGATAATCAGGGAAGAATTTGAGAATGCAGTTTTTCCTGTTGAGGAATAATGAATTCTAGAGGGCACACTCGGGCAGGTTCCCAGAGTGGGGAGAGACTGGAGACCAGGAGGGAGTATAGGATGTCATGGGAGGATAAGAGTAAGGAGATGAATGGGAGGACCTAGGAATCCTAGGCCTCCCATGATCCCTGGCCTAAACCACGATGAGGAGCATAATGAGATAAGTCACAGTGACTCAAGGGCAATAAGTAAGCTTTGACTTTGAGTGGTGGCTGTGAAAGTGGGGATTCCTCCCTCTTCCTGAAGTAGGCTTAAGGGCTCATGCGTTAGCCTCACTCTGAGCTCAGAACTTCTTCATGACCCTTGCTAATAGAGGGCAGGAGTCAGTTTCTAGTTCTCATTCTCATGTAGAATATGCCCCAGATTTTTTTAAACATTATATTGACTTGCAGTTAGCTGTTTATAGAGTGTATATGCTAGAACAGCACAGATCATTTTGACTTTGGTTCAATATCATTGTTTTGGTCATTTGATCAGTTTAATAATATGACCATATAATCTCTCTTTGCTTTGTAACTCCATTAAATAGGGAGGAATGATTAGATAAAGTTTAACATAAGACACAGACTTAGCTGATTTATTGGGTGCTGTGAAATATGGAGGAAGGATTTTTTTTTATCAATTGTGTCCTTTATTCTGTGTATCATTACCTGATTAGTGTAGGGATCAATAGAGTAAAATATACGGTT
Source organism: Ailurus styani (assembly GCA_002007465.1). Lineage (NCBI taxonomy): Eukaryota > Metazoa > Chordata > Mammalia > Carnivora > Ailuridae > Ailurus > Ailurus styani. The sequence continues at coordinate 415,177 of LNAC01000809.1, read as the reverse complement.
TTGACCCAAGGCAAGGAAGCTCCAAAGGATGGGTGTAAAGGACAGTTATATGGAGATTATTTGAGTTCCAGAAACTCTTCTGATGATATTTCTTAAGATCTTTATCTCTTAGAGCCTAAATTTTGATTTTAAAGATAATTCCTGTTCTATAGTATTGATTTAGATTTGAGACTGGGGAAAAGTCAGTCTTATCTTGCACATTCTGGTAGCGTTTTCCTTCAGCATTTGCTTTCAGACTTCAGAACTGATCCTCAAATGGACAGTTCTGACAGGTGGCTCCTCAGAGAGTCCTCTTCCCTGGGCTTCTCATTCAGTAGAAACAATAGCCAGAGATGGGATAGAAGAACCTGGCAAACAAGAGATAGATTAAACTCACTAGGTGTCAATAATGGATTATGTCCGAGTCATGAAGAGAGTTGGGGGAAATAATTTGAGAAGATGTACCAGCGATGAACATGAGCAATCAGTTTTATTGGTATGTTTCTTCAGTGGGAAATTTAATATCAGGAGTCAGAGAACCAATATTCTTAGACATATTAGTAATTCTCAGGGATTAAGGAATTAAGTTATGATAGGATAATAAGTTCTGATTGGCACTTGTCTCCTCTGATTTCTTCCTCAGCCTTTCAGATCATACACACGCATACACACACCTACCTTTCTTATTCTTTATTTCCTGGATTTCAATCACTGCCAAGAGCAGTACAGTCTGATTTATATATGCTGTAACTGCCTGCTTCTTATTAATTTATTCAAGAAATATTTATGGAGTATCTTTTATGCCCAGGTACTATTCTGGGCACTGGTGATTTAGCAGTTAAACAGGATGGTTAAAGTCCCTGATCTTATAGAGGCATCTATTCTTGTGTGTGTGTTGACGGGAAAGGAGTAGAAACAATAAATATGTAAGTAAATAATATGCAGACCTGGCATATTAACAATAGGCAATCCAAATTTTAATATTTCTGTCTATGAATCACATAGAATCATGCACCTGTGCTTGAAATATATGGGATCACACAACTAGGAAGAACTGTAAAGACGTGCGACATAAAATATTGCTCTCACTTCATTAGAAGGAAATTTGAGATGGAGGTGGTGATCATAAATTGTATAAAGTCAAACTGAAATAGGGAACTTAGCAATTACTATTAAGCCAAATCAATATTTAATTTCAATTTAAAGAGTATTTTACTCCCCACTAACAGCTGAAAACTTGAGCAAACCCTTCCAATTATCCAACTACCCACACCATGTAAAAATTCGAATCCTGTGAATCAACATTGTTTCTTTTTAACCTAACTGTTGGTAATCCTTTGATGACAATATTCCTGCCTTCATGTTTTTAAAGACCTCTCTCTCTTTGTTCCTCTGTTTAATTCTATTTGTTGGACATGGGTTATCTAAATCCCATGACTGCTGTCTTTTACAGACAAAATGTGACAGAAATCTGAAGGTTCCTCAGATTAGGAATAGGTTTGGGTACAGTGACTTTCAGTGAGAGCCCATTGTGATGTTTTAGGATTAGACCACTGAGTTTAAACCAAGAGACACTGTGTACTGTATCTTTTCTTTAAGCCAAGTTACCTCTAAACTACTCAAATGTAAGATTATAAAGGTAGACAACTGATTTTAAGAAATGACTTCTGTCAACCCTGTCCTCACCTTAACCCACTTCAGGGGCATGAACTGTGTTTGCCTATTTTCCACCATCACAGGCTTACTCTCAAGTCCTCTCAGCTCCTTCAACTTCTTTATTCAACCATTTGCCAGACAAAAGAATTTCCCTCTTGGAATTTTATCTTTCCTCTAGTTAGAGCATCAGGGCAAAATTAGGACTGTAGCCCATTCTCTGCACCACTGACCGTCCACTAATTCCCAGAATTAGTTTCTCAAATCAATTTATTTGTTTAAAGTAGCTGGAAGTTCTCTGGTAATGGCTAAGCTTTTCTTGCAAGATCATAGGAGCATATTCAGATAGATCGACATTAAAAAAAAGGTCAAGTTCAGAGATCTTGTACTATTTATGTATAGCCACACACTGTATTTCCAGGAAATTTTACATTTCCTTTAAGATTTTTAGAGTTGATTTACTTCTCTGTACACTTTTTTAGTAGTTGTAATTCATTTTATCATATCCAAAGGAAAGGTGTAGGATATATAGAGAGGATCATAGCACCTAAACACATCTAGAGAAAAGAGAACACACAAACTCACCCCCACTGATTTGGTTCAAGTCTCAGAAGAGCGTCCCTAGTATCCACTACTATCTATCTATCTATCTATCTATCTATCTATCTATCTATCTATCTATACACACACACACACACACACATATATATACACACACACATGCACACACATATATATACCCAGCAGATATATATCTACTGATATATATATCCAGTAGAGTCCTCCCCACCAAGGGGGAAACACAACTTTGGCTCCATGCTTTCTTGCAATCCTGCACAGAGAGAACCCTTCTCTTATGATATGGTTTTGTAATGGTTAACCAAAAGCAGAGCAAGAGAATAACAACTATTAATACTTAAAGTAAAATTTTTTTTGAGAGTCATCATATGTGAGATGATACATAATTTCACAAAGAACTCCCTCTTAGCGTCTTTAGAGTAGATGTGCAGATAGACTAGCCAGCTATTTCTTTTAAAGGTCAGCAATGCAGGTCAATGCTATCACTCTCCTGTGCAGCCCTAGAGGGGTCCGGAGTTGGGGTTCCAGGAAGGGCTGTACCCAAATGCTGATGGGCATTAGAAACAACTGAGTAATTCATCATGTAGAGATACCAAGGCTCCACCTACCAGGAGATTTTTACTTAACAGGTCTGGAATGGGACTGTGGAATATTCATTTGAACAAGTATTCCGAGTGATTCTGGTTAGGCACCTATTTAAGAGCCCTTAAGTGATGGTTTTAATTTTTTTTAATACTTGACAGATGACGCTTCCATGGCTGATAGATACACTGCTAAAGATGTATGTTAGGTAGGCTTCAGAAATCCCCAGGCTTTCTCTCCACTTGAAAGAACCTTTCAGAATGCAAATTAGCCAGAAGGATGTTGGAGGAATAACCTTACATCTGCTCTAATTATTTGTTCTAAATAAATCATTCGTAAATTTTACTCTTTTATCTCTCATTGCTAATAAATAGCTTCCAGTATGTTCCACAATTGACAGCAACATGCCACTGTGTCACCAACATACAAATTACCTGGAGGAACGTGTGGACTGCATATCCTTCAGACAATGCTTGACAAATATAATTTCTTTCCACTTTTTAAAAATAGATATTGAGTAAAGTTAAGACTGAACTCTCTGACAGATACCTAGAATGTAGCTATTCTACATTGCCAATTAAATCTAAACAACACGTTTTAAGAGCAGCAAGGTGTAAGATTTTTATGTTGTGAGGACCGAGGGACCTGAGAAGGAGGTGCCCCGGAGAGGAGGGCTTTCTTTCCACTTCCCCTTGCTCCATTCACTCTTCTCCTTAGAATGTGTTTTCAATTTTCACACAGAAATAGGTGTGTCCAAAGACACACCTCCACTAAGAAATAGCAGTATCTGTAAGTCATCCCAAGAACACTTAGATTTGAGAGATGTTGTCTGCTGATGTCCCTTACAAGGCAAATTATAGTACCAGTCATGCCTGATGTGGCTTGCTCCAGAATATTGCTTCTCAAAGGATAATCTCCAGATTAAAAGCATCAGAATCCACTGTGAACTTGTTACAAATACAAATTCTCGAGCCGCATCCTAGATCTACTGAATCGGAAGCTCTGGGGGTAGAGTTGAGCAGTCTTGTGTTTTAATAGGCTCTCTGGATGATTCTGCTGCATGCTAAGTTTGGATACCACTGCTCTCCAGCAAACTAAAAATTTGGGAGCTAGGAACAAGTACCTGAAATAATAACTTCAGTTTGGGAAAATTGGTTTGTTGGTTCTGTTTCTGGTCACAGAAAGGTCTCATGTAAATATATGCACATTCACTCTAATTGTACTGAATGTTTTTATTTGATTTATTTCAAATCATGCCCGTTTTCGTTTATTTTATTTGTTCCTTTTTTTTAAAGTCGCAAAAATGGTGACTGTCAGGAAGACCTATGTTTTGGAGGGTCAGATGAGCACTTTAAAAATTAGATTTCAACACTGTAATTTGAAAATGCCCTGTTGGATTCCTTACAAGTTGCCACACCCTGTTTTGTTTTGTTTTTGCCTTATTCAGAGATTTGCGTCCCTACTTAGTCTGGGGATACCTTCTGTTATAGTGTCGTAAGTCAAAAGGACATTTATTTAAATGCTACTATGTGTTCAGCCTTATCTCCTGCTACGCTTTTTTATACTCCTTTATTCCAGTGGCTGTTCTTTTATTTTACCAAATGCATACCCCCCTTTTTTGTCTTTGCTTATTATTTCTCCTCTTCTAGAAAATACTTGTCCTTCCTCGTCAACATTCATTAGGGGGCAGCTGAAATCCCAGTTGTACCTTGAAGTCCTGTCTGACAAGCAAGCTCAACATAATCTCTATGGCCTTTTTTTTTTTTTTTTGGTACTATCCATTGCCAGGAAATGTCATCTATGTAGGTTATACCTATCCAATAAGAGTTTTAAGCTCCTTCAAATGCAGAGGGTTTATCTTCCATTTGAATACTCAGGGTTCACTGAAGTGTCTTGTACACAATTGGTACCTCATAAGTTTTTGATTAATTTTCTTATTGACACAATCTATTGAATAGATTTAAAACTTCAGTGCATATCAGGTACCAACTGCCTGTTCAAGAAAGTTCATTCAGCCACTTTTTTCTGCCCAGTAGAATCAGTTGTGTTTTTGTTCAGAAATGAGCTTGGCTGAAGAAGTAGAGTCCCTGAACAACTGTGCTACATAATAAAAGTGATGGGGTCTTCCTTGAGGAGAAACATGAACATGTATGTCCTGGCAGGGGGAGGACAGAGCCACGTCTGAGGGCACTGGCTAGAACCTTGCACAGAATGGGAACTCTGCTACGGTGGTCCCAAACTAATCCAACCGTAGGAAGGATGAACTCGGTGTGGATTACTGGGCTATCGTAACACCATCCAGAGCACCACTGAGCTGGCTTATTGAAGTCCGCTGTGCCTTCTAAGGTTTAGAAAACCGAGTTTCAGTCTGACTTATGCAATGATGTTGGTCCATTTGTCTTTATTTTACTCTCACAATTAACACACATATATTCAGATCATACCACGTGTAAGAATTTTTCCAAGCTATTGGGGTGGATGGTGCACAAAATAGACAAAGATTCCTGTCCGTATGAAACTTCTAGTCTAGTTTATCTGTGTATCCATGCAAATATCAACTCCATAAGCATTTCTTTAATTTGTAATAACTGAATTGTCTGACCAGTTGGCCTGCTGCTATGCTACACCTATTATGAGTAGATTACACACCTCTTACCAGAGGGATTTCTGGTAGGGTTTACTCTCATTTCCTGGTGAGTCATGACATGAGTTTGGGTGGGTAATGGCATCCGTTTTAACCTGGGTGGCCAACGTGAAATGCTCTCCTTCTGTCTATAATTGACCCAATTGTAATAAATATATGATCTCATTACTCAGTACTTCAATGCATTATTTAACTGTTTGTAATACATGTACTGGCTGTAGGGGAATGTGTATGGCCCTGTACATATGAAAATCCCTTCTTCTCATGCAATGCTTTGTCTTTGATATAGTGCTGTCTTTTAAGTATATTTATGTATATAATATGGGGTACATGTCATTATTTCCACTATACAGTGGAGAAAATATTCAGAAGCTTGGAGTGCCTTGCTGTCCTGTGACCCTCAAGGCCATTCTTTTTCAGTTTCATGTGTCGTCTCTGACCTTACTGAGTTAAACAGGTTGTCCTAAGCTCACCATTAGAGGCTGCTAGCAAGCAAAACTTTGGTTCATAAAGCTCAAACACCATCTTATGAAATTAAAGAGTTTGCTCTTTAATTCCTTGGAATGATTGACTGAAAAGCCATAAATCAGACCCAGTATTCTATTTGGTAGAAACATTACAATAAAACTTAGGAAATGTGCAAACTTTGTCAGTAACTATCCTACAGAAAGTCATTGGAAACCCCAAGACATCTTTAATTTTTTCACTGTAGAAAGGTCATCTGATTAAAATGAGCCTTTGATGATAACTTAGTTGTTGTGTAGAAGGCAGAAAAGTAGTGATTTATAGAGTTCACCAAGAATGCTCTGGGAAGTGTAAAAAAAAAAAAGAAAGAAAGAAAGAATGCTCTGGGAAGTGTTTACCATCCCAACACACAGAAATCAGCCACCCTGAAACGTCTGCACAAGGGACTACTAAACTCATTTTCACATGTTTGTACCCTAATTAGGTCTTCAGAGATAGTCTCCTGAGGCCAAAAACTAACAATATGCCAACCCCCAGTACTACTTTATTCACATTTTTAAAAAGGGCTTTCAGCCCTTCAGGAATCAGAGTTTCATTAAAGCAAGCAAATTCCAGGGAAAACCAATCAGGTTGTAAAGAATTTACATCCTCCCTTTTATAAATGATTCTCTTGGCTCTCTCTTTTTTAATCTTCCTAAAACTTGGTTGGTTTTTTAATCTTCTTTAAACTGTCACTTCCCTTCCTTTCTCCCATTTTGCCCAAGCATAGTCATTTTGATATATTTGCAGCAGCCAAGAACCCATTGCTGAAGACGTATGTTCTAAATATTTTCATCGGATTCCATGTAGCTACATAACGTGTAGAGACATTTTTCAGTGGTGCTGGGTACTGTCTCGGGGATTCAAAAGTACCCCTTGAGGCACAAAATCCTCTGTGTTAAACCCAAAATAGTAATGTTCATTTCAATCATCTAGATTATAGCTGTAGAAATGTCCTACGGGTTAGATTTTTATCACCAACGACACTTCTATATCCACGCTTGCTTGAGGTTTAAGCCGCCTTAATGTGTGTTTCTTTAGCAAGCAACTGGTCTAACTCACCTGCTGTTTCTATGAAATAGAGCAAAAATGCAGCTTGATGAAACTTAATAGCTGATCCTTGTTTAGATATAATCTTCTCAATCAAGTTATTCCAGCAGGCGCACCTGGTTTAGGCTGTAACTGCTTCTCTAGAGTGGAAGGGAGCAGATGAATAACATGGCGGAATCCGAGGACGGCTGAAGGAGCCATGGGCCCGAGTGGGCTAGTTCCTGATCAATGTGAGGTGCCATGTGGTGGAGAAGAGGAGGGCTAAACCCCTAGCCATAGCACCCCAGCCTCAAATGGGCTGATTACCCTAAAAGCTCTCAGTAACAAGACAGAACAGAGCTCAAGCCATATAGATTTGAAAAGGAAAACATGAGGTAGTTGTAAACAATTACCACCAGAATCAAACACTGTGCAAATGATATATTTGTGTGTATATTTCCCCCTTAATGGCATTGGTTCATTGTCAAATGAAATCTAGTCTAGCAAGAATCGTGTAGGACTAAGCTTTTTTAAATGACTGAATAATTCTTAGGATCATTGTAGTGAACTATAACTCTAAACCCTTTCTTTTTCTTGTGCCTTCATATATTAAATAAAGCTTTGTGAGACTTTATCTTTAATATATCAATTATTTTACAGTTATACTTAATAAAAAAACTGGATACTTTTACAAGGCATGGCTAGAGGCTGATAAATTGATACCTTCGTAAAATATAGATGAAAGGTCACCTGTGGTTCAGATGACATATAAAATGGGGGACACAAGAAGTTTATTCTGTTAGAGAGACCTCAGGGCTACCTCTATATCATTCTAGTATTTCCCTTTGACTGTTGATTCTCACAGATGCTTTAGGTATGAATAGCATCTACTGGTCAAAAGCAACTTGTTTATCAAAACACCCATGTAGTTGAGTTTCATGAAATGCATACTGTTTTCTCATCAGAACCATGGTCTTGTCATGAAAACCTTCATAAATCATACTCCAAGAACAGTTCCTTAACTGCCTAGTGTTTTCTTTTCAAATACCTGTAGTTAATCTTCCTGACAGTTCTGACAGTCGTGGGCCTGCAGCTTTGAATTCCACATGTTGTAAGTAGCTTAAAACTTCAAGCCAAAGGAAAAAGAATATATATCTATGGTAGGGACCCTGTGCTGTGTCATCATAGGCAGGCAGAGCTCAAAGTGGAGGCTCTTCTGAGGGTTGAGAATTTCTTCTTTATCCATGGGAAGATAGAGCACTGATAATTTTCATTATTGATGACATTAGCAGAATCTGCTGTATTTTTAGCATCAGATAGTTTTACGTGAATCTATTGTGACACTTTAAATAGTTATGTAAGGTGAATATTATTATTTAAGGAATAATACTTACATTTAGGATATAAGGCATTAGAGTTTGAAGGAAATACAGCACTTTCACATTCTTTGCTTGACTGGGAAGCCCTCCTCACCATGAATCATCCAGGCCTTCCAAAAAGATTAGTAAAACAGGGTTGTCATGGGGTAAGCCTCGACTTGCTGAGGGGCTTCCCTGTAGGGTATGTGGGTTGTTTGAACTATAGGGGACCTTGTGGATTTATAACTTGCTTATTTGATAAGGGAATTGAATCCCAGAAAAACTGACAAAATGTTCAGTTAGAGTCCTCAACGGGCTTTCTCCGTTGAGTCTGGGCCAACCTTGCTCTTGCTTTCCCTCACTGACTCCACGTCAAGCTCACTGTATTTCCTGAACATACCTCACATGTTCCTGACTGCCCCTGACATGTCCTCCCCCACCATGCGCCCCCACCAAGACTTGCTGGATCCATTTCATCCAGCGCATAAATCAAACATTCTTCCTTTGTGGGTCCATTTTAGCCCAACCTCTAAAATAGCATCCTCACGCTTCTCTGTCCCTGTGATACCATGATTTATAATAAGTGTGTTTGGTGTCTTCATCCATGGGTCCTGGCTCATATCTCCTAAACCCTTGGCATGTCCTGAGCAATAAGAACAACAGATGCATCTTTTCTTATAATATTTAGTGTCTGTGTCCTCGGCTCCTGAAATAATCTCAGAGCCACAAAGGTGAAATGGGTGTCTTGTTATAAAAGCTGACTTTTGGAAATCCCCTCAAGAAGAGTGGGGCTGGTTTCCAGGGGCACCAACCACAAAAAGAGGGTTGTAACTTTCAGTCCCAACCCCTGATTCCCAGGGAGAGGAGGGGGCTTGGAGGTCGAATCATTCACCGGTGGCCAGTGATTTAATCAATCATTCCTAGGTAATGAGGCTTCTATAACTACCCAAAAGGATGGGGTTCAGAGAGCTTCCAGGTTTGTGAACCAGAATGTATATATGTGCCATCAAGCTGGGCCCCAAACTCCCCAGGGACAGAAGCGCTTTTGTTTGGGACATTGCCCTGTGTATCTTTTCATCTGGCTGTTGATTTGTATCCTTTAATATCCCTTGTAATAAACGTGTAATCTAGGGAGTAAATTAGTCTTCCGAGTTCTGTGGGCTGCTCTAGGAAATTAATCAAACCCTGGGTGGGGGTCGTGGAACCTCTCATTTGTAGCTGGGGGAGGGGGGTCAAAAACACCGGTAATAACAAGAGTGAAGGACGGTCTTGTGGGACTGAGCCTTCACCCTGTGGAATCTGATCCTGACTCTGGGTAGAGCTGAGTGAGACAGCAGGACACATAGTTGGTGTCCAAGAATCACTCGCTGTGTGGGGGAAATCCTCTTCATGTTGGAATTGGTATCAGAGCTGTAGTCTCCTTATGATGCTTTCATCTTCTTTATAGCACTTAGTCCACTTCTCACTTTACCCAGATTTTTGCTCATTTGTCTGTGTGTCTTTTCCATGGCCATTGTTCTCTTGAATATTGTATCCCTAGCACCTATGCTAGCCAATGAATAATTAAGAAAGAACAGTGAACAACTGAATTCCTATATTTCACATTGTGCTGTTTTGCTCATTTTGTGCTACCTGAAGGAAAAATAGAAATATATTTTATCCTCTGAGGATCACTTCCTCCAAAAGTCTTCCTGGACTCCCTTTTATCTTAATTTGGCTGATTATCCCTGACTCTGTTTCCACGCCACCCCCGTTTTAGCACTTAGCAAAATGTATTCGCTACCCCTAGCATACATCCGGACTTAGATTTCCTTGAGAGCAATCCTTAAGACCAGGGTGTTCCCAGGAATCAGGAATGAGAGTTTGGGGGAAAGCAGAAGAGGAAAGAAGGAAAAATCCATATAAGATTATGATTTGAAGGTTGCTGCTGTTGACAGTGTGGGCCTGACTCCTTGGGGACCCCTTGAGAAGCCTACAGAGTATCTCTTAGAGTTGTCTGCTCTGTGGGCACCAGCTTCTCTCCTCTAGCTCTTGAGTGGTGTCCTCCTGGTTGGTCACTGCCACACTTTTCAATGTCACACGATCAAGGAAACACCAGCTCCTGATGGCAAACCACTTTCAGGACAGAGCACGTGCTTGCAGGGAGAGGGTTCAGCGCGAAGTGAACCAGGAATGGGCACCCACCTGGAACTCTCCCCCAGACATGGCTGAATCAGAGGTGAGGCCATGAGCATGTAAACAGAGTTCCCATAAGTGTTTGATCTGCCATGCCTCATTCATCTTCTTGTCTAGATCCTAGCAGCAGAGCATAGTGGCTGGTGAACAGCGGAACTTCAATTAATAGCTACGGAATAGGGTGTTGACATATCTGAAAGGGGAGAATGAGATAAACATGGGCTCTAGACACAGACTTGGCTTTAAATCCCAGTTCTGTCTCCCAACATTGAAAAAATTATATATGTCTCTAGGCCTTTGTTCTCTTCTCTGAAAAATGGGGTAGTAGTTGTCATTGCTTTAAATGAGAAAAATTAGTGGAGCATTCATGGTGCTTGGTAAGTAGAATGAGCTAGATAAATGTTAACCAAATTAAAGATAGTAGTAATAACCTGGTTGGCTCATTCTACTCAGTAAGCAAGGTGAATGCTGTGGTTATCCACATGGTAATGGGTGTGGCCCCAGCTCCCCAACTCACTGTGCATTGCTTTGTCTACTGCTCCATGTTTCCTTGAGTACAGCTGAGGCAATGATATCCTGGTTCCTTAAGTGTTAAAGTGAGCTCATCTCTTCCCACGTTCTTCTGTATAGAAAAGGAAGGAAAAATAAAATAAGATGAAAACAGAGAGGTAGGCAAACCATAAAGGACTCTTAACTCTAGGAAATAAACTGGCTTGCTGGAGGGGAGATGGGTGGGAGGATGGAGTAACTGGGTGATGGGCATTAGAAGGGCACTTGATAGAATGATCACTGGGTGTTGTATGCAACTGATGAATCACTAAGTTCTATCCCAAAACTAATAATACACTATGTGTTAACTAAATTGAATTTTAATAAAATTTTTTTTTTTAAAGAAAAGGTTTCCATGACAAAGTCAAGACATTTCTGCTGGAGGTAGTAGACTGACCATAATGCTTATCTCCTGTCTTTCCTTAGAGCCCCTTGAAATTCTACTGGTCTGTGAAATGATATAAATCCATAGTAACAAAGAAAATGAGCAGAAATTCATCAATAGATAAGAGGTTGCAACACTTTTGCAATTACAGGTCAAACAGATATGAGTTTTTAAACACTTAATGTATGTTTCAAGAGAAATGCTGGTGCACAATGAATTTCTACAATGAATGCTTGAGTGAATGAAAAGAGCAATCTCAACATATTATTTAGATACATGTAGGTAAGCACCAGGAAATAGAGAAAAAGCAGAAACATAAAAATGGTTCTGACGCTGTTCATGAACACTTTGTGCCCTCACTGGCTTCCCTATCACTCTGTTCCTGACCGCAGCTTAGATTCATGATGGCTGGGCTGTCAGACCCTCTTTTTCCAGCTCCCACCAACTGGTCAAGGAATAGGGTTTTACTAGTCAATAAACTCCAGCTTGCTCTCAAACATGATGTGGATATAGGGCGCCTGGGTGGCTCAGTGGGTTAAAGCCTCTGCCTTTGGCTCAGGTCATGATCTCTCTGGGGAGCAGGACTCTGAATGGGGAAAAGTAGTGGCAATGGATTATTGATTTTCATTAGGTTAACCTTTATTTATTTATTATTTTACTTTTCAAACAGTATTTATATGCTGCTTTGAACAAAAACACAGAAGTAGTTGTAAAAAAATATCAAGAAGTTTGAGCAGTGACACACCTGTGAGTTCCTTCTTTTACTGAGGGGAAACTTATTACATATATTGACATCAGTGGCAAGTCCTGAGACTCACAGATAATGATTACCAGATAGAATATCAATATATCTGGTGACTCGCAGTGTAGGAACGGGGAGGAGATTACCTGTGGCCAAAACTGCAGAAGATCAAAGAGCTATGCATAGATCTGGTTGATTTGTTTTGGGAAATAGACTATTTTCAAGTAGCTGTGAATAATTACAGCTAACTGGGGGGGCAGGGTGGGAAGAATTGTTCACCTGGGTAGTGCCTGAACATTTAATAAATATTTGTGGAATTAAGGAATCAATGAACCAGACCAGCTTTTATAAATATTTCTCTTTTGATAAGTCAGAAAAATCTCACTTTATCTATGTCAAAGAATTTTCTAGAAGTGCCCGTATGTCTTTTTGATCAAATTGGATCAGATCAACTGGTATAATGGGAGATTTATTTTCTCAAATCCAATATGGAGTAATTATTATATCCACATCATGTTTTTTTTTTTAAAGATTTTATTTATTTATTTGACACAGAGAGAGAGATTACAAGTAGGCAGGGAGAGGAGGAAGCAGGCTCCCTGCGGAGCAGAGAGCCCCATGCGGGGCTCGATCCCAGGACCCTGAGATCATGACCTGAGCCAAAGGCAGAGGCTTTAACCCACTGAGCCACCCAGGCGCCCTATATCCACATCATGTTTGAGAGCAAGCTGGAGTTTATTGACTAGTAAAACCCTATTCCTTGACCAGTTGGTGGGAGCTGGAAAAAGAGGGTCTGACAGCCCAGCCATCACGAATCTAAGCTGCGGTCAGGAACAGAGTGATAGGGAAGCCAGTGAGGGCACAAAGTGTTCATGAACAGCGTCAGAGAGCCGTGCTATGTTCCCCAACCAGAAACCCAACCTAGTCATTCCCTTCCTGGAATTTGCAAATAAACACTCTCTCCCTAACCCACTTGCTGGGATCATCTGGAAGCCTCTGCTTTTGAGGGTGGGGGAGGGTCAAAACATGCATATTCAAAATTTTCTGTTTTTATTGACTCTTCCCTAATTTGTATCTCTCAGAAATCTATTATTATCATCATTTGCTTACAAAATGCAAATATACTTCTCCATCTCACACCACCTCCCCCCTCCACCCCTGCAACATTTTGGGATAAACACAACCAAACTGCCAGAAGGCTTTATTTCCAAAGCACCCCTTGCATGCAAAATCTGGCTCCCTCCCAACTCCATTTGTTAAGGGCTCCTTCAGTTTCTAACCTATAATCTGCCTTCACTGGAAGCAGGAACCTGACCAGTCTCATGGGTTCAACAACGGGAATAGCTTCTCCTCATTTTTACATCCCTATCTCAGATCATGAAATGCCCACTGATATAAGCTGGCAGTCAAATAAAAATAAAAATCCTACTCAGTAGTCCATTCACTGTTGTACAGATGCAGTATTGGCATTTTGCATGTTAATATCTGACACTTGTTTAAATTGTTCTAAACTGCCGGCTTATTCGTGTCATCCCTCTGTGATCTCCCACCTGTGCAGCAACTTGGGGGGAAACCTAACCATTTATTTACCTACTAAAACTTGACTCAGTATTAAACTGTCCTCAGATCAGTTTCTATTTATTTTTATTTATTTTTTAATTTTTCTTTATTTTTAAAGATTTTATTTATTTATTTGACAGAGAGATCACAAGTAGGCAGAGAGAGAGAGGAGGAAGCAGGCTTCCCACTAAGCAGGGAGCCCAATGAGGGGCTCGATCCCAGGACACTGAGATCATGACCTGAGCCAAAGGCAGAGGCTTTAACCCACTGAGCCACCCAGGTGCCCCTATTTATTTTTTTTAAAGATTTTATTTAATTGAGCGCGAGAGAGTGTGCATGAGTGGGGGGAGGGGCAAGCAGACTCTGAGCTGAGCATGAGCCTGACTCGAGGCTCCATCTCATGACCTGGAGATCACAAGCCAACATCAAGAGTCTGACATTCAACCCACTGAGCTACCCAGGTGCCCTGGCTCTTACTTTCTAAATATTTTTAGGCTTTGAACTTGGTTCTTGATACTTATATTTAGAGTTCTGTTTGTTGCAAAGCTTTGAAATGCTCACCCTCGTGGACTAGGGTGGGTGGCTTGGTGGTGCCCACACTGCTGAGTTTACAATGTCTCAGTGCACAGGCCACTCCACTCTCTGTGGTAAGTCAGTTGCTTGAATAATGAGAGGAGAGGACAAAGCTCTAAGTGTGAGGCTTATCATGGTCAAGAAAGAGGAAAAAGGAAATATGGATGCTCTAAGTGCAGAGACTGCAAAACAAGGACATTTCAACTGTCTTAACAACTAGATGAAACTCTGCCATTAAAACAAAACAACAAAACAAAAAAACCCAAACTGTTCATTAGTTCTCAGAATCTAAGAACTCATAACCTAGGAAGGAAAATAGTGTCCGACTTCTTCTGCATTATAAGATAAACGTCTTGAAGAATTGAGCTTTGCCTTATTCCCCCCTAAATTAATAGAGCCTAGAATGCAGAATCTGGCATAGGAACATGCTGATTCCAATATGAACTGAATTCAGATACAATAGCCTCTTCTTTAAGACCTGTGTACCTGTAATATACAACCTAATTATTATGTTCGTTGTTTATTATCAATCTCTTCCCAGTAAAGAAGATAAGCTCTGTGAAAATAGGTATTTTTAGGGGCACCTGTGTGGCTCAGTGAGTTAAAGCCTCTGCCTTTGGCTCGGGTCATGATCTCAGGGTCCTGGGATCAAGCCCCACATCGAGCCCTACATCAAGCGCCGCATTGGGCTTCCTGCTCAGCGGGGAGCCTGCTTCCTCCTCTCTCTTTGCCTGCCTCTCTGCCTACTTGTGATCTCTCTCTCTCTCTGTCATATAAATAAAATCTTTAGGAAATAAAAAAGGTATTTTTATCTGAGATTTTGGTAACTGATAGATCTCAAATGTCTAGAACAGTGTGTGGCCCATAGCAGATACTCATAAATATTTTTTGAGTGAGTGCATGAATGGAAATCTCTGCTCCCTTCCTAAGTCTGAATCACCAGAGAAATCTTCCTGCAAAGTAGCTCCTACTCTTTGAAATTTCACAGACCAAATGCCCTGAAAGAGGGGGGGAAAAAGGACTGTGAAAATTAGTGCTGCATTTTGTACTGATTCAATTTGGACTTTTGAAAAATAGCAATGAATACCCTCATATTTTATTTAAAAATTTTAAATAAAAGAAGGGACTTCTCAATGCAAAAATAAGAAAAAAGGGAAATGATCTAAAATAATCATTAGCCTTCTCAGAAAAAACTGATGGTAACAGAAGTCATGGACCAACATCCATGTGCCAGCAGGCTTCTGAAAGCTCTGAGCTTTGAAAACCATAGCCATAAGCTCCACTGAGTTGACACAGCTTCTACAAAGATGGGCCAGGCCTAAAGACACACTGGATTCCAGACAAGACAGTGTCGGTGACTAGAGGAGCAGAACCTTACAGGGAATTTGAGAGCTCATCCGGTCCAGGAACTGCAGGCAATTCTAACTCATGCAGTTTTATTGGGCGGCTTCCAGTTGATTTGGTCCCTCTTGAGTGCCCTGATGTTTTCAGCCTCAGAGGGAGCACTCACCAGCCAGCTGGCCTTGTGGAAACTTCCCATCTCCATCCCATTTCCCTATAGAAGCTTGACAAGGGAAGAAAAATCCAAAAACAGTTCCTTCTCTTTCTCACTGTTGACTTCTTTTCAGCAAACATTTGTTTCTCCAACTTGTGTACATAATAATGGATATAATCCAGTAGTAATTTATGAGCCAGTCAAGTGAGGAGGATTTGCATTTGCATCTGTAAATTGTCTGTGTGTCAATCTATCTACATGCTAGAGTTTCAGGATGCCCCAGGGACCCTCTCCAACGTCGAGGGTTCCTAGCTTCTTTACCCCACCTCCTTCTCACAGCTGGGGTTTCTGGAACCTTCCCAGCAGCAGACTTAATCCTCAACTCTCCATTTGCCAAGACCATCTTGCTCATGAGAGTATCTGAACCTGAACTTGTTCAGAAATCAGGGCTCCTGCCTTGCTCTTGAGTTCATTTCTATCCCCGCTGGCTTCATCTCTACTGCGTGCTTCAGAAATAGGTAACAAGCACCAGACCAGTTGGGAAAGTTGTTTTTGTTTTGGTAACTTCACTGTTTCCCTAGTATTCTTCAAGTTCTCAAGTCCTGAGTTCTCTTCTGAGTGTCCCTGTTGCAGACTGGAGATCTCTTCCAATCGTATGCCTGGTTGGTGGCTAATGAAGGCAGTGATAGGAAAGCCTAAGATTTCCTTCCAAGATGATGATGATGATAATGATGATTATTTTGCCTTTTTATCTATGAAAGTGTTCAAATCATGTCTCAGCTTCAGGCATTTTTTAGGGCTGACTTCTTTTTCTAGATTCTCTTCCCTAGGAGTAGGCAGTGACAGAACAGTGAGGAGCTAGAGTGAAGAATCTTTTTTAGCAGCAGAAAGGAATAGTGTAAGTGGTAGGTTGTTAAACTTTCTAGAATGGGAATGTAATTTTTAAAGATTTCGTTTCTTGGGGTGCCTGGGTGACTCAGTTAAGTGACTTGCAGTTTCAGCTCAGGTCATGATCTCAGGGTTGTGAGATGGAGCCCCACGTTGGGCTCAACACTCCATGCAGAGTCCGCTTGATATTCTCTCTTCTCTCTCTGCCCCTTCTCCCACTTTCATGTGTGTGCACACACTCTCTCTCTCAAATAAATAAATCTTAAAAAATGAAAAAAAATAATCATTTATAAAGATTTTGTTTCGTGGGCCTATAGATTGCTCTGTAGTGACTTTACAAAAGAAAAAAATGTGTGTATCATGTAATCCATCCTTTTATTTCCCCCTTTGAGTAGGAGATGTTTTGAAGAAAGTTTCTTAGCGAATGTTTTCAGAGTGATGATTTTTTTTTTTCCTAATAGAGTATTCAAAGAACAAAAAGCCAGTTTACTGGTAGACACATGTGGAAAGAACCCTCAGACTTGCCTGGAAGATTTTTATCGTCAGTACAGAGAGCATAACCAAGTTCAATCTCTGCAGCAGTGCTTGTTATAAAGAATTATTTCCTGTAACTAGATCACCAAACATTTTCTTTATTAATGTAGGTGAGGACTAAGGCATGAAAATGGCTTCATTGAAAGATATATGATAGTTATAATTCCAGGGTGAACAATGTTATTGTATGGATTTTTATTTCTATTTAAATCTTAATATGTTTTTAGTAAGTCGATAAGTGGCTTGAAGTCTATAAAGACAGTTGTTTTAAAGTAATGTTTTTTTTGGGTAAAGATTTTATTAATTTGACAGAGAGAGACACAGTGAGAGAGGGAACACAAGCTGAGTGGGAGAGGGAGAAGCAGGCTTCCCGCTGAGCAGGGAGCCCAGCTTGATGCGGGGCTCGATCCCAGGACCCTGGGATCATGACCTGAGCCGAAGGCAGACGCTTAACCAACTGAGCCACCCAGGCACCCCTGAAATATACTTATAATAGTATTACTTTTCATTTGGCTCCACTGTTGATAACAAGATGGCAGGTGTGAAGGAAAAGGATCACGTATTCATTGCATAGCCTCAAAAAGGAGCAAAAAGAAATCAGGGCCACAGCATATTTGTCTGCCTGATCTTACATGAAATGTAAAATCATTCAAACATTCTTAGAGATTAATGCAGCTTACTGCTGCCTGCTGTTTGAGATTTCTTTGAAGAAAGTGATAGAAAGTGGACTTTATCTGCATCTTATAATAAAGGTACACCTAGGCCTTTAACTCTGTTTCTGCCTCTCACTTCTTTTTTCCCTCTAGTGCAGTATCCAAACACCGTGTAAACCACCACTGACTTCTAAAAACAAAATGTTTAAACATATTTTTTTTGCTTTCCCACGATTATTTAATTGTCTTCCTAATTAATTCCACAGTCTGAAATAAATTATTGACTTACCAGACTCGCCTATTTTCTGTGACAGTTTCAGCAGTAAACAGGCCATTAACAATTCATAATGAGCAGGACATGTTTGTTTTTTCCATGTGCTAATTTGGTACCCCATTAGAGACTTCCTCTGACTCTTCTCTTTCCTGTCGACGCATTGTGGAAAAGGGTGACAGACTGCTATATGTTTGAATAAAGAGACATTTAAAAGGAAAAATCAAACTCTGTTTTGCCAAATCCAGCTGCTTATGTGGAGATGATGCGTGGAACTTTTGTCCTTTTTCTGTTCGTTTATTTTTCTACTTTGTAGAGGAATGGCAGTGTTCCATACATGGACCAAAGTATTCTTGACCTGGGCTATTCATCAATACTCAGCGAGTGCTTCCAGACAAGGTTCAAACTGATCTTCTATGAGAGAAGGCAAACCTATACCATAAAATCAGATCAGAATATTCCTCATAAGCTATGTCTTGAAAGATGGGTAGGAATTTGCTAGAGGACACCATCCTTATGGGAGAAAGATTATGAGCAAAAAGAAATTCAAGAAAAATCCTAATATGGGGCACACGGGTGGCACAGTCAATTAAGCGTCCAGCTCTTGGTTTTGTCTCAGATCATGATCTCAGGGTGGTGAGATTGAGCCTTGTGTCAGTCTTTGAGCTCAGTGTGGAGTCTGCTTGGGATTCTCTGTCCCTCTCCTTCTTCCTCTCCCTGCCCCATGCTCATGCTCTCTGTCTCTCTCTCCCTAAAATAAATATTAAAAAAAAAAATAAAGAAAAACCCTGATAAGATGGTGGGTTGATACAGAGTCAAAAGCCTAGTGGATTTTGTTTAGTTTGGAGCATAGGGGTAGGAGACATTGGTAGATAAGATACCTATTTTGTGAGGGAATCAAAACACCTTGTTGGAGAAAATTAAAAAGATGTGATTGCTGGTTGTCCCACTAGGTGTTGACTGGAGAGGTAGATCTGGACAGTTGGAGGCTCCTTCCTTTCCTTGGAATGTACATTGTGCCTACTATTCCCCTATTAGCAGCTGTTTCAAGGAAGTAGGCTTGAGAGAGGAAGGTGTTGTTGAGACCATCTGGACTGAATACATTACTGAACCCAGTTAAGGCCTCTAGATAAATTTTAAGATTCCAGTGGGTGGGTGTGGAGATCTATTTGTCTTGTGGATGTCCAAGGCAAGCTTTGTATGTAAGTTCCCTCCCTTATTAAAACTGTCACCTACCAACCTGGAGGAATCTGCCTCTTTTTTTTTTTTAATCTCTCCTTGCCCTGCATGTAGGGAGTCAGTGTCTGATTTCATCCTGGAAATTCCCGAGGTCACTAGTAAGTTATTAAATTTGGAACTGAGCCATGGCAGATAGGGAACCATTCTTGGACAAATGAGGAGACTAATCATCAGAAATAGCTCTTGTCTCATGTTGATCTAGGAGTCATTTTGTGGGTTGGCTTTGAAGAGGGAAAGGCAAGGAAAAATTAAGAAAAACGGGATGACATTGTCTAGATTTTAATGTGAGGAGCTTCAGTGGAGTCAAGCATAGAAACAAAGCACATTGATTAGGGAGGGTACTTTGGAGTTAGGCTTAAGTTCACACTTAGCTTCAGGTCTCAGTTTCTTCATCTGTAAAAATGGGTAATAATATATACCTCGCCAAGAGAGAAAATGTAACTTAAAGCAGAGGTTGGCATATAATAATGATTTAATAAATTGTAATAAATTATTTAGTAAATAATTGTAGTAGTGTTATTTATATTTTATATTACATTTATTTTTTATATATTTTTTATAATTATGTTATTCCATGAGAGACATCGTATTTAAAGAATCTCAAAAGTTTGATTACTGAACTTTTGCTTTAACTTCTAGGGTGAGAGAGAGAATGATGGCTTCGTGATAATGAAGCAAAATTTAGTAGGGAATCTCAAGGAGAAGTTGATCAGTTGAGTGACAGACTACATTGCATTCCCTCTAAGTTTCTTTTGAATCTGCCGTTTTTGAGCGCATGCTCAGTTAAACCAGGACATAAAATCTAGGCAATGCGTGCCCTCCTGATCAGAAGTTCGCGTGTGCCGTCCCAGCATTAGATGGGTTTTTTTAATGTCTCCAAGTCTTCATTCATGCCCTCTGCTATGTGACTTTGTAGTTCTTCTGTCAAGAGGCAGAGCCTTTCCTTACCACTTGAAGCTGAGTTTGGTCATGTGACTTGCTTTTACCAATAGGATGTTAGCGGTTGCGATGGCAGCAGGGGCTTGAACAAGTGCTTGCATATTTCGCTTCTGCTTACTCCCCTGGCTTATCTAGGAGATTATATGAGGTCAGCTTGTTGGGGGATGAGTCACAGGGAACTGAGCCAAGTCATCCCGACATCCTAAATAAAATCATTGCCGGCTAGGTGATCCTCAGCAAACTTCCAAACATGTGGGGAGCCCAGCCTAAATCACTGACCCACAGAAATCTGATGTAAGTTAACTGCGTGTAATTTTAAGCTTCTAAGTTTTGGAGAGGTTTGTGCAATAGATAACTGATACATTTCAACAGGGGCACAAGTATGAGATGGACGAGTATAGTGCTAAAGAAAAAAATGTAAAGATTATTATTTTCACTGTGAGACTAATGATCTTGAACTAATTAAAAATAAACACTGGAAGCTCAGGGTTAGTTTCAGGTTTGTACCTCATTCCCCAAGCTTTATTCTCCTCTCCTTGCTATGATCCTGCCGCCTAGCCCTAATCAGAATTAACTTAACTAGAAAAGCGTCAGCAATAACCAGAAAGCATATGATGATGTGTTAGGGAAGAAAGAATGGAGAAAAGTAAACATCTGCCACTTAAACTGGGGAACAGCACAAAATCATGGCAATGGCAACGGTGTTAGAGTAATGTATTCTCATATTTAGATCCCATTTCTGGCATTATTAGATGTGCAATAAAAGTAAAAAAGAATTTACTTTTGTTCTCATGTATTTCATTTATGTATATGTGTATATATATGGATATATACACACGCACACACACATACATATATATGTAATTTTTTTGAAGAATAAAAAATATAGGAAGGACAATTAGAACAGAATAGTAAGAATTCCATAAATGATGGCTGCCTTTGGTCCATGGCCACACTACTTTGCCTGCTCTTGAATACTTCTTGTCTTAACCTTGATCATAGGTCATTTCTTCCTTACTAGATGCCTTAATGAAGGAGAACTCAGTGTCTTTTATCTATCCCTAGGATTTAGCCTAGAACCCAGTAAAATAATGCCTACTAAATGAATTAATGTAACAAATCTCAATTATAGGCAATAAAATAGGTATTTGCCATTGATGTGCTGGCTTCTGGGTTTCCATTACTGTTTTGTAAAGAAAAGCCTGGGAGCACCTGGGTGGTTCAGTCGGTTGAGCATCTGACTCTCGGTTTCAGCTCAGGTCATGATCTCAGTGCTGTGGGATCTAGGCCTGCCTCAGGCTTCGGGCTCAGCCCAGAGTCTGCTTGGGATTCTTTTTCCCTCTCGCTCTACACCCCCCCCCCCCGCTCAAGCAATCTCTCTCTCTCTCTCTCAAATAAAATCTTAACAACAACAACAAAAAGCCTGAGAAAGGCTTTCCTATTTAGAATTTAACAGTAGTAGTCATCACGTTTCTTTTCTGTTACACAGGGCTGGGGCAGAGGTTTAGGAAAGAAATCTTGATAATATGAAGAACCCAGAGGTAAAAAGGAGAAGGGCAAGAAAAGTCTGGGTCTTTTCCTACCTGTGTCTTAGGCCCACTCTGAGGTGGAGACTCTCAGTGAGAGACTTAACTGTGGCAAGAGAATGATTAAGTATTTAAGTCCCCGGGATGTCTCAATATATAGCCATTGGAAATAAGAGCTCTGAGAAAATGAAAAGATTTAATTGTAAGGGCTCCTGTTAGGAGTGCAGTCAAGTGGAGGAGCAGTGAGGGGCTGCATAAAATAAGCGGGATATCATGGAAATTGATCTGAAAATTATTGGTCGTTACACTATCTCCAATGAAATGATTCAAGCTAATTCAAGGAACTGTTTTTTTTTTTCCCTCTGTTAAGGCCTTACTGCTCTGAGTGGCAGGAAAGTTATGGGAGCTAAAGAAGCAGCCTTCACTCATCTTCTACTCTTAGGAAGGGCAAACCCGCTGCACGGCTCTTGAAAAGCTTTTCTTGGCCACAGGGAACTGACTTCTGCAGAGCCGGGGCCAGGTCTTCTGTCTTCGCCCTCCTCTTCTTGGTGCCTAGCATGGCATATATGTCTGGAACAGAGCGTTCATGTCCCAGAGATAAACGCATGGCTTTACATCCATTTATTTTCTTAAATGAAGTCAGTAGCTAGTAGGAAGGCTGTAGTTATTGGCTGATAAATCTTGACAACCCCGCTTTTGTTTTAATGAGTTCGGGTGTGAGCGTGTGCTTGTGTTTGTGGGTGTGTGCATGTGTAGTGATAATGCAACAAAGAATATATTTTTTACTTCTCTGAAGTTGTTATTATTCACTCAGTATATTCTGTTCCTTCTGAAACTGGCTCCATATAGGCTACTGGGCTCAGAGAGAACTGCAGAACCCAAATGTGCAGCTGTCAGTTCTTTTAAAATCTGCCTCAGATTCACAAAAGACTGAATGCCAGTGTTTCCCCCATCCAAGTACTAACCAGGCCCGACCCTGCTTAGCTTCCGAGATCAGACGAGATCGGGCGCGTTCAGGGTGGTATGGCTGTAGACTGAATGCCAGTGTTTCCCCCTGCTTCGTTACTCATCTTGAACAAATCACCTCTCTATGGACATTAGTTTTGCCACCTTGTGTACGAGGAATCACATTTACAGATGCCTAGGATTGGGCAGAGGTCCTCAAATTGAAAGCAACTATATGAAAACATCAAGCAGAATTTGCAATGTTATTTTTATTCTTATCACTGTATTTGATTTATTCTAGGAATTTTGATAATCATACTCTTAAAACGTTTCTAAAACTTTCAGTAATTTGCATCGTGGTTGGGCCAGGAGATCGCAAAATTGAATATTCATACAAGTACAGATCATTTCATTTCTGCTTCTCTATAGACCCAGAGAAAATGAACTTTAGTTTAAAATTTCATCAGCACAGATACTTAGCTGCCCTTGCTCGTTTGCAGAAAAGCCACTACGACACTGCATCCCAATTCATAATCTGAAGCATTTTTAACATCTATTACAAATTATTTCCTTATGTTCTCCTAAAGATCTGTTTATATGATTTGCAGTAATTTGCCTAGAAGATCATATAATTAATTTGCATTTATTTAGTTCCTCTTCAGTACCCAGTACTGGGTTTGGTGCTTGAGATACTACTAAAGAAACAAGAAAGAATCTCTGCTGACCAAGAGCTGAAAATTCATGTGGGCTAGCTTTGCTATCTCAACCAGAGAGCATCTTATTTCATGTATATCAATTGATCTCTCGGAAGAAAAGAATAATACACACAGAGATAATTAGAGAAAGCTCTATGAAAGTGATAGGCTGAGTGGGTAAGGGTTATGGAGAGAAATATCCAGAGGAATCATGTAGGTACTACATAAGATTGAGCAGGCTGTGTGTGCCCAACTTTAGGGAGTATCATTCACATAGACTGCAAAGCAAATAGTGCTCCCTAGAGTTGTGCAGTGTAGAACCTGCCCACTGTACATTGTGGCTCTGAAAAAGAGCATAACTCGATGGGAGTGGGAGGTAGTTAAGGTAGTGGTAAAGAGTCTGACACATGGGTTCATATGAATCACTTGCATGTACACACTTAGAAACTCTGGGACCTTGTGAAATTTAATTATCTTCTCTAACTCTGTTTTCCATAAAATTTATAAAATAGTTCATCATTCATGTAATTGACATGAGAATTGAAGAAGATAAGGACAATACATTACTGATCATAATAGTAGAGTTTAGTTTTTAGCTTTACTTTCTGTTGTCCTTAAAAGCTTGGGACAGCCTGTATATATTCTCTTAGTCATTTAGTTCATCAAGTTGTTCAGAAAACTTTGAGTGGGAAGCGTGTGTGCATTGTGTTTGTGTTGATGTGTGTTGAGGATAAGAATGGGAGAATGGGAATACAGAGATAGAGACAGAGAATTTTGTGCATTTGTTATGAGTATCTCTGACCCTTATTCCAGTATCCTATTGGCTTAAATGCAACTAAACCTTAAGGCTAAAGAATATGCCTTATTAGTTCTTAAATGCTTTTAATAAAAATGTACAGGCACACCATAAAAATTGGAAAAATAGGATTGTGGTGTTTTCTGTCTTCTTTTCCTCTTAGCATATTCTTTCATTTCCTCTTGGTCTATTTCCCATGTGTTTTTTTTTTTTCCTCTTTTTTTTTTGTAGGGCTTTAACCATAGTGTACATACTAAGTTGTCTCTTCCTTTCTCATTAATGACATAAGTATTTTTCATGTTTCTAAATCTTTTTCATTACCATTCATTTAACCTCTATATAGCACTGTAAGACCAAATATAAATATCTTATGAAATCATCATTTTACTGTTGGAGACTCTCGTGGTTTGGGGTTTGTTTTTTGTTGTTATAACCCTGCTGGTCATCATAGCACATAATGCCTTTCCTGCATTTTGTTTTCTCCTCCTTCAAGGCAATTAACAGAATAGAATTACTGGTTAAAGGATTTGAATATTTACATGGTTAAATACATTTTGTGGGGGCCTATTTCTTGAAAGACTTAGCTATTTAGGTTTTAGCAATACATCCTTCTAAGTCCCCACTTGTCAGTGCCCAGATCCTATCACCAGCCATCCTTCCAAAAGATACAGAACATTCCTGCTGATGTAGAAGTTGGCGGATCCTGTAGCCTGCATAATTGTAATCCCTATAGCCAGCATAATTCCGACAGAGGTCTGAATCATTCCACTTCTTGAACAGAAGCAAAGCCTAAATTACAGCTAAAGCCAAATGTGTCCTGACCTTAATTTCCCTTGTTTCCAGACGTAGAGAGTAAAAAATTTACCTTCTGGATGAGACTGAGAGTGGCTGAGTAGCTCAGCATGGACTTGGTGTTGGTAAAGGGGTGAGAATTGCAAGCAGCTCACCTATTTCTAGAAGAGTGCAGAAGAAGCCCTGAAATGAACCAAAGGGATGCATGAAAAATAGCTTAAATATTGAACAGCTACCTCCTGCCACTCTGGTCTGAATGGGTGAAATAAATTCATAAATAAAAATTAAATGAAAGAAAGGAGCTAAAAATAAAATCATACGAGGTGAATGAAACTGAAACTTTGAATACAAATACAATTATATGTCTTCGGGTAAAATCCATAACCAGTTTTCGGCAATACCCACCTGACTTGCTCATTGAATTGCAAAATGAGAGAGTATAAATCAGAGTTGACGACGAGGTCTTATTTCCCTCTTTAGAGATTTTAACTGAATAATAAATCATACAGATCCAGCGTCACGGACCTCTTAGGATTCAGTTGTGCTGTCTTTGTTGGTGCCTACAAACAATAATTCCTACTATGTGACACATGTAGAGAGCAAAGCTCTTGTTTTCTTGCTGGTACCTCCCGTCCTCATTAAGCAGCTCAGTAAGGGTAGAGATTTGCTTACTGGAGCCAGCGAGAACAGAATTGGCTGCTCATCTGAGAAATACCCAGGTTTTAGCTCCCGCTGCCTGTCACTACCAACTTATTTTTTTAATGTAATTTTCTTCAATGTTACATGTGATACATAAGCATCAGCCTATTAAAAATTCAAGCACTCTGATATATATATATGTAACCATAAATTATAGTTGTAGCTCATCTCCCCCTCCAGTCACCCCAGTTGTCCCAGAAGTAGCTTCATTGATATAATCAACCAGGTAAGCTGCCAATGTCTCCCTTTGCGTACTTATCCTCTACACTTACATTCTTTTTATATTTATATGTACATGTGTTATATATGAATACATACATATATAGTTTAGGGTTTTTTTAAATAAATAATGTACTATATACATATTATATGACTTATTTTATAATTTCTTGATATGCTTTAGAATATTTCTGTCATATTCATGTATATAATAAGTCTGATATATAATAAACATAACTGTAATAGGACACATATATATATATGGCTACCGCATTCTATCTGAAAGCATTCAACTTGCAGCAATGGAATAAAAATAGTAATTTACTTCATACTTTATTATTATTGAAGAACATGTAAATGGTTTCCAGATTTTAACTTTGAGATGAAATGCTGCAGTAAAATGTGTGTGTGTGTGTTTGTGTGTGTGTGTGTGTGTGTATTTGTAAATGCATCAGGATAGACTTCAAGAAGTAAAATATCTGTGTTGGTTATGACAGAGATCTAAACCTTGATAAGCCTTGGCAAACTATTTTTCACAGTATAAAAGAATACTATTTTCCCCCACATACTTGCCAATACTGGATATTGTAAATATATTTGCTAAATTATAGCTGAAAAATGTTGCTTCTTATCATTTATGTTATATCCCTAATAACTAATGAGATTGAGTATCTTTTTTGAGGGCCTCTTGCCCAATTTGTATTTCTTTTACCATGAATTTTCTGTTTATATCCTTCCTGGTTTTGATTTTGTTTTGTTTTATTTTTTATCTTGGTTGTTTGTCTTTTTTATTGATATGCGTGTGTGTGTGTGTGTGTGTGTGTGTGTGTGTGTGTGTGTGTGTGTTGTATAAAGTTTTCTTTTTCCTTGGCCATAAGCATTTACCTAAGATTGTTGTTGACTGTGAAGGGGTAGGTATAAGGGTTGAGGAGAAAAGCATAATTTATAATGTTCTCTTATTACCAGTGTTGGTCTATAGACATAGCCCACCTTATACTTTAGAAAAATAGGTAGCATTTTGTAGGATTGGAGAAATGTTATGAGATATGTTTGAAGGATGACATTAGCATGTATGCAAAATGGCTGACATCTGGCATGTTCTCTACTCATTTCTGTGTTTCAGTTTATATTTTCATCCAGCATCTAAATCACGTTTCTAACTAAATCCAGTGGATATCTTTTATGCTAGACAACTGATAGGTATTACATTTTAAAGTTTAGTTCTTAGTGTCATTACTCATCATCACATTTCTTTTACTTAAAGGACAGATCTCTATTCCTCATCAAGAATAGGTAGGTATCAATAGTAAAACCCCTAATTTCCTAAAGTTAAACAACGGTTATATCCTATGTTCAGCTTCAGAATAAATCTTTTTGATTGGCTTTTTGGCAATGTCCAGATGTTTAAAGTAAAATCAAATGCTTTCCTCACCTGTACTTTTCACTCGCTTTGTTTTCCCTGCATGTGAAATGTGTTATTTCACAATGCAAATGCTTTTACCACTCAAATTTATCTTTCTTCATGGTTCTTTAGGTCACTTTGTTGCTATCTAGAGAATGTTACTTCTTTACGATGATAAAGTAACATGGAGGACATATTCGAAGATGGCCCTTAATTAATCCCATCTCTTGGTAGCCATGTCTTTGTATAATCTAGTCTCCTTTTGTGGGGGCAAATCCCAGGACTTTCTTCTATTAATAGAATACAGCACAGGTAATGGGATGTCACTTCTGTGGTTATGTTACATAATGTTATAACTTACATCTTGTTAACAGACTCTATTGACCCCTTCTGTGCTGGCTCTGATAAAGTAAGCTACTATATGGAGGGGCCTATACTGGAAAGGATTGAGGGTAGCCTCTGGCTCACAGCCGCCAAGGAACTGAGTCCCAGTAACCTGCAAGGAATTGCAAATTCCTCCCAAAACCCAAGTGACCTAGGAAAAAGATCCTTCCACAGCGGAACCCCAGATACAATCCTAGCCATGACTGATTCCTTCGTGGCAGATGGTCCAGCTCAGCCGTTCATGGATTCCTAACCCGTAGAACTTGTGAGATAAGAAATATGTCGTGTTTTAAGCTATTAAGTTTGTGGTAACTTGTTACGTAGCAATAGAAACTACAGGAAGTTTGACCAGAAAGTTAATACCATTGCGTCTCTGACTGAATCTTGTAGGGAAATAAAAATCTGCAACACAGATGCATGAATGTGTTGTTGGGTTACTTTGTTAGAGAAGTCTGGTGTGGGCTTTGCAAGAATAGGTCCCTGAAGATTGGGGGGGGGGTAGAAAAAAACCAACAAAATAAACAAGTCAAGAGACTCCTGGGCTTCAGGACATGGCATATGGATTCTCTATCTCTCCTCTTCTCCTAGAGGGTACAACCAGTCTCAGTGGAACCTTCTTTGGGTCCCCAATGCTGTACTACTTTCACTTTAATATCAGTTTTAAATCTTTTCTGAGGACCTCAATCTCTGTTCATTTTTATTTGATCTCCTTGTAGTCCCTCTTGACTCCTACATGACTAAGAATCAAGGATTCTTGGTATGCATTCTTTTAACCCTCTTCTCTATGCCACAATCTTTCACTAACTTCACATAGTCTTTCTTGTTTTCTTCCCATGTGTCTTCTCTCTTTAAAGGCTCTACACCTGTTCACCATGCATCTGATCTCATTCCCTGCAGCTTGCTGTCCTGCTGGCCTGAATACACCACTCTTTGGTACT
This sequence comes from Ailurus styani, assembly GCA_002007465.1. Taxonomy (NCBI): domain Eukaryota; kingdom Metazoa; phylum Chordata; class Mammalia; order Carnivora; family Ailuridae; genus Ailurus; species Ailurus styani. The sequence continues at coordinate 386,450 of LNAC01000809.1, read as the reverse complement.
GAACAGTCCATTCTTCAAAGACCTTCCCTCACCACCACCAAATATCATTTCTTCCTTAGTGTTCAAGGAACAAAGAAACAATTCCTCCTCAAGCAACAAAACAAATGAGAAAGCAAACACCAGACCAAGACATTATTCTTTAATTTGCTACCCATTTGAACTAGTCCACCAGAGTTATTTACCAGGGATCTAAAATTGGGAGGGAACAAAAATGGAAGAATAGATTTCAAAAGAAAATGCAAATATAAAGTATCCGTTCTCTGGCAAAATTCCCCCACTACTTCTCTTGCGATTTCTAGCTTCCATTTGACTGTAGGCTCAGATCTTGTCAGTGGACTTGGGTGGAATAAAGACCTGGTCAGAGACAGGTGGTCTCCTAGCTTGGTATCTTTCCTCCAGTAATATCCAGTGGTATGAGAGCAAGTCTTGGCTTTTTGTTTTTTGTTTGTTTGTCCTTTTTTTCCCACTGCATATCTTGAGAGAGATTCCTGTATGCAGAGTTTGGGGCTATTTTTCTGCTAGCCTTTATTTCCCTAAAGACAGTGGGTTTTTCACCCACCACTATTCTGTAATCTGGCTCCTGTGGTTCTGATGAAGCTGCCTTCCAAAAGGTAGATCATCTATGGTCCTGCATTCACTAAATTGAGTTATTTTTTTTACTCAACTCTTATATTTCTGGCTTCTCCATAATATTTAAGAAAATTGGTCATCCCTTGCTTGAAACTCACCTGCTTTCACTTAGATAACACTTAACTTCCATGGTTCTTATTTCTATCCCTGGCATCTGCACTTTCTTTGGTTTCTGTCCTTAGTTTATTCTCTACAAGATCTCTCTTGATGATATCATTCTATTTTTATAGCTTTAACTGTGATACTCAGATATCTCCACTTTTAACTTTCCTCCTAAACTTGACATCATTTCCAAATGTCCAATGGAAATCCCTATGAGAAATTCCTTCCTCAAGCTCAACAATATCAAGAAGCAAACTCCATTCCTCCCACCATATTATCTTTGTTCTGAGATTCTGTCCCCCACCCCTCCATGCTAGCTACTTAGTTTTTCCCTCTGTCTCCATACTCCCAGATGATTCCTAATACTTTGGGTTCTCCTTAACACTGTCATCTCTTTCTCCTCTTTTCATTTCCCACTTCTGTCATAACTGTTGCTAGGTGCTCCTTATCCTGGGCTATGTGATCAATTAAACACTGGTATCTAGGCCACCAGTCTTTGCTTCATGCTTTTTTGCAAGCATTAGTGGCCAAGTTAATATTCTCTTATTCAAAAACCCCCCAACATTTCAAGATAGTTTAGCAGATCATTTCCCTCAACTGTTACTGCACCTTATATTTATGGTCATTATAGGAATTCCCTCAATGTATTATAAATAGTTATACTCTCGGGCGCCTGGGTGCCTCAGTGGGTTAAAGCCTCTGCCTTCGGCTCAGGTCATGATCTCAGGGTCCTGGGATCGAGGCCCGCATCGGGCTCTCTGCTCAGCAGGGAGCCTGCTTCCTCCTCTCTCTCTGCCTGCCTCTCTGCCTACTTGTGATCTCTCTCTCTGTCAAATAAATAAATAAATAAAAATCTTTAAAAAAATAGTTATACTCTCTACTATTTTATTAACATCGGGATGGCAAGGGTCAAGTTTTTTTTTTTCCATGTCATTAATACCTACAATAATTTCTGAAATACAGTGGGTTACCCAACAAAGATTGGCTTTATTTATTTGTGGATAGAATAGCCCTCCTTTGATCATCAAATAGAGTAAAATGTATACTTGGTTATGACCTGTCTTTCCAGGCTCACAGTTAGCTCTTGCAACCCCTAAGTTGCCCATGTGTTAGAAATTGCCATGCCTTTGATAATTCAGTTTCTTCCATTAGAAATGACCCAGTTCTCTTCTGCTTCCTTGCCTCCCATTTTCATTGTTCTAAGGCTATTATGACTGTTTTGACTATGTTCCTTCTACAACAGAAAAGAAGAAAAATAAACTCCTTTGTTCTTATAAATATCAAAAGTTTAATTGTGATGAGTGTTGATTATTTTTGAGGAAGAATTTAAAAAGCAGTGGAACAGTCCTTTGCTCCTCACAGAAAAGCTGAATGATAATTCTGATAAGGTTACAAAACCACTGTTTTGTTTCTCTCCTTTTTTTTTTTTTCAAGCCAGGATAGGAGTAGTCTACTTATTTTAAGAACTTTAGTCTTAAGTCTTGTTTGTGTTGGAAAGAAATATATGTATTTAAGCTCCTAGAAATTTTGGAATATTTTATTATTTTTTAAAGATTTTATTCATTTGAGAGAGTGTGCACATGAGAGAGCATGAGCAGGGGAGGGATAGAGGAGGAGGGACAAGCAGACTCCCTGCTGAATGCGGATTCCCAGTGGTAGAGGATCTTGAGATCATGACCTGAACTGAAGTCTGGCTCTTAACCAACTGAGCCACCCAGGTGCCTCTGAATTGGAGAGAATTTCTATTGATTTACATAAAAAATAGAGACCGGTTTTCTCAAGAATCGTATGACTGCTACCCCCTGGGTGTCATCCTGTAGGATGGCAGGTCCCACTTTCTCACTCATTTGCTGAGTCACTCCCAGAATCAGGTCATTTGCCTCCTTACCAGTCATCTGCATAAAACAGTAGCTTGCACAGCTCAGATAACTGGAAAGTTAGCTGTAGCTCTTGCCTTATTTAGGTCTTCTTGAGATCCTTCCAAGGCTCTATTTAACCCTTTGAATTTACCTCTGAAACGAATAACCCTACCACCAAGTAATACATAGTCATGTGGATATAATTGTGAAAGATATAAATCCAAAGTTGTGCAATTAAGATATGAATGAAGTCTGACTTTCATAAACATAATATGAAATTATGCAGATGCCCTGAATTGAAATTTTTTGTTCAAGAATCACAGAATTCCAGAGTTGGCAGGCTGAATGAGCTGTGTTGACATTGTGACTGCCACATGGCAGTGCCACTTTAGCTGGTAAACGGAGATATCTGCCATCATTTGACAGGATTAGTTTTACAAATGCATATTTCAAACTAAGTGCGGTCTTTAGGATTCCATCTCTCAAATAAAATGCAACCATTTTGCATGCAAATGATGAAAAATTGCTACACAAGAATTTCTGCATAATTGGTAATCTGTAATAAGCAAGAAGTTTATATGGAAGGTTCAGGAGAAAGGGTAGAAGAAAAGTCAGACTCTGGGAATAAATGATGGTGGGAGTAATGAGAGAAGTGGGAATGAGGCATTTGGAACAGAATGAATAAGGGATAGATCATGGAAAGCTTAGCACAGATGAGGGCAGTGGGAGGGACATGGGAGCAGGGGGTGAGTTGGAAGCTCTGGGGGGCCCAAGAGGGACTAAGACTCAGCAATACTGGCTCTCAAACCATTCCCACTTGGTTCACTTGGCTCCCAAGGGGAACTGCAGAAGACCAGAAAGGGCAGGAACAGAGACTCTGCCCTGAGCTTTAGCACCCGTCAGACCAGGATATTCATCTTGCTCCTGACCATACTTGAGTCTTCCTCCTGTCTTACCTGAGACCCTTCCTTGGATCTGGTCTTGGCTTCTACCTCTCCTTTGTTGTTCCCTGGATCTCGTTCATTTCCTCTTGGTTTATTCATTCTACATATAGAATGACTCTAGCTACTGCTTATTGAATACTTTTTTCCAGTCTGTGCCTCATGTACCGTATCCAAAAACACAAAGAACTTACCTCCTCCCTGAGAGGAGTACTGTCCTTATAAGTTGTTTGTGGTTTTGTTTTTTTTAAGATTTTTTTTTTAATTTGTCACAGGGAGAGAGAGAGAGCGAGAGAGCGAGAGAGAGCGAGCACATAAGTGGGGGAGTGGCAGGCAGAGCAGGCAGAGGGAGAAGTAGACTCTCTGCTGAGCAAGGAGTCTGATGTGGAGAACTCCATCCCCGGACCCTGGGATCATGACCTGAGCCGAAGGCAGACACTTAACCAACAGAGCCACCCAGGTGCCCCATGTCCTTATAAGTTTTGCTTTTTTCACGGAGCATAGAACATGTATTCCTAGCTTTGCTATGTGAAGATATTTGGGGGGAAGTAGCACCTATTAAGAGCTTATGAGGTGGCTACTATTAGACAATACCTTTCATTCTTCTGCTTTTGTTCTAAATATTTGTTTGGTGTACAGATAGCTATTTGTTGTGTTTTTGTAAACCAAGGTCTTGCACGGAAATTTAGTGTTTAATATAACAATATATTGAGATTTAATGCAAAAATATCTTCTCAGCACTTTGTGTAACTCCTACACATTAATTTCTATATTCTTTATGCAACTATGATATGGCAAGTGCCAATGATATAGTTGTTCCAAGTTTCTGAATGGTTAAAGAGTTCCACACTCTTTATTAACGCAATAATAGATTTTATAGTGAACCGAAATATGTAATTATAAGTGCATACTATCAATATTACCAGCTTGATACTTGGGCTTAGATTTGCATTGATTGAAACACTGCGGCTTTAAAATTAATTATGAAGGGAGTTAATGGTCATTTAAGTTTTCCCACATGAGGGAAAGTATTGGAATAAAGTATGCCTGGGTAGCCAGTGATAATATATAATATCATAAATGCCTTAGGAGAGGTGTGGTGGGGACAAGACTGATTAGCATGACAGGGATCCCTTAAAGAATTCTTGACTACCATGGAAACAAACACAGACACCAGAAAATCTGTCAGATAAAGTATGGGTAGAGATAGAATGTGGTGGACAAAGAGAGAGAGAAGGAGTCCTGTTTTGTTTTGTTGTGATTGGAGAATTGAATGGATGGCCTGCCTCAGCTCTGGGGAATTGGAGACTAAGGTTGTTCAGGATGGAGGCTTTGGAGAATTGGGGATTGTTAATTGGACCTGCCTTCCTATTCTTCACAAGTCACAAATGAAAGAAAGAAAGAAAGAGAGTTTGTTTTTAATTTTAGTTGTTGCTCTTATTATTTATTTATTTATTTATTTATTTATTCATTTATTTATTTATTTATAAATATACTCCACGGAGAGACTAAATAATGTGCAGTCCTGGGAAGTGTTTAGGTTACACAGATACACAGAGTAGTAGAGGGGTCTTTATTAGAGGCACAAAGATTATAGTGAAAGCAGGGGTAGGGGGTGGGGGTCAGTGAAGGACAGAGATTCTGGAATGAGATGAAACATTTAAAAGAAGGAACTGCTGAACTGAATCCTAAAGAATGAACTGGATGTTTCCTCTATGTTCTCTCTGTCATCCTTGTACGTGAAAGACCATGTAACACAGATTTAAGAACAAGGCCTCAGGCCCTGGCTGCCTTGGTTCTCATTCTGGCTCTACCACTTACTAGTCATGTGGCCTTTGCTAATTTGTTTAATTTCTCTGGGTTTAATTTCCTCCTCTGCAAAATAGGAGTAAATGGAATTACCTATGTTATAGTGTTGTGTCATATAAAAATGAATGTATTACCAGGTGCCTGGCACATGCAGTGTAATATAAATGTCAGTTATCATTATTATAACATATGGCAAAACAAGAGAACATAATATATGCAAGGAAATGGTTGGAAGTTTTGTGTGGCTGGAATTTGGAGTGTGGGTGGGAGATGACAGAGAAGGATGTACCTTGAAATGCCTGGTATTCAAGCTCAGGAGACTGGATTTTATCCTAAATGCAAAGGGACCCATTGAAGGGGTTTGACTAGCATGAGGTGGGGAGGTGTAATGAATTGCTTCTGGCAAAAACAGACATGTTCAAGGTCTAACTCCTAGTAACTCCGAATTTGACCTTTTTTAGAAACATGGTTATTGTAGATATAATTCTTTATGATGAGGTCATACTAGAGGGTCGGTCTCTACTCCAGTATGCCTGAGTGTCTTTACCAGAAGACAGCCACGTAGAAACAGAGAGAACTCCAGGTGAGTGCAGAGGCAGAGACTAAAGGGATGTGTCTACAAGGCTCGGAATGCCATGGATTGCTGGCAGTCACCAGAAGTTGGGAGAGAGGTATGGAGCAGATCCTCCCTCAGACCTTGGAAGTAACCAAGCCTGCTGACATCTGGATTTCAGACTTCTAGTCCCCAGTCTTACACAATTCACAGCACATTTCTGTTGTGTTAAGCCATTCAGTTTGTGGTACTTCGTTATGGCGCCCCTAGGAAACTAATTTGGGTGTAAGGGGAATCCTGCTTTAGCTTTTTTTAAAAAAAGAAAATTACCAAATGAGGTCATTAGGGAGTAATCTTTATATATCTGGAAATTTTCCAGAGAAAGAATTTTAAATTTATAAATAAAGAGAAACTATTGTACAAAAAAGCAAGCAATCGAGCTCTGGTTTTCATGTGGGAAATGGAGTCGAGAGAAATAAGATTGAAAGCAGGGAGGCCAGTTAGGAGCAAATTAGAGCCATATTTATTGTCCTGTTTCTACCTTTGCTTCTAGGGGTTTCTCACCAGGGACCTCAGCTCTAGCTTCCTGTTTCTCAGGGGATTCATCGGAGCGTCCGGTATGGCTCTCCTTGGGCAGCTTCTCCACACTGCCTTTCCTGGTTCCCAGAGGTCTGCTGCCATGTTTTTCCACAAAATACTGCTGGGCTTAACTGGAAGCCAGTACTTCCTCAGTATAGGAAAATTATAACAAACTTGAACCTCATGACCAGTAAACATATTAAAAAAAAAAGAACTCCGATGTTTTAGGATCTATTAGACTTGAAGAAGCAAATAGCTCAGGCTGGTCTATGTAAATAATTGAAACGAATTTTAAAAATTAAGGTAGAAGAAAGAATTCCTTCTCTGCAAGGCTCTTTTCCAGGATCTGCACAGACAAGTGCTGATAATAGTCTGAACTTGTTTTACCTAATGTTTTCCTTAATGCTGTATACCTATAGTATTTACCTGTGTGATTAGGTGGAAAATCACTAGGCAAATATGTATAAGCACTGACTTATGCTGTACTTCCAATGGAGGGGGCTTTACTCAGCAAGAAAAGATGATGAAGGAGGCTAATTTTGCCAGGGAACCAGGCTTCTGAGGCCTGCAGTCACTTACCTCAGACTAGGGATGGAATTGCATACTTGGTTAAAAGAAGCAGGCAGCTGGTATTTAGAGCAAAGGCAGTTTGGTTGCCCCCACCCCTTTTTTTGGAAAGATTTTATTTACCTATTTGTCAGAGAGAGCGAGCGCACAAGCAGGGGGAGCAGCAGGCAGAGGGAGAAGCAAGGAGCCTGATGTGGGACTCGATCCCAGCACCCTGAGCTCGTGACCTGAGCAGAAGGCAGAAAGCAAACAGAGGCTTAACCGAGTGAGCCTCCAAGGTGTCCTGTGGTTGCCTTTTTTATAGATAATCAATATGATTCCCCAGCAAGAAAGTGGATAAAATTGTGCCCCAAACTACAAATTTTTTTTAATTTTTATTTTTTTATTAAAATTTAATGTATTATTTGTTTCAGAGGTACAGGTCTGTGATTCATCAGTCATACCATTCACAGTGCTCAACATAGCACATACCCTCCCCACTGTCCATCACCCAGCCACCCCATCTCTACCACCCTCCTCCCCTCCAGCTTAAATCAGAACTATCCAAATGTGCTTTGTGGAACAATGGAGTCCTTTGTGAAGTTAATGGTGTTGAGATGGGGTGTGGTTTTCTTGTCAATTTCACTGGGTTATACAGTATTCTCAAGGATAGTATTCTCAAGGAATTAGATACAATTTCCTAAAAGCTAATTGATTATGGAGAATATCTGTCAGTATGTCCTAGGACACCTATATTGTATTGAGTATAGCTTGGGATATATGGTATTAAAGTATAATCTTAGAAGGTAATTCCACCTCATTCCTTTGCCTCTTAAATGAGTACATATATACAATGTCAGAATTATGGATGTGTTCAGTTATCTAAATTGTCTTTAGAGACGGTAGTTCCTTATCATCCTTCTTATTACCTTGGGTTCTTTACGATTGGAATGTCTTATCGTCATGTGGACTCCCTCATGCAAGAGCAGTTGCTTCCTTAATCCATGTAGTTAGACAAAAGCCAAATGCCCACCAACATTAGAATATCTTTTTCATAGGCCAGCTGTGGGACCTGGGCTTCCAAAAATTTGTTTTATGTTTGTCTTAAGGAATCACTTCTAAAAGGCTCAGTTAAAATGGAGCCAAACTTGCAAAGAACAGTCATAAATCCCAGGGATTGGATTTATCAGAGACACTTAGAACTTAGCTGGTTGAGAAGGAATCCTAAGAAAAATGACCTAAATATATGGAACATGGCACTCTTCCCAGGAGAGCAGAGTTACTGAAGTTCCAAAGCATGTTTCTAACATTTCCAGAAGGCTTCTTTCAGGCAATGGGTCTTTGTGGGATGGTGAGATGGGGGTCCTCCTGAATGGAAAAGTGACAGCAGATGGAGAAGAGAATAAGGGAGTCTTTCAGTAATTTTCTCTGTGAACAGTTCTGCCCTTAACAAAATCTATCAAGACTTTTTGAATCCCTGAGGATTGCAATCATCCAAAATAGCACCATGGCTGCACTGAATCCATTATAACTCACCAGCCACACTTTGATGGAGAAAAAGTGGCCGAATGAAAGATTTCATTGTGGATTGATCTCCTTTTTAATTTAATTTATTTATTTGATGCAGAGAGAGAGAGAGAGAGAGATCACAAGTAGGCAGAGAGGCAGGAAAGAGAGAGAGGAGGAAGCAGGCTCCCTGCTGGAGCCCTACTTGGGGCTCAATCCCTGGACCCTGAGATCATGACCTGAACCAAAGGCAGAGGCTTTAACCCACTGAGCCATCCAGGCACCTCTGTGGATTGTTCTCTTGATCCTTAGCCAATTTTGCAGCTTCATATAATTGACACACATGATTTCACGAAGCTCAGGATTTAACATCTTTCCATACTATGATGTTTCTGTCATTCTTCACATTTGCCTTTGTCTTTTTCAGCTCCAACAGATGCAGATTTGCCAAAACAAATGTTAATTGCCTATTTACTGTCTCCCTGCCTGTTCAATTTACTCACAGATCATTTCCTATTCAGAGCCCTGCAGCAGTTTGTCTCTCATTTACTCCCCTAATCAGTTCAGGTTCTAAGAAAGCCACATTTTTTTTAAAAATCCAGCCTTCCAAAACCTCACCTTCATCCACAAAAGGCCTCGCTGCACTCAGAGTGGAGCTGGTCCTGCTGGAAGGCAGACAGCAAGAAGCCAAAGGACGAAAAAGATCCCTGAGCTGAATTTCTTTTAGAGCAAGTCATTAAGAAACAAGGAAGCATTGTCTCTGCAGATACATTTTTCAATAAGCTTAATTTGACTTTCTTAATTTCTTATCCATTCAAGGGTTTTCCTGAAGTTCGTCCCTTCTACTTAGCTACTCAGTAGTACATTTTAGTCTCATCTCACTGATTTCATCACCCCAGATCTTTTATTCCATTTGTTCTGATGGTTAAGCAAAGGAAGAAAGACAAGTGGAAAGCAGATACTGTGGCTCATCATGAGAAACGGCTTAAAAGTTCTCATCAGCTAGAGCAGCGGAGAGATGAAGAAAAATATGGTCTTGGGAGTCTGGGTGTACTTGAAAGATTTGTTTCCTGGTCACTTAGACCATTTGTTTGCAGTGAATAACTCAGACCTGATTTAAGACCTCAGTTTCCCTTTTCAGATGTTAAATAAATAAATAAATATTTCTCATTAGCTACATTGAACAATCAAGGTTACAGCCCAAATAGTTTGTCAATATTTGCAGTACTAGGGAACATATGTCCAACCTAGGAAAGGGAATATAGTCCTGAAAATTTTGATTTTCAAACATAAAACCTCTTATGTACAGAGTTGACACATGCCTGGATTTTGGCATTGTGATACCTGTTTATGTCCAGCACAGTCGTTAAGCTCTTTGCACACGGAAGCCTCCTCAGGGTCAGAAGTGGGTCAGATTAGATAGAGGCCATTATGATGGAATTTGATTTGATTGGAATGGTATGTCTGGAATGACTTTGATTTAGCTCAGTTAAAGCCACAGCTTAAGTGATAAACATAAAGGTCCTGCTTATAGTTGTGTCGTCCAAACCTGTGGCCATTTAAATTTAATTTTCAACTGATTAAATTTAGGTAAAATAAAAAATTCAGCTTCTGAATCACAAAAGCCTCATTTAAAGGCTTTGGTAGCTATAAGTGGCTAGTGGCTACTGTACTGGGCAGGGTAGGTATAAACTAATCCCTTCCTTGCAGAAAAATCTATTAAACAGCACTGATGGAGTGTTACTGTTTTATGGACATTCAGAGCGCTCAAGGTAGCTCTGCCCCCAGATAGAATATTCTAGTCTTTCTGTCCTTGAAGCAGCCGTATTAAAAGAAATCACTGACTTCATCTAGATGGGAACTTTCCTTTCTGCCATCTGAAAAAGCAACTCATTTTTATAGTGAATTGAGGTTTTTGTGGGTGGGAGTGGGGTGGCGTAACTTTATTCCCAAATATGGAAGGATGGAGTCACAAAGGAATTTTCTAGCATAAGAATAGATCTTGTTGTCAGAGGCTTTATTTTTTATCATGGGAAGGCTAAAACCAGTGCATACTGATGGCCTATTATCTGTTTATAAGAGATCGTCTTACTCTATAGTTTAGTGAGACACCCCACCCCCGCACTTGGATTTATGGACGAAAATAAGATCATGTTCCTTATCTTCACTTTATTTTTTTAACAAGGCCAGATTAGTCTAGGCAGCGCTATAAACACCACAGTTCATTCCACTGTCTCTCTTTCCAAGAGTTGGTTTCAGGAATATTTTCTAAAATTTCTCATTTTCTCCACTGGCTATTTGTTCTCAATCGTTTTACCTACACATGTGTCAGGCTTAGAAATTGTCCATTCTGACAGAAAACAAAGCAAACACAACACAAATTCCGCTTCCTGAAAGAGGTTATCACCATTCCCATGAATGAGACCTTGTTCGGGGTCCCTTGACTCTTTTGAGAGCTTTGATTTGTCTCGCTCTCTTCCTTTGGGTGCTAGAGATCACTTAGGTTAGATATTTGTGTGCATTGGTCATAAATTGTAAAAAAAATAAAGTGAAAATGTCAGGAAAAGTAGGGTAAAAAAAGGTATAGGTATGATGATTTCAATCACGTTAAAAAAGGAGCATAGAAAAGTTTAAAAAGAATAGGCTACAATATTAACCACAGTTATCTCTGGGTGGAAAAAATATGGATTATGTAAATTTTCTTCTTTATGCCATTTTGTATTAAAAAAACTTATAAAAATCTTTTGAAACAGCATCTATAAGACTCTTCTTGTGCTTTAAGAATTATTTTCATTTGTTTCCTTCTAACCCATATCAACATATATAATTTTACGTAATTGTATTTGTGTATAATTATATATGCATGCAATTTTGGGTTATATTTTTCTTGAAGAAATGGGTAAAAACATTTTAGATAAGAGAAACATGAATTGTGTGTCAGAAAGGGAAGACATCAATCTAGCTCTGGAGACCTTGAAGACTAGAGAAGGAAACAATAAACAGGCTGCATCTTGATAAATGTTAGAATAGAGGGACAAAGTTCTATAAAAACAAAATAGAAAAAAACTGGACAAAATAGAAAAGACTTTACCAAAAAAAATGACATTTAGATTGGCTCAGGATTCTATATCATTACACTGATTAATTTTTAACAGCTTCATTATATTCCAATTGATTGATATGTCAGATTTTACTTAACCTAATTGTCTAATTATAACAATCTCTGTCTTACTCTCAAGCTTTCACTACCTTCAGAAGTGCTATTATGATCAGCTTTAATTCAAAAATCCTACCCCTAGGAACTTAGCTAAAAGAAATTGTTTAAAATGAAGAAAAAATTACAATATGTACACTGGTTATGAACATTGTCATGACTCTTGCTATATGTTACCCAATTATTACTATTATGATTACCGTTATTATGATCATATACATTTGTAATTTCTCCTTCCACTTTGACCTTTGCTTCGACTTTTAATATTTTTGGCAATTGGTCTTTTTTGTCCTTGGTGTTGTCTTCTTTCCCATGTTTCTGATCATATCTCTGTCCTGAACATTCTTGGTGGGCGCCATGCCTCAGAATCTGGTATTGATTTGGCTGTTCTCACCCGGACTTCTAAGTGAGCCATTCTGGGTAGCCCAGGATCCCTATAGTGACTAGATGTGAATTATATTTCATTTCAAAGGAAACTAGTTTATATATATTCACTACTTCTGTGTGGTGAGAGCTATCATAAAGAACCAAATGAATCATCAAAAATGTAGACAGACAAGGTTGCCTGGGTGGCTCAGTTAAGCATCTGTCTTTGGCTCAGGTCGTGATCCTGGGATCAAGCCCCGCATTGGGCTCCCTGCCCAGTGGGGAGTCTGTTTCTCCCTCTCCCTCTCCCCCCTTCCCCCGCTCATGCTCTCTCTCTTTCTTGCTCTCTCTTTCAAATGCATAAATAAAATCTTTTAAAAAAATGTACACAAAGCAAACAGTAATATCCACAACATATAACTACTCTAGAAAATTTGTATGAAGGTGATGAATAATTCTAGATGAAAATGGACAATGGCCATGTAGATTTTGTAGAAGAAGAAAAGCAATGAAATAATGAGTGTATGAAAGAAACTTGTATGAAATCAGAAAAATACAGGTTAAAATAGATACCATTGTTTTCCTGTGAGAAGGTTAAGAGTTGGCAGTGATTGCTATATGTATTGTGAGCAATAGTGTGGAAAAAAGGTACTTTAAACAGTGTTGGTGTACATGTATAGCTCTTTAAAAGGCTATTTGGTAGTAAGTATGAAACTTTCAATGCACATACTACATCAAGCTGTTTAGTCTAAGTAATACTCTCATATCCAAGAACCCCCAAAGAGCAGTCATTTATAAACAAAAAAACTTATTGTTTCTGTTTCCCTACATGTCCATCATGAGTCCTCTGGCATCCAGTTTGATGAAACATCCTCTGTATGGGGCATCTTATGGAAAGATGAAAGAGAACATACACATCCTAGCTTCTAAAGTGTCCATTTACAGGGGTGCCTGATTGGCTCAGTCAGTGGAGCTCGTGACTTGATCTTCAGGTTATAAGTTCGAGCCCCACTTTAGGTGTAGAGATTACTTAAAAATAAAGTCTTTAAAATAAATAAAGTGCCCACTTATAGGGCCTGTCATTCCTTCTGTTGGCATTTGATTGGCCAGAGCAAGATGTATGACCAAGCCTGCTGTCTACACAGCAGGGAAGCATAATCTAGACTAGACACTCTGCAGAGAGGAGGATAAATGTTCTGAATAACGATATAGTTATCATATATACTTTTACTTTTTCACCAAATAACTCTTCTCTGAAGTCGTCTTTTCACAAAACTATCTGAACAAATGATCAAAGGCATAAGTCCAAGGATGCGTGTTAAAACTTTATGTGTAATAGTATAAAAAGGAGGCAGGCAGCCACTATAAAGAAGGGAATAGCACTGCATGTATTAATGTACTTATGTGAAGGGATGGACGGGTTACACTAAGTAAAAAAAAAATACATTATAGAATAGTGTGCTAGTTTCTGAGAGCTGCTGTAACAAATTACCATAACTTAGTGACTTAAAACAATACACGTTTATTCTCTTACATTTCTAGAGGTCCAAAATTTAAAATTGAGGCATTAGCAGAGCGGTGTTTCTTCAGGAGGCAACAGGAAAGAATCAGTTTCCTTGTTTTCTTGTATTTCTGGGGCGCTGCTTGCATTCCTTGGTTCGCAGCCCTTCCTTGAATCACTCCAGCCTCTTGTTTCCATTATGGCATTTCCTAGTACTGGCAGACCTTCTTGTATCTCTCTTCTGTGGATTCTTGTGATTACATTAGGCTCACCCTGATATTCCAGGATGATCTCCCCATCTCCAAATCCTTAACTTAATCACACCTGTAAAGGCCTTTTTGCCATTTAAGGTAATATGTTCACAGGTTCCAGTGATTGGGATGTGGTCATCCTTGGATCATTATTCAGCCTACCATGAATAGTATAATAGCGGTCAATATATATACACACAGACGTGCACACACATGTGTGTAAATACAACATAGATATGGGTGCCTGAGAAAAGGTCTGGAGGAGGATGTAATAAGTTATTGACATAATTATTCCTGGAAATGGGAGTGGAAGACAGGGAAGGAGGAGGGAGTGAATTGTACTTTTTAGTTTGTACATTTCTGTGCTATTTTACACTATTAAATGTCTTAGAGGAAATTAATGAAATTAAACATGGTTAACATGTAGTTAAATATGTCAAGAATATAGTTTTGATCTCAATAGAACTCTTGAACAGTACTATGAATTCCCTATTTTACATATTTTTACAGAAAACCCTGTTTATATTTTAGTGTTAGAAATAATTGATTATAGTTACACAAGCTAATGCAGTACCTCTGTCGTCTGAAGAAAGTTTGAGCATTTTAAACATAAAGAAGATTTGAAGAAACTTAAAGGTATAGTTTGTTTGTTTGTTTATTTGTTATTTTGTGAGACATAGTCCTCTTTCTAAATCCAATGGTATGTGTGAATCCTCTCCCCAGAAAAATATACACTTCAAACCTAATATGATTATGTAATTTTAGATGTTTAGGGAGCCCACTGATATCAGTTTAAGAATCTCCTGCTCTAAAAACATTTGCAGAAAAAATATATTGTCTTTCTTAGAAACTTATTGCTGAAAAAATACTTATCTATAATGAGACTGCCTATTGGTGTCAAATTCTACTTTAGAGCCATGCTATACCATTAGAGTAGCGATTCACTCCATGTGTCCACTTGAATTTGAATTTGAATTAATTAAAACTAGGCAACTAGAAATTCAGTGCTTAAGTCACACTGACCACGTTTCACACGCTCAGTGGCTGCATGCAGCTAGTGCCTGCCATATTGGAAAGCACAAACAGAATATTTCCATCACTGCAGAAAGTTCCATTGGGCAGTATGGCTCCTGAGCAGGTGCTGCAGGCTTCAAAGTGAATAAAGATAAATTTAGATGAAATGATTCTAAAAACTTATTTAGAACAAAGTAGTATTTCTTCACCTATAGGCACTGCCATATAGATTATCTTATTTATTGCCTCTAACAGTTGTTTTAGGGACATATTATCTTCATTTTAGAGCATTCAGATGACAAACTTTAGTATAACCTGTGCTTTCAAACCCAGGTCTTGACCATCCCTACCTAGCGAGTGCTCTTAACTATCCTAAGCTGCTTTTCCTATTCTAATGCTTCAGGTTTTCAGTCCCCTTGAAAATGTAATATTAAGGCTCTGCACTATCAAAGGTTTCTTATGCATTGTTATGTATAGAGTAACTATTTTTTGACTATTTTCTCATATGTTTTATCTACAGTAATGGGACATCTTGCCTAAAGGCTTGCCTGAAGATAGCTAATGCTCAACAATTGTAAAGCTTATTCCTATAAAGCATAGTTAACACCATGAAATGCATTTCTCTTTGTTCTGTCTGCCAGTGGTGCCTCATTGCTTCAGCATTAGGACCAAGCCATTGTTTAGAATTGTTTGAAATGATACTACTGAGGATATTTCAGGGGAAAAATTGATATACAAGAAAGTCATTATGATCATCACATGACATGAGAATGGTTTTAAAATCTTGTCTATGCTTGGAATTCTCTAAAAGGTGAGATTTTAAACAGGACCTAGAATGCATTTGAACTCATTTTTGTTTCCAAAATACCTCTTCGTAAATTAGACTTGGGGCTAAAAGTAATATATAAATTGGACTTTCAGGCCCCATGTGCTGAGTTTGCTAAACCAAGACCCCCGCCCCACTCCCGTTCAGGTGAGGGCTGAAACCTACCCATTGCTTAGCTCACTAAGCCATGCAGAACTCAGGTGTGGGTTACTGAAAGTAAGGACAGGTCTTTCTCAATCTACATAAAGATGCCATTTGCTTGCCAAACCATATTGTCATGGCAGCTTTTCCCTTTAAAGGAAGCCACACAAAGGGGAAAGCTTTTCTGATTTGCTTGAAAGTGTCATGAGTAGATTTGTAGCAAGAATTTTTGGAATGACACTTTATTACAATTACTGACTTAAGGAACATAAAGTAAGAGGGGCTGAAATTACTCACCATAGGATTTAAAGGACGCTCTGTGCATGTATTAAAGAGAAGACTGTTTTGAACACAGATGCCCAAAGCATTGATAAAAAGTGAAATAAATTCTAGAGAGGAGAACTCTGGATAAAGATCAATTCATCTGTTTATTCAATAATTCATTTTGAAGAAAGGCAGCTGTATGGTAGTATAGTACTTTTCAAGTTGTGATCTGCAGAGCTCTTTAGGGGTTATGTGGGTGAAAGTGAGGTTGGGAGAAAAATAGAACCAGTCAGGCTTCGGATGCCCACTCCTGCTTCAAACAGAGCAGCTCAGAGTTAATCCATTTTACATGAGGGATTTCTAATATTTGAAGAAACTCTCATGGCTAAAATATATGTGAAAACAACTACCTTAGAAAGTTCATTATAGCTAAACCCATTGAGTATTCACCACATAACAGAGAGTCTCAGGTATTACCAATTTCATCTTCACAGAAACCTTTGGTAGTCTTATTTCTCTTTATATGTGGAACAGAAAGGTTAAGGAACTTGTTAATATCACCTCGCTAGTACATGGCTTGGCTGAAATTTGAACAAGATCTAACTTCCTTCAAAGGTATGACTATCCATCCAGTAACTCTAAACACTGTGTTAGCTTGATTGCAATATCAAAAAATCGAAACCAAATTTCTAATTTTGAAAAATAAAATTCATATTAAAATGCAATAATGAGGGTACAGTTTGAGATAAATACAATCCCAGTTAATTTTCCTAGAGGAGCTTTAGTTAGAGTGTTACACAGTGATGATTGATTTACATCATTTGTCTGACCATGTCTTTTGCCATGTAGCTTATAAACCTGACCCTCTGATCCCACAGGAAAGCTCAATAATCCAGAAATAATCATTTCTTTCACAGTGTGCATTTTGGAAGTCTTTTTATAAGACTTTTTATCATCTCTCCTTGCCTCTCATCTAGAATTTTTACTCATCTTTGAGGGTCTAACTTCGCTCTCATCTCTGACTTTCTTACCCAGTTTTATCCCATTTCCCCTTCTGAGCCTCTGGAACATTTTGAATAAAAAATTTTATTATAGGATTATACATAAAAACATAAAATGTGCTACAATTATGTCTTTATATGTCCTGTAGAGCAAGGATTCTGTATGATTCACCTTCATATACTCCAACGTGTATTAGATCTGCAATAAAATGAGTAAATATATAAATGAATGATGACCACTGAAAATTTCCACAGCTTGGAAGTGTGAACCGTTTACTGTGGTTTCAAAACAGTCTCTCCCCCTGGCCCCTTCTTCTGTTCCCGGACCCCAAAGGGCACTTTACCAACAAGTAAAAGAGGTGATTGAAGACCAGCTCCAGTGCTCTAATCTGGTCCATTCTGCAGCACATTTATCTCTCCGCACTTCAGACTTCAGCATTGGGAAGGTTTTATCCCTCGAAGCTGGGAATGGCTTTTAGTTGTAGAGTGACATTTGCTACCCCCCTCCCCACAACAGCTCCAACTGGAAATGAGTACAAGGGAAGTTTTGGAAGTTGCTATAGAGATTCTGTACTTCTTCCCTTCCCTGCTACTATTCATTCCCTTGCATTATTTATCTTTGCCTGATTTTTGGTTTAACCTATGATGTAATGAGCTTCTTGTGGGGTATCACGACTTACTCCTTATTTTTTTATATCACCCTTCTTCACCACCGCCTTCATGCAGGACTCAGAACAGTGTTCTTCATAGGTCATTCCTAAGTTATGAAATAAAATGACTGTCTTTGGTCAGTATATATGCAAAATGGAGTATATCATAACAGTGCCTTGCGGGCATGCCAGTGTGTTACATTCTTCGTGGTATATCGCACATATTACTACTGTAGAAGCAGTCATTTTTACTCACCATTCTTAAAAAGTTTATATTTAAGTTGGGAAGACTTTTTTTTTTCTTTCTTTCTTTCCTTTTTTTTTTTTTTTACCAGGCACTGATTACATGAAGTGCTTTGCACGATCTCATTTGAGATAAGTCATCACAGTCAGTTCCCCGCACCTCAGGGTCTCATGTGTCATGAGCTTCTGTTACTCTACCCAGTTTTTCTGGGATGAGGAGTCAGGGCATATCAGAAGGCTGAATCAGTCATCTGTGACGGAAGGTGGCAAGAAAATCTTAAGCAGAAGTATTCCTCCTTCCTGGGTGGAACTATTGGCTTCAGTCAAATCCTTTTTATGGAATTTTGGGTATAAGAGATAGAAGCAGCAGGAAGTGTTGAAGTCATAGTAACACTGGAGAGGTGGAGAGATAATTCGATCAAAGAGAGAGGAAGAGACAAGGAGACACTGAGTCCCATGTAAGGAGGTGCCACTTGAGTCAGAAAAATGGAAGCCAATATTTGAATGGACAAGATACCCAGGCAGAACAACTCTGGGTTGTCATTGTTACTGTTGCATCTGGAAAGTCATAGTGCCGACTCTCCAGGAGCCGTTCACTTTCACTCTGGGTTTTTTTTTTTCTCCTATTTTTGTAGTTCCTGGGGTAACCTAATCCCTCAGGCTTTTTCAGGTTTCTTTGTGAAACATTCTTCTGTCAACACACTTTCAGTTAAAGAGAAGATTAAAAGTTAATAACTTTCAGGTCAATTAGGAGCTCAGCCTTCTAGTTCAGGATTTTGCATATGGACTGATTTTGATTTTAAGCAGTCCATGTATGTATTTGGTTAGTGTTTATAAATCAATACAACTAAACGGAAGAGGTGCCTAGAGCTCCCCACTCAATTTCTCCTCTTTCTGTATCTGATTTGTTACCATTGCTCTTATGTACAAATAACATAATTTGCCTTTAGGGACCAAAGAATGTCCAAAGGGAATGAGCTCAGTCATAATGTTAATGGTAAGAAAGGGTTAACGCAGTTAAGAAAGATCTATGTTGGGCTCCTGGGTGGCTCAGTGGGTTAAAGCCCTTGCCTTCGGCTCAGGTCATGATCTCAGGGTCCTGGGATCGAGCCCCACATCGGGCTCTCTGCTCAGTGGGGAGCCTGCTTCCTCCTCTCTCTCTGCCTGCCTCTCTGCCTATTTGTGATCTCTCTCCATCAAGTAAATAAATAAAATCTAAAAAAAAAAAGAAAGTTCTGTGTTGATAAATGAGGTGTGAAGTATTTTTTCAGTGCCCCCAAAGGAGTGGTTATATTCCTATATATGTGTATCTGCATTTGTATATGTATCTAGTTTATTCAACTTATAGAAATAATTGATGACCAATGGTTATCAAGTACTTGAAAGAGTGTATTTAAGTTATTTTAGAGAGTCCATTCTTTGTGAATTTTTTTAAAGATTTTTATTTATTTATTTGTCAGCACAAGCAGGCAGAGTGGCAGGCAGAGGCAGAGAGAGAAGCAGGCTCCCCACTGAGCAAGGAGCCCGATGCAGGGTTCGATCCCAGGACCCTGGGATCAGATTTTAAAATGGGTAGTTTTTAGCAGATTTTAAAATGGGTAGTTGTGGCTGGAACAATAAAAAGATTGGAAACACTTTATCGTTGGCTCTGTAGATTTGTGTTTTAATTGCTTAGTAACGTAGTGAACACTCTGGAGTATTTGGGTACAAATGATATAGTATCATTCAGAGTTCTAGTAATCATAGATGTGATTAAGAAAAACCCATGTCATGGTTAATAATGATCTTAATAAATTGTTATTGCTATAAATGTTCCATTCTGTTCAGTTATCCCACTGTTTTCATTGCCTCTGCAGCTGGTTCAAATTATCTAAAACTAGAAGCAGGACAAAGCTTATTTGAATGAAGAGTACTACAGGTACACACACTTCACAGAAAAACCCAGAATCCCATTGCCCAAGGCATAGTGGTATTTCCCACAGATAAAAACCCTTCTCCCAAACCTACTTGGGTTTCCAGACACTGAAAAACCCATTAGCAAAGCAAATGCTTTATTACCTCTGATTTCGGGGGAACAGAACAAAATTCCTAAGGTGTTTTTTGTTTTGTTTTGTTTTGTTTTAATTTTCTTCCTCAGTTTTCTCTTATAAGGCACAAGGAACACAGGTACAAATAGTCCAGATGATCTGATGACTTTTGGACCATTAAGCTGAGGTCCCTTGGGGACGCGCACGCACTGTGACTTACTTCCCTTTCAGCGGGGGGCGGGGAGGGGAGGGATCTCTTTCCACAAATGAGTTGTTGATGACCACAACTGTAGCCTCCCCTCATTGCTCATTTGATGGTTTACTTATATTTTGGATCCAGATTGATATATGTATCAGACATCACATCGGGCAGTGGGCAACACAGCACTAGCAGGACACTCTTTAAAGAAGTGTAGATGACCTTCTGTTAGATAATCATCAAGAATTATCTTTGAAAATAACCATTCAATGCTAAAAAGATATGAAACACATTTTGAAGCATTTCAAGAACAAATGTCCTAGTGGTAAAGAGCTGAAAGGAATTTTTCAAAAGAAATTGTGTTTGTGAAATCTGTAGACCAACAGGATATGTTTTTTGAATGAAGGACAAATGATGTTCTGAGAAAATACAGTCTGGGACTCCATAATCAGAAAACAGAAGGCCAGCGTAATCTGGAGTCTGACAGAGAGATGCACACTTTTCTAGGTTCCAGTAGCATACTGACCGTGTTTGAGTTTAGAATGGAGTTTTCTGAAGTTTTCTCCCCCCTTGTTCCTCTGCGCTGTGATCCCGTGTGATAAATATGAATTACTAATAGTACATCTTTGCCACTGACCGGATTCATATTACGGCTCACGGGTGCCCATACCACTAAAAGCCACTTACTCTACATTTGTACTCAGCTAATAGTTCCCTAGTTTGTAGTTGTAATTCTCTGCCACAGGCGCTAACCACCATCTCTGAATCAGCAGCTGACAGATATGAAAAAGGTAGGAACAAAACCTAAAACCTCATCTAGAGGAAAAACAGGCTTCCCAGAGTCATTATAACAAAGTAATAGTCCTCACCAACAATAAATAACATTTATTAAAAACAAAATCTATACGAGGCTCTTTGTTGGACATTTTTCATGCATTATTTCACTGAATGCTTTCTCTCACCCTACAAGGTAGAAATTATTTCTCCTGTTTTATAGATAAGGAAACAGGCTCAAATTGGGTAATTTGTTTTTAGCCACACAGCTAGTAATTGGATTCAAATGAAGATTTGTCTGACCCCAAATCTGTATTCTTACTGACTCACCTAATATTAAATATCTGCGGGTGGCCAAGCCCTGAGTCGAGTACACTGGGGTTTTTGTTTAGAGGACAGAGAACACAAAATGGTAGAATGAAGCACAAGTTCTAGATTCCTCTGGAATTAATTCAAGTTGCATCCAGAGCACTTCTCAGGCGTGTCGCTTTTATCAGACTCTGAGCCATGGTTTCTTCATTTGCAAACTGAGGCTCTCAGTTGTATATATCTTCTAAGGTTCTTGTCCACTTTCAATGAGATAATGCATATTGTACAATTTCCCTATAGCTGCTGAAACAGATTACCCCAAATTTAGTGGCTTAAAACAGCAAGAATTGATCATCTTAACATTTCTATAGTCCTGAAGGCTGAAATGGGTCCCGCTGGCTAAAATCAAGGTATCAACAGGGCCATGTTTCTTCTAGAACCCCTACTGGAGAATCCGTTTGCTTCCCTTTTCCAGCTTCTGGAGAACATCCACATTGCCCTGCTCATGGCCTCTTCCACCATCTTCAAAGCCACCAATGGGCTAGTTGAGTCCTTTGTCATCTTGCGTCAGTTGTCAGTTTGTCATTGACTCTTCTACCTCCTGTGTCTGCTTTTAAGGACCCTCATGATTACATTGGGCCTACCCTGATAATCTGTAAAAATCTATTGATTTTAAAGTCAGCTCATTAGCAACCTAATTCCCCTGTGCCAAGTAACATAACATATTCACAGATTCTATTCATTAGGTATGGACATCTTGGGAGGCAGGCATTATTTTGCCTACCAAAAATATAAAAGGTGCCTTTAAAGAACTTACTATATGATTTCTGATGCAATTATTAGGATTATTTTAATATATATAATATAATGTATGAATCTGTTCTCCTAATAAAAAACAACTCCCCCACACACCTGCATTTATGTATTTACCTATGTGTGTGTGTGTCCCTAAATTCCACTCCCCCCAGAGGTAACTACTGTTAAGAGTTTAGCATGAATCCTAGTAGAGTTTTTTAAAATTCATTTTTGGGGAGCTTGGGTGGCACAGTTGGTTAAGCGTCTGACTCTTAATTTTGGCTCCGGTCTTGATCTCAGGAGATCAAGCCCTGCTTGGGGCTCCATACTTAGTGGGGAGACTGCTTGAGATTCTGTGTCTCCCTCTCTTCCCTCCACTTGTATACATGCTCTCTCTCGAAAATAAATAAATCTTAAAAAAAATTCATTTTCAAACATGTAAATATCCATTCACACATATATACATATATGTTTAACATAAAATGGAATTACACCATTCATATTATTTTATAACTTGGGCATTTAAATAGTTATTCTCCCTGAATATGTGCATCTCTACCTTACTTCTTATTCTGTGCTGTTTTATAATGGAAATATGCTATAATTCATAAGTCTAATTCCTTCAAGGTGAATTTTAAGGTTTATATGAATTTCATTGTTATAAACAATGCTGCAGTGAGCATCTTTGTGCAGATGCGTCTCTGGAAGGGATTTCCAAGAGTACAAATGGACATAGTAGTTTTAAAACATTGTTTAAATTCTTTAAGATAGTCATACATATGTTTTCCATTAATGCCTAGGTACAACCAAATCATGTGTTCCCTGTCCTCTCTCTTCTGCCCATAGCCACATCCCCGCCATCAAGGTTCTTTTCTGGTATTAATACTGGTAATAAGTCCTCTCTCCAGTCTGCTGCCACGCTTATGAGCACAGAGTATAATATAATTCACTGTTACTTTAACTTATGTTTCCTTGCTCATCAGAGACGTTAAATGACTTTCCTTATGATTATTCGTCATTTAAATTTGCTTTTTCATAAATTATTCATATTGCTTCTATTGAATTGGTTATCTTTTCATTATCAATGTGTAAGTGGTCTTTATTATAGAGACTAATCCTGTGTCATCTGTGTTGCAAATATATTTTTCCCAGCCTATCAATTTTTTATTGATCTAGTTTCTGATGTGTCCTGCAGTATTTTTTTTTCACTTTTATGCAGTTGAGGATGCCTATTCTTACAGAGCTCCTAAGTTTCTAGTCTTCATAAAGGAGGTCTCTTATGCACTTAGGCTGCTTATGTGGATTTTTAATGCTCATAAAATTTTAGTTTGTTATTTCATAATCCTTTTTTATTTATTTTTAGTTTATTTTTATATGTGATGTAAAATAAGGTTCTTAATATATTTTCTATGATTGTGTACAGCTATCTGTAGTTCCATTTATTAAATAATATACCCTTCAACCTCTAAACTAAACTGTAACATTTGTCACATATTAAATTTAAAAAATATAGCAGGATCTACTTTTGGATTTTCTATTGTATTCTTTTGATATACTTGTCTATAGTTCTATTAATATACAGTTATATTATTTTAATGCTTTATGCTATGTTCTGATTTCTGATAAGATGACTTCCCCTTTGCTCTCCTTGCTAATCTTGGGCATGCATCTTTCCTTAAAATATTTAAGATCATTTTTTAAATCCAATGAAAAACAAATAATAAGAACAAAAGCAAATGAATAATATGCCAACATCCTCTTGGAAGTCCAAAGTAATTTTATTTGTATTAAATGTAATTATATTAAAGGTAATTGTGTTAAATATAACTAAATTAAATTAATATATTTCTTTAAGGAAAAATATTTCTTTTCTCCCTCTGTTTTAGCAACACAACCTTCAAATTGTAGCTGGGTACATGGCTTTCTGGAATAAAGTCTGTATTTAATAATCTTTGCAAATGGGTAGGCTGTGTGCTTAAGTTCTGGTCATATTCCCATTATCCTCTGCTAGCATCTTGCCTGGACAGGGTAAAATGGGTGATGGAAAAAAAGTAGCTGTGTTAATCAATTTAGAACTTAAGACTGGCTCTGGAAGTAGGGACCTTTATAGCTATGTTTTTATGTTCATTAATTGTTTCTTTTCCCCCTTTTCTCCTATTAATTTAAGAATACAGTGGTAGGATTGTATCCAAATTTATATCACCCTGTGGTGACACAGAAACTATTAGAACTTTGTCTAGCTGCTATATTAGGGACACAAATTTGTCTCCTGGGCAAGAGCCAGACATGCTAAGGAGCACATGTTGTAGACTTTGCTGGATATGTTCTGTCTAATCCTCTATATTCCATTCCAGCATTTTTTCCCTGGGAGGCTGACATGTACGTAAAACACCAATACGTATCTTCACATCCAGCTTCCAGTTTGGTTCATTCTGTGGCAGACATCAGATTAGGGGGAGAGAGGAGAAAGAGTTCTGAGCTTATGTTCTCCAGGTTTTTTCCATGCTAGCTTATCTCAAGTTGAATGCACGCTTCCACTGAAGAACACAACTCCTGCCTGACAGCCTTTTTTGTATAGCATCTTCCAGAGTTCTAGTATCTACTCCCTCCCTTCAATGCTAGACGTGTTCATGGTTCCTTGCTGTTGTGAGCCCCATCATTTGTCCATTTCTCTGATGTCCACACATTTTATTAAAATCTCCATAATTACCCAGTTTGGGTATGCTACTGTTTTTATTACCAGTTTCCTGGCAATGCACTAAATTTGCCATACAGTATACTCAACCTCATCTGACCTCGGTGTCTCCAAATACAGAGTTGCTGTGAGTATCTTATCCCATCCTGAGAGTCTTGCTTATGTTGGTATTACTGAGTAATAAATTAACACAATCATAGTAGCTTAAAAGTCACCCGTTTATTATCTCATATTTCTCTAGGTCCAAAATCTGGGTTCAGCATAACTGGGTCCTCTGCTCAGGGGCTCATCAGGTTGAAATCAAGGTACCAGCTAAGGTCTCATTGGGAGATTGGAATCCTCTCCCAAGTTCATTGATTGTTGGCAGAATTTAATTCCTTGTGGTTATAGGCCTGAGGTCTTTTCTTGCTGGCTCTTGGTTAGGTGGTGGTCACTCTCAGCTTCTAGAGACTGTCTTCAGGTACCAGCCATATGGCCCTCTCAGAACATAACACCTACTTCTTTAGAGCCCCCAGAGGATCTCTCTCCAGTGGGCTATCACAGAGTCCAAAATTATATAATGTAATTACATGATGAGTAACTATCCCACTACTTTTGCTATATAAAGTGACCTAACCAGGGGAGAGACATCCCATTATATCCACAAATTTTTTTGAAACTTAAGATTCCTATTCCCTCAGATATACATCCTATAGGAACTCAAGAGCAGGAAGAGGAATCTGAAGGCCATTGTAGAATTCGACCTACTACAGTTATAGAGGAGTTAGGGTGCCTAAGTGCTTCCAGTATCCTCAATTAACTTTCTTATTTTCTTTATTACTGTACCCTCACTATCAGAGACCCATGCCTCAATTTTACAACTGTATTGGGATTCTTTTATATAAAATGACTTGTCAATAGGCTTTCCTAACTGTTGGTTTCCACTTGGCTGTTTTGTGTCTTATAAGACCTGGTGATTTAGTTTCTCTATATGAATTCTTTAATCTCCTGCCTGGGAGCAGGGAGGGAGGAGGGGAAGTTTAAACCAGATCATGGCTGTCCTGAAGCTTGTTGAGAAAGTAATCTGAAGACTTTACCATCAAATATATAGACTTTCACTTGATCATTCTATCTTCAGACCAGCACCTTGCCTGTACTTTCTTCTGCCTGTAACTCCAAGTCTGGGGTCTCTTAGTCTAATTTTTTTCTGGAAGAAGTCCCTCTTGTCTCCTATAAATAGAGTGCAGGAGTGATTGCCTCTCTGTTCCAGTGGTGTTGGGAGGCTGGGCTTTCAAATGCTCTCCTATATTCTAAACCAGACTCACCTTGTTGATCACCCCACCTTGCCTGCCCCTTCAAAGCTCGAAGTCTCTCTAGCTTCTCAGGCTTTGAGGGGGTTTTATGAGGAAAACCTACTTGTTTATCTTCACATTTATATGTTTAATAATTGTCTGCCTTGATAACTCATTTGCCATTCCTTAGAAACAGCTTTCCATTGTATCATCATGCTTTGGAGTTACAGATAGCACCTAGTTCACTGAAAATGTTCACTGAATAGAAAGTTTTTGTATCTGTGTCCATTGTGATTGTTGTTTGAGGGTGAGTGACTCTCAAGTAGAAAAAGAGATACACATGTTTTTATTCTACCATGAAAACCAAAGGTCAATGTTCTGATAATGATCATTACGGTCATTATTTTACAATAAAGTTTACAGGTCATGGTATCAGCTTGGGGAGTTTGGGTTCTTTTTATGGAAAGAAGGTTTCAGCCCATTGTCCCTGAAGGGATAAAAGAGCTAACAACAGTGTGGCCCACAAGCACAAGTGAAACTGAGAATGTCCATGAATTACCTGTATTGGCTTAATAGCCTACCTGCCCTCCGCATTGAAGGATATTACCTCGATTTTTTTTTTAAGATTTTATTTATTTGACAGAGAGAGACACACAGAGAGAGAGAACACAACCAGAGGGAGCAGGAGAGGGAGAAGCAGGCTTCCCACCAAGCAGGGAGTCCGATGTGGGGCTCGATTCCAGGACCCTGGGATCATGACCCAAGCCGAAGGCAGACGCTTAACGACTGAGCCACCCAGGCGCCCAGAAATCACCTTGTTAAGTCAATGAAGTCCCTTGAGGTTGAGGGAGCAAAGATGAAATGGTTTCTGCCTCCAGATAATTCATGTCAGCAATAGACTTTCATCTGCTTCAAGCCACCTTTTCTTTTCTGTTTTCCCCCTTTAATGCAAGTAGTAAACACAATGGAAGACATAAACAACATAGTAACATTTGAGGAAGAATTCCTATTAAAAAAAATCCCCACTGGACTAGTCATTTTTGTCTAATATAAGTTTACTATTTAATCTCTCTACTTGGAAGTTCATTTGGCCTATTGAAAGAAGGATGGGCGTACCTGGGTGGCTCAGTGGGTTAAAGCCTCTGCCTTCGGCTCAGGTCATGATCTCAGGGTCTTGGGATCAAGGCCCGCATCAGGCTCCCTGCTCAGTGGGGAGCCTGCTTCCTCCTCTTTCTCTCTGTCTGCCTCTCTGCCTACTTGTGATCTCTCTCTGTCAAATAAATAAATAAAATCTTAAAAAAAAAGAAAGAAAGAAGGATAGAACATTTGTATCTATTAAAAAGATTGTGTAAGCTTCTGGTTAAGACCTCATACGAGATGTTTGGATGAAAAAGACATAGGACACTTCAAGGAACTCATGGGTGGAAATATTAACTAAGACACATGTTGTCTCTTAGGTTTAGTGGAGAGGCAGATAAGAGAGTAGTAAGGGCTGGAACAAAGCACAGTGGATCTTAAATTTGGCTGCATATTTTTTAAAAATATGAAGATTCTGTATATATACATGCGTATATACACATGTACAAACACACACTCTTACCTCACATCTCCCTGGGGTAATTAAAGCAGAACCTCTGGGCGACACGCTTGGGCTCTAGAATTTGAATGTGCTTCTTGGATAATTCTAGAGTTGAGATCCACTGACCTAAGATCATAGATAACTTCAGCAGAAGATGAAGATTGGAGGAGAGGTAGTTACTGGTTTTTTTCTTTTTTCTTTTTGTGCTGCTATCTCATTTTATAATTTCTAAGGAAGGCATTGGAAAACACTGAAACATTCCCTGCTCCCTGTACCCTTCCTTTCCGAAGGCAGCTGTGCTCACCACTATACCACCAACACTGGCAGCCCTTCCTTCCTGGACAGGAGAGGCAGGTGATTGGTTCTCTGTCCCCAAATCTCTGTCTCTTCATGTAGAGGAAAAAAAAAAGTCAAAAGGCTCCACTTTTGAGCCAAGGCTGGGTCAATTAGCAT
This sequence comes from Ailurus styani, assembly GCA_002007465.1. Taxonomy (NCBI): domain Eukaryota; kingdom Metazoa; phylum Chordata; class Mammalia; order Carnivora; family Ailuridae; genus Ailurus; species Ailurus styani. Next base: position 358,352 of record LNAC01000809.1, on the reverse strand, counting down.
TAGAGGATTTTTCTGTTTCCGAAGGTAGAGTTCGCCCTGCTTCTCCTGCAAACCCATCCTCCCACTTTAATCAAACCACCGATTGCCATGTCATCAATTTAATCACAGGCTTCCTTTTGAAAGGTTTGCTGCTGAGGAATTAGTTTCCAGGGTCACTGAACCCCTATGAGCAGCCTCACCTCGGAAGCCAAAGAGAGAGCTCATTTGGAATTCCAGGGCTTACCTGCTCAGATCTCTGCTGCAAACCTGAGGATGTAGTCCTGCTACGAAAACATTGCTCAGAAATAAAGTTATGAGGGCTTGACTGGTCCCTGTGAAGGTATTGAGTTCAGCTCTTATTTTTAATCATATTTAAAGAGAGGATCTCTTTTCATTCCTTGTAATAAAACCTGCCTTTCTTTTTGAAAGGCAAACCAAGGCAAGAACAAAACAGAGTGTCATCAGTTCTTTGAGTGCTTTATGTCTCACATGGATGTATTTCAGAATCATGGATATGAAAATGAGCATTTTTCCATTAGCATGAATTAATTCCAAGGAAAATTTCCCCCTTCCATTGCCAAGGAGAAGAGAGTTAGTCAAAATGATTCCATCTCACTCAGGAATAGTTTCTGTTTGCATATCACTGTTTTTCTGGTTGTTCTGTATGTTTAACTTGGATAAGCAGGTTTTAATATATTTGTTATAGCCTCTCAAGAGCTACCGGGCATAAAGCTGATCTGGATTCCAGTCTATATCATAAATCAATACCCAAAGTGGTCCTCCTGAAAAACTGTTGCAGATTCTTCATTTCAAATGATAATGTAGGAAACCAGAAGGACACAGATGGAATTCTGAATCCTAAGAGGAGTTTTCAGCATCAGAGTAGGCAGGGGGTAAAAAAAAAAAAAATTGACTATATTTGATTTATAATTTTGTTATAAATCTGGAATGCTTCAATGCCAGTTTAACCAGCCCCTTATCTTTGAAATGATATTGCAGATATATATCACTTCTTTCCTCCTTGACTCTCAAACGTTCTGTAAGTTAGGGGTAGAAATGTTCCCCAGAGAAACAAGGAAAGAGAACAAAAAGGGACATCGAACATTGCCAACTTTTCAGCGTTATTGGAAAGTATGTGAATTTAGGATAGCAATGCATATATCCCTTCAACATACCTATTAGGCAATTTCCCAGGCGTTAAGTTGAATATTTGGCGTTGGAATAGTGAGCTACCATATGATAATGCCTCTATTTCAAATTTCTTTAGAAAAAAGGAGAGGAATGGAGCCTTAAAAGGCATGTATTTATATTATCACAGAAAAGGAAACAATTTCTATAAAACTGACTACTTACAAAATTTTCTAATTTGCAAAAGGGTTTTGAAACATTCTGGTGCACTTTAATATTTTCATAGAGTTGGGGAAGACATCCTTCAAGGACTGAGCACATGCATTTTAGATTTTCCCCCAAGAAAAATAATTACTGCTTTCCTTTGTTCTCTTGTCCTTTAAGGGGAATCTAAGGGAACAACACTTTTTTTTTCCCCTTAGAATCTTGACTGATCTCAATTCACAGACATTCAGTCTATGGAATCCAGCCCTGTGTGTGTGCTTTGCTCTATCTGAATTGCTGTGAGATTTTCTAAAACGAATTAGATATTTGTCTCCCTTCTTTCCTGGACCTGAAAGCATTTCTATGGGTTCTTGAATCCTTCATGTCTCCTGTTAGCCTGAGATGCTCTACATATAATTTTGGTGACTCCATCGACTTTAGTAATCTGTGACAGCATGGAGTTAATTTAGTTTTGGTATTCTCTCACTAATAATTTATTCACTTTTACAATTTGAAGACATAATAATGAAAAAGATACTGCCTGACATCAGTGTGTTTACATACTACCAGGCAACAATTTAATTAATTTTAACAAAATCATTTAAGAGAAAATCTGTAAGATCACCATAAACAAAATAGCACAAGGATTCAAAGGGAAACCATTCTGATTGTGGGAATTAGGAATTAACATTTCAACTAGACATCATTTGGTGGCAATTCTTAGATGCATAGGCAAGGTATTTCTGGAAATATGCAACTCTAAAGAGCTTATTTCTTGGTGGAGATGAGATTATTGGTGGAGATTATGGAGGTCCCATACCTAAATTTCCTTTCCCTGAGTTCACGAGAGAGTGGAACAAAGAAGCTCCTGCACAGAGCACTCCACTTTTTTCATTTTGAGCTTTAATAATCACAAGTCAGGCAATAATCAAGCATGAAGAAATAGGCAAATGAAAAACCCTGTAGAATGGAACCAGGTTACTATCAACGTAACTCCAAATAAGAAAGATGACCATGGATATGCCTTGGCTGTGTCCATCCCAAGACTCCGTTCTGAGAAGATGCTGTGAGGCAGGACACACCAAGTAGGGCAGCATCTGCCTCTTCTTTCTCCACCCTTGCTAATCCACAAACTGACACAATATTTACGTCTTCCAGGGTGCTCTTAGAGTTTGGGACAACCTAGCATAAATATTTCAAGACAGCTCTGATTCTCTTGTAAATGTAGGTAGAATACCTTCTTTTTATATATATATAAAACATGAAACTTTCTATGTCAGATTCCCATTTTCCCCAGCAACTCCCTTCTGCCTGAAATTTGATACCTGAAGAAATAACTCTCTTATTTAGAGGAATTCATTACGAGTTAATGTACATATATCTCAGAACACATGCCCTATTAAGTCTTATCATCAGTGTGAATTGGTTTAATCAGACATTTTACTCAGAGTAATATTTATTTATTATTTTTAAAAATGATTTACTTTTTTTGGAGAGAGAGAGTATGAGTGAATTGGGGGTAGGGGCAAAGGGAGAAGGAGGGAGAATCTCAAACAGACTCCCCTCGGAGCACAGAGCAGGATGCAGGGCTCCATCCCATGATCTGAGATCATGACCTGAGCCTAAATCAAGAGTCAGTTGCTTAACCGACTGAGCCACCCAGGCACCCCTATTCAGAGTAAATTTAATGAGAAAGAAAAGGAAGTAAGGAATAAATAATAAATATTTATTAAATANAGCCACCCAGGCACCCCTATTCAGAGTAAATTTAATGAGAAAGAAAAGGAAGTAAGGAATAATATTTTTTTAGGATTAGGCATGTAAGTACATCATTTCAAGGAACCTAGTAACCTAGTGAAAGATGGATCATTATTGAGAAGGACTTTGGAGTTCAAACAGGCTAATAACTGGCTCATTAGTCCCATTAGTAAAAGAAGTAATATATACCCAGTTCTGTGTGAATGCAAATTAAATACACTTGGAAGAGAGAAAAGTGGAAGAGAAAAAGAAGAGCAAGGAGAAGAGGAAGAGGAAGGGGCCGTGATTGGTGTTGCCATATTTTTCTTTACATTCTGTATGTGTACAAAACACCCTGTTGTTCAGAGTGGCTTTGAACAGAATGACCTACTTGAAATTTACTTCTGTGCAATAGAACTGAAGAGAAACAGTGACAGGTGCTATGTTGATTATATATAATGTCGTCCATGCATTTTTTGAGGGGATAAACTTGAAGGACAAAGGTAAAGGAAAACTAAATGGCAAATAGCAAAGAGCAACAACAAAACTTGTTTTACCTTCCTATTCCTGATCCCTCCTTTCTGACATGTGAAGCAGAAGGAACATTCCAGTTAGCACTGGAGGGAATCTAACGATGTGGAGGCTAGTTGGATTATATTATTTAGAGGTGCAATAGGTAGGTGGTGGCTTGTGTTTACTACACATCTACACTTAGTGTGCAACTGCTTGGGATGAAACTGTTGAAAAAGTTATTAAAGATGAACTTTGGGGGGCTCCTGGGTGACTCTGTCGGTTGAACATCTGCCTTTGGCTCAGGTCATGATCCCGGGATCCTGAGCAGGGAGTCTGCTTCTCCTTCTGCTGCTCTCCCTCTCCCTCCTCCTTCTCTCTCTCTCTCTCTCTCTCTCCCCCTCTCTCCCTCTCTCTCCCCCCCATCTCTCCCTCTGTCCCCCATCCCCCTCCCTCTCTTCCTCTTGCATCCACACATGTTTTCTCTCTCTCTCAAATAAATAAAATCTTAAAAAAATAGACTTAAAAAAATGAACTTAGATTTACATTGTTTTACCAGGTTATGGTCATGTAGTGGGAAGACCTCCAAAATACTGTTGGACCCTATTAGCTAGGATCTTGTTGAGAATCTTGGCATCCATATTCATCAGGGATATTGGTCTAAAATTCTGCATCATATCAGTTTTGCCACACGGACCATCTAGAGAATGGCAATCACACATGGAATTTAAATTTTAAGAGGAGATTCAAAATGTTTAACATTAATTCTGAAATTCCAAGAAGAACATTTTTATTATTTCAAGGGGTGTGGTCAAGTGGCAGTACATTCACATCTTGTATTATCTGAATATATCACTTTGCTGGCACAATAAAACACATTTCTTTCAGTTGTTTTAAAAGATTTTATTTAAAGATTTTATTTATTTATTTGATGGAGAGAGACACAGCAAGAGAGGGAACATCAGCAGGGAGAGTGGGAGAGGGAGAAGTAGGCTTCCCACTGAGCAGGGAGCATGATGTGGGGCTGGATCCCAGGAACCTGGGATCATGACTTGAGCCAAAGGTAGATGCTTAACGACTGAGCCACCCAGGTGCCCCTAAGAGATTTTTTTCTTGAGAATAGTTGACATACATGTTACATTAGTTTCAGGTATACAACTTAGTGATATAACATCTCTATACCTTATACTGTGCTCACCATCTGTCACCATACAGTATCAGTCACAATATCACTGACTATATTCTCTATGATGTGCCTTTTATATTTCCATGACTTACTCATTCTATTCATTCTATTACTGGAAACCTGTATCTCTGACTCCACCCATTTTGCCTACTCCCCTCCCCTCTGGCAGATATCTGTTTGTTCTCTGTATTTATAGATCTGATTCTGCTTTTTATTTATTTATTTATTCATTTTTTTTTAGATTCCACATATGAGTGAAATCATATGGTATTTGTCTTTCTCCATCTGATATATTTCACCTTGCATAATACCCTCTAGGTCCATCCAAATTGTCTCCAATGGCACGGTCTCATTCTTTTTGGCTGCGTAATATTCAGTTGTGTATATAAAACACTTCTTTATCCATTCGTCTGTCAGTGTGTACTTAGGTTGCATCCATGTTTTGATAAATGATAAATGCTGCAATTAACATAGTGGTGCATATACCTTTTCAAATTAGTATTTTCATTTTCTTTAGGTAAATACCCAGTAGTGGAATTATTGGATCATAATATTTCTATTTTTAATTTTCTGAGGAAACTCCATATGGTTTTCCACGGTGGCTGTACCACTTTTCATTCCCACAAATAGTACAGGGGAGTTCTTTTTTCTCCACATCCTTGCCAAACTTGTTATTTCTTATCATTTTTATTTTAACCATTTTGACACGTGCGAGGTAATATCTTATTGTGGTTTTGATTTGCACTTCCCTCATGATGAGTGATATTGAGCATCCATTCATGTGTCTGTTGGCCATCTGTATGTCTTCTTTGGAAAAATGTGTATTTGGGTCTTCTGCTTATTTTTTAATTGGATTGATTTTTTTTTTGGTTTTGAGTTGTATAAGTTGTTTATATGTTTTGGATTTTAACCCTTTATTGGATATATCATTTGTAAATAACTTCTCCCATTCAGTAGGTTGCCTTTTTGTTTTGTTGATTGTTTCCTTTGTTGTGCAAAAGCTTTTTATTTTGATGAAGTACCAATAATTTGTTTTTGCTCTTGTTTCCCTTGCCTTAGGAGACATATCTAGAAAAATGTTGCTATGGCCAATGTCAGAAAAATTATTGCCTATGTTCTTTTCTAGGGTTTTTATGGTTGTAGGTCTCACACTGGGGTCTTTAATCTATTTTGAGCTTATCTTTGTATACAGTGTTAGAAAGTGTGCCAGTTCATTCTCTTGAGTGTAGTTGTCCAGTCTTCTCAGCACCACTTATCAAAGAGACTGTCTTTTCCCCATTATATATTCTAACTTCCTTTATTAGGGGTTAACTGACCATACAAATGTTAAGTTTATTTCTGGATTCAGTTCTATTCTATTGATCTATGTGTCAGTTTTTGTGCCACTACTCTACTGTTTTGATTACTGTGGCTTTGTATTATATCCTGAAATTTGAAATTGTGATATGTTCAGCTTTGTTTTTCTTTCTCAAGATTGCTTTGGCTATCTGGGGTCTTTTGTGGTTCCATGCAAATTTTAGTATCATTTGTCCTAGTTTTGTGAAAACTTCTGTTGGTATTTTGATAGGGATTACACTGATTCTATAGATTTCTTTGGATAGTATGGATATTTTAACAATATTAACTCTTCCAATCCATGAGCATGAGATATATTTCCATTTGTTTGTATCAACTTTCATTTCTTTCATTAATGAACATAACAAATATTTAACTTAAGACAATATGCGAGGATTTAGGAAGACTGAATCATTATCAAAATAACAGAACTGATGGGCGCCTGGGTGGCTCAGTGGGTTAAAGCCGCTGCCTTCGGCTCAGGTCATGATCCCAGGGTCCTGGGATCGAGGCCCACATCGGGCTCTCTGCTCAGTGGGGGGCCTGCTTTCTCCTCTCTCCTCTCTCTCTGCCTGCCTCTCTGCCTACTTGTAATCTCTCTCTCTGTGTCAAATGAATAAATAAAAATCTTTAAAAAAAAAATAACAGAGCTGAGAACTGTCTCCAAATAGATGATTTTATTTAGGCATTAGAGAAAAAAATATATATGTCAGTGATAGAATAGAGATATCTTCTTATAGTTTCCTTCCAAACTAAAACATTCAAAATTCTTCCCTTTGAGTGTAAATGTTTATGGTTTTGCCCTCTGATAGGGTACTGAAAATAGACTTCATGGAGAAATTATTTTTGAAATTCGAAGTCCATTTAAAAACCAAATATTCAGAATAATTCATCAGAGACACCAAAAATTTGTTTCCATTCCAAAGGCCTATAATTATGGGTTTTTAAGTTTAATATGAACGGAGTAAACAAAGTAGATTTAGTATCTGTCCAATGTATCACATATTCATTACTGAACCAGATGTGTTGTAGATCCTTTGGTGAAAGTTTATAAACAGTATCACCCTTTTAGTAAAACAAAATTCTTTTTATTAAAATAATTCCACTGACATTTGGGAAAGGGCAAAACATAAGAAAAGAGAGCAAATCAGTGTTTGCCAAGGGTTCAGACTTAGGAGGAGGCACCAAATACAAAGACACAGCGTGAAGATTTCTTTGGAGTGTTGGAAATGCTCTGCATACTATCTCTTGTAATGATTACAGAAACCTACACGTGTGTAAAAACTCATGGAACTATATGACATGACAGGGTGCATTTTATTATTTGCAAATTAAAAAAAGAAAATGAGTCTGTCTTAGAGTGCTATGGAATGGGTATTTACATGTGCATTAAATTCTCATTCATTTGTCTAAAACATTGAAAGACCCCTTTTCCTTTTTTGCACAATTGATTGAAAATATAAGTCAATTTGTGTCTATTCAGAGTATCACAACGCCCTAGGGTTAGAGGGAAGAGGATGAGAAAAGATACTAGAAGAAATGAAAACAGGAGTGGAATCCTGAAACACATGACTTATTTGGACGACACACCTGTACTATTCACAGTCATATTCACAGTCAACCCAGCAAGGTTTGTCTCAGTTCCCACACATCAAGTGCAAAGAGGCACATCTGGATTTAAACAGCATGGCTGCTCACAGAAGGAGATTAAAAAACATTGAATAAAATATTCTGTTATTATATACATGTCTTTACATTAGGGTCGCCTAATATTTCTTCCTGCAATTACATTTTATCTAGTGTCCACTATTTCAGTGTATTTACCTTTTAGATAAAAACCAGGAGATGAAATGATTAAAGTCCCAATATTCTCTCATAAAAGAATATTTACTTATAAAGTACATCCAGTACTAAAGCAATTGGTCAGACCTTTGAATTACTTCTCTCACAGTTGAATTTATTTATTTATTTATTTTAAAGATTTTATTTATTTATTTGACAGAGAGAGATCACAAGTAGGCAGAGAGGCAGGCAGAGAGAGGAGGAAGCAGGCTCCCCGCTGAACAGAGAGCCCGATGCAGGGCTCGATCCCAGGACCCTGAGATCATGACCTGAGCTGAAGGCAGAGGCTTTAACCCACTGAGCCACCCAGGTGCCCCTCACAGTTGAATTTAAAGCATCTTTTGCAAGTAGCACCATAATAGCTGTAGCAGGGACTGACCTGTGGAGAGAATGGGGGATTAAGAATCATAAGGCTTTGGGGCTCCTGGGTGGCTTGGTTGGTTAAGCATCTGCCTTCAGCTTAGGTCACGATCCCAGGTCCTGGGACCTAGCCCCTCATAGGGCTCCCTCCTCAGCCGAGAGCCTGCTTCTCCTTCTCCCTCTGCTCTTCCCTCTGCTTGTGTTCTCTCTCTGTCAAATAAATAAATAAAATCTTAAAAAAAAAAATAGAAGCATTAGGCCTGGATTCTATACCCAGTTTTGTCATTAATGGGATGAACTTGAATGACAATGGTTGTGATGATCACCATGCTGATTACTTTCTTTGTCCCATATCCAAGAAGGTTGAGATCAGTCTTGGAGTTATTGAACCTAGAAACCATGGCCCCTGCTTAGTTCAGTACACAAGGATTATTAAAGCATCAAATAAAGACATGGGTCCTGGAAATATTTAGTGGTGATAATTACCCAACAGTGTGAATGTACTTAAGGCTACTGAGTTGTCCACTTAAAAATGGTTAAAATGGTAAATTTTATGTTATGTATATTTTACCACAAAAAGAAAAAAAAAGGACATGAGAATGGCATAAGAAAAGAATACAGCTAAATGAGTCTGCCTCTTAGGCATTATGGGAATTCCTATTTATAAGAATATACTCAGGGTGGACCTGTGGTCATATTCAGCACCCTGTTTGGCGTGAGGAATTTGCCATACCTGAAATTCCCTCCAAAACCAAATCTTGAGTTTTATCCTCTCCTCTGCAGGAGAGACGTGTGGATGGTCAGTCACCACTTCTACCGCGTAAGACGATACATTTACCACCAACCCCACCAGCTCCTCCAGGCATAAGGTCTTGGTATTAAGGCCTGAAATGTCTTGCTGTGCCATTGTTGTACAAGCTCTTTTTCCATACCTTTGCTACACATGAAGAATTTTGCTTATTTTGCTGCATCTATGTTCCATGACCCAGGACTTTTCCTCTTTTTTTTAAATGTTAAGATTTGTCCGTAGTCAGGCATGGTTATCCACCGTAAAATAAAACAAACAGTACAGTTTTAATTCCTTCCCCTTCCTGGTATTCTTTTATGTGAAGGGAGTTTCATATTAGGACACTTGAGGTCCCTGATTATCTCTTTACTCCTTTCCAAGAGAAGTAACTTAATCAGATTATTGTATTCGGAAAGATGAATGAGGAATGCGTAGCCAGCCTCTTCTGGATTCCTTCCTCTTTGGAGCAGCTTTGCTCACACAGACTATGGGCTGTCTTCTCTTCCTCCTCGTTGTGCATTTTATGGGGATCTGCATGAATGTGGGGAGACGCCTGAGATTGGGTGAGTCCATCTGGTTTCAGGTTTAATGTTAGGAAGCACAGTTGACTGTATGTATGACCAACATGCTCCAATTTCAGCTTTTTCAGTAAATAAAGGTGAGGTTTTTGTCCCCAGCCCCCTTTCCTCACTCCATTTGGTTCACTTCCCACCTAGTTTAGGACTCAGGGACACAAGTGGGATGCTTTATTGAACTTACCAAAACATCCCGATATCTGCTGCATGGATTGATGAGTTTGAAAAAGAGGCAATGAGTAAAAGGTAGAAGATCAAAATATATGAAGAGTAATTGAGGCTTTTTGCATACCTGGAGTAGGTAGGTTGGGCTTTGGAAACGCTTTACTGAAATACATTGGGTATTCAGTATATGATGTGCCAGACTTACCCTTCCGGAACAAAGGCAAAGAGGCATCAGCAAAACCACAGGCCTCAGTAAGACCTATGGCATTAGTGAAGGTTTGGGCCATGTTGAACAGTGAGCCTCAGCAAAGAATGGAGCATCAGCAACAATTGAGGAGGGTAGACCTCAGCCCAATCTAGGCAACAGGCCTTGGGGGAATTACCGAACCAGCTGGCCCTGACTGTATCAGCAAGGACCCAGCCATGTGTACTGTGTGCAGTGTGGGTGCCCTCTGTGGCAGCTCAGCCTCACAAGTTCTGCAGGAACTGGGATCCCCACTCCTCTGCCATTCGTAGAGGTCTCAGTTGGTTCAGACACATAAGTTTTCAATCACACAGCACAGAGTCTTATTGGTCTTCTTCACTTTGGAGGATGAGTAATTTTTGCTGCTTCTAAACTGTAAAGCAGCATATTTCTACAGAACTCTAGTGAGGTTCTAGCTTTAAGTGGTTAATGCCAGAGAAGGTGTATGTCAATGAGTGATGTGACAAGGTGCTTTGTTTTTCTTCATTTTCAATAAGCAACAACAGCAGCACCAGTGGAAGTGGACAGGTAGGGGATTGTTGAAAATGCAATGAAAAAAAATGTGGATAGTTGTTGAAGCAAGGAGATTAATAGGTCGGAAAGAATAATTGCATGATTCTCTCGACTTTTGTGCGTTTTAAGGTCAGGCCTAAGTAGGTGGCAATAGGTCTTATGTCTCATTTAGGGCCAAAGAGAATATTGTGGACAGTACACTTGAATTCAAATGGCTTGTCTACATGATCTCAAGTTTGATGGCTATGAGATAAGTTCATTAGACATACAGTGAGGACATGGCTCTCCACTAATAATATTTAAATCTATCACTAGGCAGAGTCCACCCTCAGTATGTCATGTGGTTTACAAAGCCATGGTACTCAGAGAAGAAATTAGAATTTGAATATGCCTAGTGGAAAAAGAAAGACAGCTGAAATAACTGTCTCATTTACAATGGGCCTTATTGGTCAATGCAACTGGACACAATTGGGAATATTAAAATGGGAATCAAGTTTTCAGGTTTGAGTCTGGTGTTAATCGAATAAATGTATTTTTATGGCCTATTTTGGGGTCTTTGGGAGAAAAAAATTGTCCCTGTACACCAGTGGTCTCAGAAAAATATGTAAATGATCTGTACTTGCTTTGTGCTTGGATGGAGGGTAGAGGGCAGCTTCATAAAACTAGGAGCAGGCCTGTCTAATAGACAGACCACCTCCTTTCCCAGAGAGGAATAGCTACATCTTAGTTAACCATGAACTTCTTGGTTAAAATGGTGGGATAAAGAACAAATAGTGAATTATTTAGAGAGAGTGGGGGAATGCCACTTCTTTCTTGGGTTTGGGGCCTGCTTTCGTATGGAAGGGGTCCTATTAGCACAGCATTCCATGCCTCTGTCCATTCCTTCATTCAATCATTCCTTCCCAGGGAGGAGATATAATCCCTTCAACTAGTTAGAAGAAGAACCTGGGCGTGAGTAGCTATGAACCCATTAGGGCTGTTCTAAGCTGTCAGATACATGACAGAGTTGCAACTGTCCTCACAAATGAACTTTAGGCTTTGACTCTCCTAGTGCCGTGAGGGCCACGGGGTAGTCTTGTTCCAGCAGCCAGAAGGATGGTGTTGAGTAGAGCCCCCAAACAATCCTTGATGGTCATGTTGCACAAGTCTCTGTAACTTGGAAAGATTTTCTGTTGTGCTATATGTAGCCTATCTTAACTGAAGCAGAAATTAATTCCGAGAAATCTTTCTATCAAAAAACTAAACTATGTAGCATTGCCTTTAAATCCAGGTAATGAAGAGTGGGGCAACTAATATTGAAGTTGGGAAATATTATGAACCTATTCAGCGACAGGATATTTGGTAAAAAGAATTGCCTGCAACAACTCAATCATCATTATAGCAGATAATGTATCCAACAAAGCTCATAGGTCTTAGTGAGGAGATTAGAAAAAAGAACACTAATACCACATGTTGCTGACTGTTTATTGCTTTTGAAAAGGCACTACAATCTCAGGAAAGATAGCTCAGTTTGCAAGAAACAATGCAAATGCAGAAAGGCCATGTAAGATTAGAAGGGCCATTACATCTTTGTCTAATAGACAAACTATAACTCATAGGAACTCCTTGAGCAGCAAAACTGAAGGACTAATAGGACCCAGCCCTGCTGGTGAGGGAAAAATCAAGGATTTTAGTCGTCACAGCCACTGTTAAAACTTGAAAAAAGTATGGATTATTGTAGCATCCAGTAAATCCTTTCAGTTAGACAACTTAGCTCAGGGAATTGAAGCTAAAGATGTGGTTCTCACCATAGAGCTTGAAAAGCTCCATGTACTTACTGGTAAGTCCAGACAGAGAGATAATGCCTTTGGGAAAAAGAAAAAGTAATCTTGGCCATTGGCATGTGGATCTGAGTAGAATCAAATAGGGAAAAAAATGTCTTTTTTTGAGAATTGTACTATTTGGTAAACTATGAAACAGTACTAAAATAATTTCAGACTCCTTGAGGCTTATTAGAAAATTATCCTTGAAACCCTATTCTCCCATGAGCAAGAGGCTCATGATAAAGAGACTCTGCATCACGACAGAATATGTTCTCTAGTGTCCTCCTCAGATATGGCCAAGGTGACTAATGAACAAAAAGGATCTTTCCAAAAAGCAAAGCCAATTTCCATAGAATTTGCTGGACTCTGAAGTGTTACCAGGAATCAGAATTGAAGTATAATCAAGGGACATCACCTGTCAGGGAAAGGGGCCCATCTAGGATTTGCCGAGTGGCACTTAGAATCACCATGAACTGGTGATGCAGAACGTCTTCTATCCTCGAGTGTATCCCTTTCTGAACGGGAATGCTAGGTTGTCCTGTTTGTGTTTCACGTAGTGTATATACAGGTGGAGGAACTGAGGATGTGGGGAAATAACTTATATTTATACTTCATGTGTCTGGAGCAAGAAGATCACATCTGGACTGATACAAACGTTTCTCATGTCATCTCTGATGCAGAGACTGACATTTCACCCACATTCTACACTTTTATTCTTTCACTAAACGGGACTTGCGTTGCCTTCCTAGGGAAAGAGGTTAGTCTATTCCTGTGTAGAAAGGAGAGTGAGCCAAACATTTGGTGGCAAGAAAGGAGAACTGTGAGTTTTAGGGCTGTTCACAAATAGGCTGCTTCCCTTTCATTCCCTAAACATAGCAAAGACTGAACCTTCCTACCTACTTACGTTTGACCATATGGCTTGTTTTTTCAATATATTGTGGAAAGAACCAATGAGTACCACTTCCAATAATGAGCCTTACCAGCCAATGTGTTTCACCAACCCCTCCTAACCATTGCCATGGCTATCCCCAGCAGTCCAGATACTGGCTACTCCATCAGCTTGAGTCTGGGAGTGAGTTGCATGTCAACCACATCCCTAAGGCTGACTGCACTGGAAATGTGTATGGGCCAGAAATCAACTTAGCCCAGCCTGGTTGATACAACAGCCCTGGACATTTCTCTTTCCATGTTCTTGGGAGCAAACTTGCCCAAAGAGGGTACATGTTCTGTTCCTGTATACCATAAGTCTTAGAGATTCAGTGATGCCTGGTGGAGGTGTATCAGAAAGCTCACTGTTTGCAGATATAAATTAAATCTTCCAACTTAGCCTTTATAAGTGATAAAAATGATTTGGCCTTAATCAGTGAATTCTTTGTCTTATCCTCCATTGTTTCAAAATTCAGATGTAAAAGAGGAGGGTCGATGTGTTACACATGAAATGCAATGTTTCTTAAGCAACATTTGCCAGGCACTATTCTAAGAGCTTTCCGTATAGCATCTTATTTAAGCTTCACAGCTACCTTATGAAAGAGGTTTTATTACTCCCATACCCTTATGACCCTTACAGATATTCTTAATATTAGCAATCCTTACAGAGGAGGGAATGGAGGCACAGAGAAGTTAATTACCTTGTCCAACAAGTTTATTTCATTTCTTTTATCTTTATGAGCACCTATTTTATTGACTAAGAGGAGACATCATCAAAAGTGAAAGACACATTATTCTTCTTATTTGTACAACCCTCTGGAACTTTTTGTTTGATTATTAACTCTGCGTTATACTTTCAGGAGAAAAGGACTTAAGATCTTTAGTAATAAGTCAGTATTGTTCCCCAAATAAACAATTCACTAAAAAAGAATTCCAAGCAAGGAAGGGAATCTGATCATTTATTTTAAAAATTGTACTCATTAAGAGACCATCAGAAGAGAAAAATGAGAAACTCTGTATTGTCTATTATAGTCGGTATATGGTGAAAATTTAATTTCACATTGTATATAAGATATTGAGTCATTAGGAAGATTACACTTCAAAAAATCCTTGAATCACTTTGGTATAGACATAGATACTGGTTGCATAATTAAATACTATTTAGATGCATATAAATCTTTGGAGCTAAACTTTTCAGCACCATGGACACCTATACTGACTTTCCAAGGTGTTCACGCTATCCTGGTTTATGCCTGTTACCCTTGCACTCTCAAAGGCGTCCTGGTATGAGCAATATACTAGTGATCCCCTTAACAATATACCATGTCTTGATTTGCATGCACAAAGTCATATCCTGTATTCAAAATAAGGTACTATGGAAAATAAGAGATAACTATCAGCTGAGAAAGAATTAATTCTTAATTTATTTTCTATCAAGATAAAATTTCAATCAAGATAAAATTGAAGTGTGTAATATAGTTATGGTTCTTGTGGCAAAAATATAGAAAGCATTAGAACTGACTCTTGTATAGTTTCCAAGGCCGATTCTATAATGTATTTGATTAACTAGGGGAACATTGATAGAAGAGTATTGTGTTGTGGGTGAGGTGAGAGGTTCTTTATCCCTTATCACCTATGTATTTTTGGTCAGGAAAAAAGAAGCTTATTTACCTTATCTCCCAAAGGAATCGCCAATCTAGTTTAGATATATAGTTGATTAAGTATTTAAGAGCACTTAAGCCCTCAAACAATCATGTATTATCACATTTTCATATAAAAGAGTTTTAGCCACCAGTCTGTTCTCTAAATATGCTTATTTACAACCTTATTTGTAACCTTCTTTCCAGTATAAATTTACCTTGAATTGGTCTGGAGCCAGAATTTCTGACAGGTGGAGTCAAGCAACTAATGAAGTTAGTGCTTCAGCTGCATTTGCTGCTCAGGATATAACCCCATTAAGTTATGTTAGATGGAGGGAGAGTCTTCAGCATAAAAGGGTTATGAAAAGAAATGTAATTAAGTAGGTGGGTGGAAGCTCAATATATTGTAAGTTCTTAATGTTGGAAATTTCCATTGTTTATACAATTTTGTCCTAGAACTTTCTAAATAATAGATCTTTAAGTTCCTTTTTAAATTGTTAATCAGAATAATCTCCTTTGATCTTGACCTCTTTTCAGTCAACATCTGCTTGATGAATCAGATGTGAAGATAGACCAAATAGTTTTATAATAAATCATTATATATTTAATATGTTCTCATTAGCATTCATATGAATCTTTTAAAGGTCACAAGGTTTCATATGTATTTTACCTCTAAAATGTTATATGGTATATATCAGTCATTTAATCTTTCAAGAATGCAGGCATAAGGGCGCCTGGGTGGCTCAGTGGGTTAAAGCCTCTGCCTTCGGCTCAGGTCATGATCTCAGGGTCCTGGGATCGAGGCCCACATCGGGCTCGCTGCCCAGCGGGGAGCCTGCTTCCTCCTCTCTCTCTGCCTGCCTCTCTGCCTACTTGTGATCTGATCTCTCTCTGTGTCAAATAAATAAATAAAATCTTAAAAAAAAAAAAGAATGCAGGCATAAATATTAAAGGATGCCACTATTAAATAGCATATTCAAGGAAAAGGTTTTTTTCCTGATAATTCAGAAATAACTCACCTAGATGTGTTTGTAATTCTACTTCAGGCTACATAGATTAGTGATCTGAGGTTCGGTAAAGAAACTCAAGCTATCGGTGATTTCTCGTGTTTGTATGGTGTCTCCTTTTTGCCAATTTATATACATTAAAATTTGATCTTTGATATTTGATATAATAAGCTGAGGTAGGTATCGCTGTTTTCACTTTTAATATGAGAATGTTCAGGCCCCAGATCATAGTCCAAATCACATAGGGCTTAAACTGAAGATCAAGTCTTCTTCCAAGTTCAGTGTCTTTTGTTCGTTTGTTTTTGTTTTTTCCAGAAGAGCAATGTTTTATGTTAGTTGCAACGTGTGTTTAGAAAACTCAATGTGTGGGGTGCCTGGGTGGCTCTGTCAATTGTGTCTGACTCTTCATTTCAGTTCAGGTCATGATCCCAGGGTTGGGATATCAAGCCCTGAGTCAGGCTCTGTGCTAGGTGTGGAGTCTGCTTAAGATTCTCTCCCTCTCTCTTTGCCCCTCTCCTCCTTTAACGTCAATGACAACAAAACCCCCTCAAGATATATTTATGTTTGATTTTAACTAAAGGCCTGATGTGTTCTCTATATTCATAGAGGAGTCTAAAATAACCGCCACAGATTAATTTAAAAGTACAAATTTAAACTATGTATACTTCATGTGGATTAATTGCTAGGATACACTGAAACCAGTGTGCTTTCACCACATGACACAGAAGAGTCCATGCTGAGATTTAAAAAAAAAGGCAATCTTTGTCCTTTCTAATTTATTCATCCAGGTGAAAAATGCCTCCATTATTCATGACTTCAGGTCACAGAATGGGCACTGTTGTATTCAAACACCAATAGTACAAGCTCCTGATACAGTTCTCCACTCTTCAGCTTCATTGTTGGTGTTCAAAACTCTTTCCCTTGACCTATAACAGACTCAGTAGCTTTTTACCTTCTACAAATACAGAGATACTGGCCACAGTGACCTGATTGGATCCTCACTTAAAAGTCAGAGTAGATTTCAGGAGCTCAACTCAGCTTACATGAAATACAATGTTCATCTCTGGCCCTTTGAAAGAACAGTAGCTATATAGCCATTACATTCCATTTTAGAAATGGCTGTCTTGCAGCGGTGGGTGGATTCACACTTTCTGTACATATATCACTTTAAGATGGAGATGAAAATGCTCTGTGTAAATGTAAGTTATTATCAACCATTTACAGGATTAAGGACTTCCCCAATATACACTGATGCCAGATACGTTATTAGTTCTGAAGAAGCCATTATAGTTTATGGTGTCAGTGATCTGATGAGAGAATATAATAGGGACATCATCTCTGTGACCCAGCAAAATATCATTTATACCTTCGATGAGATGGAAGAAAAGACATTAAACTTATGGGATATCTTAAGGTACAAATAATGGTAGGAGAATGTTAGATGACCTTGTGAATCAAGTCTGTCATTGTTTCCAGGGACAGTAATAAAGGCTAAAATGGCAGATGTATCCACTTACATATGAAGCCTTTCCAAAATATCTGGGAAAGTGCATAGATAATTAAAATAAAATAATTATAAACTACTGTATAGTAGAAACCAACCACAGCATTAATAGCCACACCCACAGAATTTCTTCAAATCCCTGAGCTAGCTATTCAGCCATAATTTGTTTTTGTTTTGTGTCATACCACAAAATACAGTCCTTTACTTCTCCAATTACCAGTTGCAAAAGATTAGATACACAAATAGCCATTTTGCATAGTATAAGTTTGAAGTTTATTCATATATGAATTTAATGTATGTTTCTAAAATACTCTCTATATACTTAGGTCTCCATGCATCTATCCATCCACCAAACAGAATTCACTAAGGCAGGGCTGATGGGGGAAAGATTCATTGTATCTTTGCCTCAATTATGTTTATTTTCTGTCCTTTCCTCCCACCAGCTTTCTTTCTACTGCCATGAATATTTTGCTGATTTCACTTTTGGGAATCATTTTTGCATTTCCCTTGATCTGCTTGAGCTATATCTCAGTAGACACCAGAGGGGAGTCAGAATCAATATACTTAAGTGTCAACACTGACAGGGAAATCAGGTCTTAGTGTAAGTGAGAAACAATTTGGAAGAAATTTAGGGGGAAAAACTCCCCTCCATAGCTATATGTTTCCTACCTCATTTATATTTATTTCAATAGGAGCAGGAAGTATAGCATGATATACTTTGCCAGAGCAAATATGCTGTCTAAATGGGGCAGGTTCAGACACATTCTAAATCATAAGTGGGGACAAGAATGTAATATCTTTCAAGCGGCAATGGTGATGCTCTGCACAGTCATGTGGTCTTATTACCATCATCATATTTGTGCCCCCCAGCCTACCAAAACTTTATATTTTTGTAGATTTAAGCACTTGCTTGTGTATAAACTTAGAATCTCAAACCATCTGGATAAGGTAGACAGAAGTTATTGCCTGTATCTTACAAATAAAAATATGTAGGACACAAAGATATTGTGTAATTTGTCCACAGTCGTATAGTTTGTAAGTGACTGAGAAGAGATCTGAAGCTTCACTTTTCCTAGAGCTCAAACCTGTCACTACTTTCTCACACTGCCCCTAAAGATAGTGTGCATGGTTAGGACCCAGTTAGTCAGATGTTATCTGAAAATGCTATCTCTCATCTAGGCCATCTGAATAAGCCATCAGGACTTAACCTAAGATTCCTGAGTGCTACAGAAGCTAACACCTTGATCAACAAGAATATTCTGGAAATAGAAAATTCTGATTATTTTATGGGGAAGGTGCAAGTTGTAGGAGTTAGGAGGTTATGAATGACCAAAGGATAAAAAAAAGGGTTGGTCCATTGAAAAAAGTTTGGATGCTCATTATATGATCACATTCTACTATTTCTATGCCCTCAAAAGTTTATGTCAATCCATATAGCATCCGTGGCTGCTAAAAGGTGGGGGAAATTGCCATGTTCCCAAGCTCATTTTCCTATTAGGGAATGCAGGTGGAGATGGGATGGGAATCTTGGCAGCTGGGAAAATAATTTTTACCTTGATATATCAGGGCTGTAGAATGTTCCTCCATCAGCACATATGCTCTACAAATTTGTGTGGGTATATGTGCATATATACACATACATGTGGGTGGTGGGTAGAGTGGGTAGAGTCTTCTAGACTCCCTTCTGTACCTCTCTCAGCAACTCTACTTGAAAATCTCAGTGCTGTTTCCATGTTTGGGGAAGAGTTAATAATAAGAATTATCACCCTTTGTTAGGCAGAGAGGAGGCCAGGAAGTGGCTGAGAGTGGAAGCTTATTAGAGCAAAAAGAGATGATCCTGCCAATTGATAGAATCCAAACCAAATTCTAACTCTAGGTGGCTCTTAAGTCCCATCTTATTCATGATCTCTTAATCATCAGGGCAAAAGAGTTCTTTTCTTACCCACATCTCCTGTAGTTAGTATCAGGGCAAGAGGTGGGATCTCTATTCTCTCTCTCTATCACTGTTTAAAATGGTTTTAATTTTAGAATAGGCTTAGATCTACAGAAAATTTGCAAACATAATGCCAAGGAGTTTAGTATACTTGTCACCTAGTTTCCCCTATTGCTTACTTAACTGTGATAAATTTGTCACAAATAAGCAATCAACATTGGTATGCTACTATTAACTAAATTTCCTACTTAATTCTGGTTCCACTAGTTTTTCCCTGATGTCATTTTTCTGCTGTAGGATCCCATCCAAGATATGACATTGCATTTAGACATCACATTTTATTGGTTTTGTCTGATCTGTGACAGTTTCTCAGACCTTTCTTGATTTTGATGACATTGAGAGTTTTGAGGAGTAATGTTAGGCTCTTTTGTAGAATGTTTGTTAATTTGGGTTTGTTGGATGTTTTTTCATAATTAGACTGGGGTTATGGGTTTTCAGAAGGAAGGCCACAAAGGTGAAGTGCCACTGGCATCAGGTCATGTTAGGTCTACATGTTATCAGTGATGTTAGCTTTCAGCACCTGGCCAGGGTAGTATTTGGCAGGTTTCTTCCTGGAAAGGTACTTCCCCACCCCTTTACTTTTTGAAGGAAAGTCACTTGGCATAGCCCATACTCAGACTTGGGAGAGAATAGTAAAGCTCTATTTCCTGGATATTAGACCATCTATATAAGTTATTTGAAATTCCTTCCATTTGAAGAAGTTCCTTTACATTTAACATTTTTTGAACCACAACTCTACTGGTAACAAATTGTCTCAATTTTTGTTAATTAAAAAATGTCTTTGTTTTGCTTTCATTTTTGAAGGATGTCTTTGATGAATATAATATTCCAGGTTGACAAATTTTTATTTGCTTTCAGTATTTTAATATTTCCTTCCATTTTATTCTGGCTTACCTTGTTTCTTGATGAGAAGTTAACAGTTATGATTTCCTTGTAGATAATGACTGAGTTCCAGATTTTCTCTTTAAATTTGTATTTTAGCAACTTGACTCTGATGCTCTTAGGTATGTTTTACTTTGTATTTATCTAGATTGGTTTTTCTTGAGTTTATTGGATTTATGCCCTGATAATCATCATCGGATTTGGGAAATTTTTTGGCTATTTCTTCAAATGCTTTTTAAAAAACTTATTTTCTCTCTTATCTCCTTCTGAGATTTGAATTACATCATCGGACCACTCATCGGAGTAGGATTTGTTTTTGTTGTATGTGTTTGTATGTTTGCTTTATCTTTATGTATTTCAATTTAAATAGTTTCATTTGACCTATCTTTAAGTTTACTGATATTTTCTATATCCAATGTCCAATTTGCTGTTAAGCTAATTTCACTATAGGTATTGATCTTTCACCTTTAGAATTTCCATTTTTTTAAATAGTTTCCATTTCACTCTTGTGATCATTTATTTATTAATTCATCATGTCCATCTTTTCCTTTAAGGCATTGGAGTTATTTACGATGGCTCTTTTAAAGTCTTGATATGATCATTTCAACATTTGTGTGATCTCTATGTAATTGTCTGTATTTACTTTCTTTCTCCCTGATTAAGAGTCACATTATCTTGCTGCTTCTTAAATCTAATAGATTTTTACTTGGGGGTAGACACTGAGAATGTTACATTATTGAAAATCTCATTGTCAACCTCAGCTTGTTCTGCTCAGTGTTTCATTTTAGGTTTTGCTGGAGTAGGTCTAGAGTAGCCTAGCTCCTCAAATGAGACTTTCTAGAGTCCAGGATCTCAACCAAGGGCTGAGTGTGTGCAATGAGGCCTATCCACTCTGTCTGGTTAGAACTCCGATGCCTGCCAGTATCGTTCAGTTCCCAGGATCTCCATTTGGCTCATGGGTCCCCATTAGTTGAGTTCTAGAGCTCTTGCATAGCATTCCTGCATTTATACAACTTTGTATTTGGCCAAAAGCATAAGAGGAGTTCTCTCCAGATTTATGGATTTATTTATGTAGGTCCCTCCTCTCTGAGGGAGAGGTTCCCTGATCCATTCGTAACAATCTTCTCAGAAATGCTGGACTTTCATGTCTTTCTCCTGACTATAAGACCTCCTCTCTCTCTTGTACTCTGCTTCCTTATACTGTGATTTGGATTTTGGCTCCAAGCAGAAAGTCTGGTGCATTTGGAGCTCACATTATATATTTCCCTAATCTCAAGAGTTACATTTCTGCGTGAAGTACATTCCTGTTTTCCATTGTCTGAAAGGAATTGCTTCATATATTGTGTCCAAATTTAGGGTTCCTTGCGGTGAAATGATAAGTACAATATTGGTTATTACCTAATGACTTAAGCTGGAAGACTTATTTTGGTATTTATTTAGTCTTATACAAATTCAGCCTGTTTATAAGTATTCCAGAGTTACTGTTTTCTAAGATTTTACTCTAAATCTTTGTCTTTATTTCCAAAGCATAGCATCTACCAGTAAATATATAAAGTTACGTAGATTCTGTACTACAAAAAGGATGGAATCTAGAACATTAACAGAATATTTTAAATGAGATACTATTTTCAATAGTACAGGTTATTCTACATCATAAAAACATAATCAAATAACAGAGAAAGGCCACTATAAATTTAGGGACATTCAAAGATACTCCGCTTTTTTGAGAACATCACATCAGATCTCTAAGGCCTAGAGGAGGAAGGAGACAAAACAATTAGAGACCTTTTGTTTGGGGGCACGATTTACTCTAGTTTTGTTTAAATTTCATATTTTCATGTGATTGATATCAAGTCTCCAAAACATGAGCTTTAAAGGATATATGATTATGGGGTTTCAACTTTACACTTTGTCTACAATTAGCTTTTAAGAATGAATTGACTGGTGTTTTTAAAAGTTCTCATATTACCATGACCTGGTTATATTCAGTACCTTCTTGGCAGAAAGGCAGGAATATTGGTGAAAACCACATGGGACCAGGATAAAACAGAACCAGAAGAGAACTCTTTTTATTCTAAGTAGTTGTAAGTAGTTGTAAAAACACGGGGAAGTCATAATCTTCTGAAAGCTCATTATTTTTCTAGTAATAAGTACATGTGGGGAAGAACTCATTTGTTTACCTAACACATATATATGTGAAAGCACTTTTAAATAGTAAAATGTTATACATAATATAAAGTTATGGTTAAATTGGGTGTTTTCTGGAATGTTTTAAGGAACATCAAAAAACATCAAGACATATCCTTTGTTAGCTATTAATGCCTAAAAGACCCATAATTTGATTCTCTCTCTTCATTTAAGACATTGACTTCAGAGAGCCCCACCTAGAATGAATGAAGAAGTAGTTTACATCCTGGTTTTGTTCAGTGAACATTGAACTGAGGAGAATACAGAGTAGAAAAGTAAACATTTTTTGAAGAAAGGGGTGGGGAGTTCTGGAGCGTGGTGTACCACTGGAGTGAGCAGGCCTACAATAGTGAAGTGGCCTGAGAAATAGGGAATACCATAAAGCAAGATGGCGCCCTGGCAGAAGGGAGGGATCTTGAAACAGGAGCTGACCTCTGTACTCCGGCTTAAACCCCACCTTAACTGGAAATTTTTACAGCACTCAACACACTAATCTTTGCAAACCCCTCTCTGCCCATGTAAGAGGCACCAGTTGCACCAAAGGGAAGCTATTAGGGAATATTAGGGAATATCTAGTTTTAGTTTGAAGATGAATATACTAAATTTTCTCTTAATTCTGTGGCCAAAGCATGTAAAATGACTTGCTCTTAACACAGAGCTAGTCAGTATTAGATTTGGAACTGAGCTGAAGGCCTCTGGCTTTTGGCCCTTGGTTCTTTCCACCCCTCCAGGACACCTTTTATGTTTCTGGTTATGGGCACTATAAGTGAGGACATAACCCGCCTGCACTCATAGCACAAACCAGAAGCATGATTAAATCTCTGCCATGATTTCTAAACGTATGCTCCTATCCCCAGGTGTTTCCAGACCTCTTTAAGCATGCTCTAGTAAAGTTTTGGACAGAAATATAGATGTGTGTTTCTATCTACAGACAGTGATCTATTCTTATAGTATATATCATTGTTTTCCGTAATCCTGTGCTGGCATTGTTACTACCCAAGAGGTTAAAAAGATTGATGTATAACCTGGAGTGCTTTCCATTTCAAGAAGAAATACATGTTCCAAAACTGTCTTCTGGTTTTAGTCATTGCTAAGGTGTTATTCCTGAGATTGCATACACAGTGACTGGCACCTTAGTAGGTCTTGTGCTCAAAATTCTGTGGAATGAGTAATTGTATGTGTTAATAAGGAACCTGAGACATGGAGTGATGTACCAACAAGTCAGATCCATCTATTCCATGCCTGAAAAAAGGCTATCCAGGAATTACTCCCAGCTCATTATAGCTCAGTTCACAAATAGAATAATGAGATTCTAAAAGCTTAATTTCTCCTTTTTCTTTTTCTTTCTTTCTTTCTTTCTTTCTTTCTTTCTTTCTTTCTTTCTTTCTTTTCTTCATATTCTTTATTTCTTTATTTCTCCTTTAGTTTCTCCAATAAAAATAGATGATACCAAAGAATGAATGGCTCACTAGAGGCCACACAGCCTGTAGCAAAGTGACAATGGAATCCAGGTCCAGGGACTTAGTCCAGTGGTTAGGACTCTTATGAGGATTCATGCTATTCCAATGGAAAAAAACCTGAGTCAGGAAAATATCTTGAAGAACTGCCTTTTGCATGTTAAAAGAAAATGAAACAAAAGAGGGCCACCTGGGTGGCACAGTTGGTTAAGAGTACAACTCTTGGTTTCAGCTCAGGTCATGATCTCAGGGTCGTGGGTCCTGCATCAGGCTCTGTACTCAGTGCAGAATCCGTGTGTGCTTCTCCCTCTCCCTCTTCCCCTCCCCCCAACTCTCTCTCTCTCTCTCTCTCTCTCACACACAAATAAATAAAATCTTTAAAAAGGTGAAATAATACAGTATTTCATGATAGACTGTCAAAACATGTCTTTTATTGGATTGGACACAATTTGACATATAAACGCACACACACAAACACACTCAGAAACCTCTTCTAGATAAAAAATTGGGTGAAATTCCCCAAGTTGCTGCATTGTCAGCCACTGGTATCATCAAATATTTTTAATCTCTTTTCTGAGCACAACTCAGATATTCAACAGCTGGGAATAAATAAGCAATATAAATCTCTATTTCTTGAAAAGAGAAATGAAGTCTATACCTTTCAGATAACTTAATAACCTCTAGCATCAGCAATAAATATCCAGCTTTCTGTGTAAATTACACTGGGTCTTGGAATATTGTACTCAGCCCTGAGTTACTTGTTTAATATATCGTATCTCTATGTATACAAATTAGAAAGAAATGCTTTGGAACGTGATTAAATTACGATTACAGGGAGGTGCATGGTGATATAATTCAGAAGCGTTCCTTTCTCTGCATTCCCTGGTTCTTTGTTATAATTGCATTTAATTAAATAACTGCTCTAGAATTGCGTGATAAGGCAAGCGTTCTTAGTGTTAAGGGAAATCACTAGTCACTCTGATGTCAAAATAGTCTAATCTTGCCCAAAACAGTGAAGGATCATCATCTGATGATCACAAGCCTCCCAAGCTCTTCCTACTGAGCCTGATAAGCTGTTCTAGCTTTTGTAGAGGGACAGGATCAGAGACAAATTTAGCAAAGTTTTAACAGTTTTATGGTTCAGGTTGAGTCATGATGCTTTGCTTTATGTTTGACCAGTGACCAGTCCTGTCACATGGCCAGTCTGATCTTTGCACCTGTCTTCAAGGCTTGATACTGACCTGCACAATCATGCTGATTCAGGATGGATCTCCATCTGGGTCCATTCTTCCATGGTTCACTAGCTGCACTGAACACATCAATATGGAGCTAAAGGTAGTTGGTGGTTCTTTTCAGAAAAGTTTTGACAAATTGAAATCAATCTTTATTATGATGTCAATAAGTTTAGTTACTGACTAGACAGAAGAACCTTTATGTTCTAAGAGAAACTGGTAAAGATTATTTGGGTAGCTCATTCACTGTCAGTTCAACACTTCATTTTAATCAGAATGCATTCTGCAAGGAGCTCGTATCTGATATGCAGAACAATGAATTTGTATCTGCTTGTATATAGACCCATGCATAAAAGGAAAACAC
Organism: Ailurus styani; assembly: GCA_002007465.1. Lineage (NCBI taxonomy): Eukaryota > Metazoa > Chordata > Mammalia > Carnivora > Ailuridae > Ailurus > Ailurus styani. The sequence goes on along the minus strand of LNAC01000809.1, from coordinate 332,792 downwards.
CCACAGCACAAGATGTATCGCACCCTATCTCTGCAAATCACTGTCTCCCAGAGTCACAGATTTCATTATATAAAAATTTCATTATAAATTTTGCTCGGATCACTGAGTTCTTTACCTTTTTTGTTGTTGTTTAACAAAACAGTATTAAGTTCAACATATCAATACTTTAGACAATAAAAAGGTGCTTGAGAGGAGAGAAATCTGTGTTTTATATATATACATATATATATTCATATATATTCCATTGAGTAGAGGTTTGTTTTGTGCTTTTTCCTTAGATTTTTATAAGGTTCCTAATAATTTAGAAGGGTGTGAGTCAAATGTTAGAACTTTTAATTTTGTAGATAACTGGCAAAGCAGCTAGATACCTTTCTGCATGGTGCTGTGTACAAGTTCATCTTTCAAGTTTCAAGATGACAGTAACAGTATCAAATCTGCTCACCAGCACTGTCTGGGTACGTTGGACATGCTGAAGGAGCAGGCCCAGCAGAAGCTCAGAGCCTCTTGGACAAATTTATCTGAGAGAAGCAAGAAACTATGCATCACTTGCCCTGTGCCCTGGTTATATCGTGGTATTAGAGACAGACAAAGGTGAAGGAAGGAATTAAATCAACTTTTTGCTAATCTTCGCATCACGTTGGGGCACAACTGTGCTATTAGACCCCTAATAAAATCTTTGTTAAAGATTTTATTTATTTGTCAGAGAGAGAAAGCACAGCCAGGGGGAGCAGGAGGCAGAGGGAGAAGCAGGCTCCCTGCTGAGTGGGGGAGCCCCATGCGTCACCCCTAAAAACTGTGTTAGACCCCTCTAACATGACATCGCAGAAGGGGACACTCCTTTTCTCCAGTGTATTTATAGATCACCTTTCAGCCCTGATACCTTACAGCTTTAAGGGACAAGCTGGGGTGTCCAGAGACAGATATCATAACACCATTTCGCTAGATCACTAGATCTCTCCCTGAAAGAGAACTATTAGGATAACACAAACAGATTAGGAGCAGAGGAGACCCTTTGGCATTCCAGTTTGACTACCAGTTCCCCAAGCTATTCACCACTTGGAGGTTGGATTATACATTTATATTAACTCATATTACCAAGGAGAAAACTAAGGTTCCTTTTGTTTCTTTTATTCTAAAGTTTTCATGTTCCTCGCTAGTGTGATTGATTTCAAATAGCATGTATGCAATAGACTTATTAGTAATATCACTGCAACAGCTGACAATGATCATCCCAGATAGCCTTTTGATTCCTACAGCTATGGCAAACAGCCTATATTTGTTAAATATTATATAATATTAATGGTTAATACTGTACTCTTCGGGGCCAGACAGCCCTGGATTATAATTAAACTTTTAAACTTATTAGATATATGATCTTAGGCAAGTTAAGTAACCTCTCTATGACTTTCACTAACTGTAAAATGTTTATAAAAAATAGTTGCTATAGGGTTGAATGATTAATACTTGCAAAGCAATTAAAAGAGTACTTGATATACAGAAATATTGCAATAAATATGAACTCTTAATACTACTATAGTTTTACATAAAGGGAAAACATGAACATAGGATCCTCAACATTATGCTAGTCTAGAAAATTTTTCTGATAACATGTAGGTTCTGAACAGACCTTTATGTGGTCCTGCTTTCCAAGGTCACATAACCAACTTCAGTTCCTTAATTATAATACGAACTCGATGAATCTCAATGCAGATATTTGTCGCTTTTGAAATCTGTTAGTATGATTATAAGACTTAGTACTTGGAGGGAAAGAATGCGAATCCCTCAAGAAAAAGAAATGACTGTGACCTGAGTAGTTTTGGGTTTTTTTTAAGTCATGTTAAATATTTCTTTTAATCCCCCAAGACCCATTGAACATGAAGGCATTTCATCCCAGGCTGCGAAATACTGGGAAAGATACAGCAAACACTACAGAAGTTTTCATATTTTTATCAATTCTAAAACATTAAACGTTAAATTAATGATAAATTAAAAGTGGATTAATTCATTATGAAGTTCAAATTGAGGAAAGGGGTATATTATTCACATAAGCTATTTAATTTGAGATTGTTGTATGTTCAGAGGCAGTTGTGAGAGAACATACAGAGAGACATTATGTATCCTTTAAGAAGTTTCCACAGTGGTAAGTGACATCACAAAACTGTAATAAAATGACACAACCAGGATATGAATATTGATAGAGTCAAGCTTCGGAACATTTCCATCATCACAGAGATCCTTCCTGTTGCCTTTTATTTAAATATTTTATTTATTTATTTTTAGAGAGAAAGCAGGGGATGGGGCAGAGGGAAGAGGAGAGAGAGCGAAGCAGACACCCTGCTGACCAGGGAGCCCAACAGGGGGCTCAGTCCCAGGATCCTGAGATCATGACCTGACCTGAAATCAAGAGTCTGGTGCTTAACTGACTGAGCCACCCTCCACCCCTTCTGCTGCCTTTTATCTTATTTTTTTTTTTAATTTTAAAGATTTTATTTATTTGTCAGAGAGAGAAAGCACAGCCGTGGGGAACGGGAGGCAGAGGGAGAAGCAGGCTCCCTGCTGAGTGGGGAGCCCCATGCAGCACTCGATCCCAGGATTCTGGGATCATGGCCTGAGCAGAAAGCAGACGCTTAACCAACCGAGTCTCGGAGGCATCCCTCTTGTTGCCATTTAAAGCCACACCCACTTTCCTCCCATCCCACCACCCTCGTAACTCTTAGCAACCACTAATCTGTTCTCCATTTCTTGAAATTCGGTGCATTGGGGAATGTTATATAATGGAGTCCTACAGTATGTAATCTTCAGGGATTTTTTTTTTCAGTATAATTGTCTGGAGTTTCTTCCAGATGTGTGTACCAGTAGCTTGTTCTTTTTATTACTGAGTAGTACCCTGTGGCATTCGTAATACAATTTCATTAACCATTCACCCTTTAAAGGATATCTGGGTCGTTTTCAGGTTGAGGACATTATAAATAAAGCTGTTATGAACATTCATAGACAGATTTTTGCGTGAACATTAGCTTTTATCTGGGAAAAATGCCCAGGGGTGCAATTGCCGGATCAAATTATAGTTGCATATTTAGTTGTTTAAGGAAAAGCCAAACTGTTTTCTAGACTGGGTGTACCATATTACATTCCTATTAGCAATGTAGCAGAGACTGTGATCTAGTTTCTCCAAATTCTCATTGGAATTTGGTGTTGTCACCATTTTTTATTTTAGCTATTTTGATAAGTGTTAGTGATACCTTGTTGTGGTTATAATTTGTATTTACCTCATAGATAGTAGTGATGAACATCTTTTCATGTGTTTATTAGCCATGAATTTCTGTATATCCTCTTTAGGGAAATGTCTGTTCGTATCTTTCCCACATAGTCCAGTTGGATTGTTTGTTTTTTACTGTTGAGTTTTGACAGTTCTTTATATATTCTAGATGCTGGTCTTCATTGGAAAATGTAGTTGGTAAATATTTTCTTCCAGAGTGTACCTTGCCTTTTCACTCTTTTAATGAAGTCTTGTACTAAGCAAAAGTTTTTTTAACTTTTATGAAATCCAGCATCATTTTTTTTTCTTCTGTGAATTGTGCTTTTGGTGTCCACTCTAAGAACTCTTTGCCTTGCCACTGATCCAAATATTTTCTGCTATGTTTTTTCCATGAAAGTTTTACAGTATAATATTTTACATTTGAATCCATGATCCATTTTGTGTTTTATCTTTGAATAAGATATGAGACTTTGGTTGAGGTTAATATTTTTATCTATAGATGTCCAAACTCTAATACCATTTTTTGAAAAGGCTACTTTTTCTCATAGAATTTCTTTGCATCATTGTTGAAAATCAATGGGACGTAGTTGTGCGGGTCTATTTCTATGCTCTGTTCTATTCTGATCTATGTGTCTGTGTCTTCACCAATAACACATAGTCTTGATTGCCATTTATATATAAGAAGTCTTGAAATTGGATTGACTGATCCCTCCAACTTTATTCTACTTGTTCAAAGCTATTCTAGTTCTTTTGCTCTTTCATGTAAATTTTAAAATAATTTTCTCTATATTTACAAAATAATATTTCTGAGATTTTTATAGGAATTTTATGACTTATTGGGTAAAGTTGACATCTTTATTATGTTGAGTCTTCCAATCTGTGAATGCATTATATATTGAGATATTCTTTGATTTCTCTCATCAGCATTTCATAGTTTTAGAATAGAAGTGGTATACATATATTACTAGATGAATAGTTATGTATTTTTGACTGATTATAATGATGTCATATTTTTTATTTCAATGTTCAAGTACACATGCTAGTATAAAAATACAGTTAATCTTTGCAGTTTATCTGGGGTTCTACAATAGCTTAATAGTGTCCTATACTAATTTACTAAAATGAACTAGGAAGTTTTCCCTTCTATTCTTTTGAAAGAGAGTGTTTAGAATTGGTACAGTTCTTCTTTAAACATTTGTCAGAATTCTCACTGAAACCACCTGGGCCTGGAGATTATATTTTGGGAACTTCTTGAAATTATGAATTCTATTTCCTTACTAGTTGTAGTACTATTTGAATGATCTATTTCATGTCGAGAGGGTTGTGAGAGATTTTGAGGAATTGATCTACCTCGTCCTAGTTGTCAAATTCATATGGGTGAAGTTATTCTTTATTATCTTTTGGATGTTTGCAATGTATGTAAGTGATATCCCTTGATGTCTACAATGTCTGCAGTAATATCTTTTGTATCATTCCTGATACTGGTAATTTGTATCCTTTTTTCCCTAGTCTTGCCAGCAGGTTGCCGATTTTATTGATCTTTTAAAAAAATCAGTTCTCCACTTCATTGATTTTCTCTATTGTTTTCCTGTTCAATTTCATTGAATTCTGCTGTTATCTGTATTATTTCCTTCTTTCTGCTTGCTTTAGTTTAGTTGGCTTTTATTCTTCTAAGTTCTTTAGGTAAGAACTTAGATTTTTTTTATTTGAGCCTTCCTCTTTTCTAATGTTTATACATTAACTACTACAAATTTCCCTCTTGTACTGTTTTAACTGTGTTCTATAAATTTTGATACATTTTATTTTCATTTTCATTCAGCTCAATGTATTTTTTATTCCCCTTGAGGCATTCTCTTTGACACATAGATTATTTAGAAGTGTGCTGTTTAGTTTCCAAATGATTGGAGAGTTTCCTGTTACATTTTAGTTCTTGATAGATGGTTTGTTGCCATTGTTTTAGAGAACAAACATCTATATGGTTTAAATTCTTTAAAAATTAGGAGGTGTGTCTTGTGCCTAGAATGTGGTCTATTTTGGCATCTGCCCTGGGGGTACTTGAGAGAATGTGTATTTTACTGTTGTTAAGGGAATGTTGCATAAATGTGGATTAAATTCTATAGGTTGATAGAACTATTGAGTTCTTCCACATCTTTGCTGACTTTTAGCCTAGTTGTTCTAAAACTTCTTGAAAATGGGGTGTTGATTGTATCTCTTTGCATAGCTTTTTAAAATATTTTCTGTAGGTATGACATTATATATACATAACATCAGAGTTTACTGATATCATCATTTTACCAGTTTAATTGAAGCATAGAAAGCTTTACCCTCCCTCATTTGTAATATCATTGTCTTAAACATTTCCTCTACATATGTTTAGAACCACATAAAACATACTAGTTTTTGCTTCGATTTTCAAACATAATTTAGAAAATTCCAGAAGAGAAGTATTTTTGCTTACCATGTTTTTCCTTCCTTCTTGATGTTCCAAAATTCCTTTGTTTTTCTTTCTTTCCAGTTTTTTAGCTATTCTTTTGAAACATCTGCTGGTGACAAATTCTCTTAGTTTCCCTTCATCTGAAAATGTCTTGATTTTCCTTTCATTTCTTATGTTTGTTTTTTTTTTGCTTTGCATGCTTTTATTTTTGTTTTTACTTTATTCTTTTTTTAATTTTAGATATTTAACATATAGTGCAATATTGGTTTCTGGAGTAGAATTCAGTGATTCCTCACTTACATACAACACCCAGTGTTCATCACAAGTGCCCTCCTTAATACCCATCACCCATCTAGCCCACCCCCTCCATCAACCCTCAAGTTATTCTCTATCACTAATAGTCTCTTACAGTTTTTTCCCCTCTCTCCTTTTTTTCTTTTCCTCCTTCCCATATGTCCATCTGTTTTCTTTCATAAATTCTACATCTGAGTGAGATCATATGGTATTGGTCTTTCTCTGACTTATTTCCGTTAGTATAATATACTTTAGCTCCATTCATGTTGTAGCAAATGGCAAGATTTTATTCTTTTTGATGAGTGAGTAATATTCCATCACATATATATACACCATATCTTCTTTATCCGTTCATCAGTCAATGGATATTTGGGCTCTCTCCATAATTTGGCTATTGTTGATGATGTTACTATAAATATTGGGATGCATGCATCCCTTCAAATCTGCATTTTTGTATCCTTTGGGTAAATACCTAGTAGGGCAACTGCTGGATCCTAGTTCTATTTTTAACTATTTTAACTAGTTCTATTTTTTTAACTTTTTGAAGAATCTCCATACTGTTTTCCACTGTGACTGGACTAGTTTGCATTCCCACAAACAGTTTAAGAGGGTTTCCCTTTCTCTGCACCCTCACCAACTCCTACTGTTTCTTGTGTTGTTAATTTTAGCCATCTTGACAGGTATGAGATGGTATCTCATCATTGTTTTGATTTGTATTTCCCTGATGATGAGTGATGTTGAGCATCTTTTCATGGGTCTGTTAGCCATTTGGATGTCTTTTTTAGAAAAGTGTCTATTCATATCTTCTGCCAATTTCTAAACTGGGTTATTTGGGTTTTTTTTTTTTTGGTGTTTAGTTTGATAAATTCTTTGTAGATTTTGGATATTAAACCTTTATCAGATATGGGTTTTTTTTGTTTTTTTTTTTTAAGATTTTATTTATTCATTTGACACAGAGAGAGAGATTACAAGTAGGCAGAGAGGCAGGCAGAGAGAGAGGAGAGAGGAGGAAGCAGGCTCCCTGCTGAGCAGAGAGCCCGATGTGGGCCTCGATCCCAGGACCCTGGGATCATGACCTGAGCCGAAGGCAGAGGCTTTAACCCACTGAGCCACCCAGGCGCCCGTGAGATATGTTGTTTACAAATATCTTCTCCCATTCTGTACACTGCCTTTTAGTTTTGGTGATTGTTTCCTTCCTTTGCTATTCAGAGGCTTTTTATCTTGATGAAGTCCCAATAGTTCATTTTTGCTTTTGTTTCCCTTGCCTGTGGTGACATGTCTAGTAAGAAGTTGCTATGGCTGAGGTCAAAGAGGTTTCTGCCTGTGTTCTTCTTTAGAATTTTGATGGTTTCCTGTCTCACATTTAGGTCTTTCAATCATTTTGAGTTTATTTTTCTGTTTTGTGGTCCAGTTTCATTCTTCTGCATGTGGCTGTCCAGTGTTCCCAACACAGTTTGTTGAAGAAACTATCTTTTTTCCATTAGATATTCTTGCATACTTTGTCACAGATTAGTTGACCATATAGTTTTGGGTCCATTTCTGGGTTCTCTACTGTGTTCCATTCATCTGTGTGTCTGTATTAGTGCCAGTACCATACTGTCTTGATGATTACAGCTTTGTAATATAACTTGAAATCTGGAATTGTGATGCCTCCGGTTTTATTTTTTTCTTTTTCAGAATTGCTTTGGCTATTCTGGGCCTTTTGTGTTTCCATTCAAATTTTAGGATTGTTCTAGGTCTGTGAAAAATGCTGGTGGTATTTTGATGGAGATTGCATTAAGTGTGTAGATTGCTTTGGGCAGTATTTCCATTCATTTCTGAAGGATATTTTCACTGGATATAGGATTCAGGGTTGACAGTTCTTTTCTTTTCGAACTTTTTTTTTTTAAAGATTTTATTTATTTATTTGACAGAGAGAGAGAGATCACAAGTAGGCAGAGAGGCAGGCAGAGAGAGGAGGAAGCAGGCTCCCTGCTGAGCAGAGAGCCCAATGCGGGCCTCGATCCCAGGACCCTGAGATCATGACCTGAGCTGAAGGCAGAGGCTTAACCCACTGAGCCACCCAAGTGCCCTGGATCTTATTTTAAGGTTCTATTTTAGTTGGCTTCCAGTGGCACTGCTCTAGCAGGGGACAGGGGAGGATGCATCTTCACTGCCAGGTGGAAGTAAAAGTCAATTTTTCCCAGTTGGCCTCTACTGACACCTGAGGGGGTACTTTCATTACTGTTAGTTGGGGTGGGAGTGCTAGCTCCCCATTAGCCCTCCACTGATATTTGTTTGAGGGTAAGGAGTACCTCATTACTGGTCCCTACATGGCCTCCGCTGAGATCATGGGGAGGTGTGGCCTTGTTACCACTGGGTGGTATCGAGGTCCTATCTCCTCTGAAAACACCTGAGCAAAAATGTGAAGGTCATCTTATTACTGTTCTGTGAGGGTAAATGTCCAGGCTCCCCATGTAGTTTCCACTGATATTACGGTTGTGGGACCCTTGTTACCATCTAGTGGGGATCAAATTTCCATCTTTATGTTTTGCTTTTCTGATACCATTTGGGGGAGTATTTGGGTTGCCTCATTAGAGTTTAGGGAGGGTGGAAGTTTAAACTCTCCACATGGCATTTCCTGGTGTGGGTGGGAGTAGAGTTACAGCTTAATTTCCTGTGGTATTTGGCTACAGTAGAGCAGTTATTATATCAAAGTTTCTTGTCTTGTTTGGCTGCCCATTTCTTGGTCCTTTGATTAGAGAGATTAGACCTTGTTTTGTCTTTTTTGGTCTGTGCCTATTGACATTTCCAGTTGCTGGCTTCTTTAGCTGGGATATATGAGGCAAAAAGAAGGTCCAGAAATCCGTATCGTTCTTGAGTCAGGTCCTGACTCCCATTGCTGGTGTTCCTTCTCTTCTTTCTTTACTTTCCAGTGCCTTCTCTATTTGTTTTACATATGAACAAGGATTTTTGCTGTACTTCCTTGAAGGGATAAGGAAAAGTGCATCTGTTTCATCTTTCTAGAAGTGGAAGTTGGGTATGTTTTTAAGAGTTCTAAGTGCTTTAATTCTTGATGCAAGTAACTAGGAAATGTCAAATGCAATTTTGGCACCATGGCTTGGCTAGTAAAATTCTCATTACCTTCTACACTTAACAACAACAAAAATTCTGATTTGTGTGTGTTGGAGTAAGAGGAAATGTTGTCTCTTGCTTTTTTTTTAATGACAAGTTGATTGTTTTATTACATTAAGAATTATTTCATATGTAATTTCCATGAAGGTAATCAAATCCTTGATTCACTGAACTCTAACTAGCTGCCAGTTCTCTGAGACCATAATTTATCATCAAAAGTAAACACAAAGTGTCTTTAGTCTGGAACTATCTATTAGAAACTAGAGATTGGCTTAGAGTTAGAACTGATAGCTGAACTTCTGTGGACTACTTTAAAGGAGACAGAACATGACCTGTTAATACAAACAGAATTAGGCACTAGAGGACCTGAGAAACCGGCTAATGGTGATAGAGCAGAAACAGAACTAATTCGATAATGTGAAGAACCAGGCTTGATTCCCAGCTTGACCTCTAATCAACTATGGAATCTTACTCAAGATGGTTAAACTTTCTAAACTATAGCCACTGTGGGGGTTTAGAGACTTGAGTATGCTTAATTCACTCTACAAATGAAAACTGATATTATTTACTATTATTACTATTATCATTATGATGCATCTCAGTACATATTGTAATCTATATAATAATTATTATTTTAGAGATTTGTGTTTGCTTAGTTTGAAAAGCTACAAGTCATAGATTTGTAGATTAAAAAAGAACATTTAAGGTTATCTAGGTAAGTATCTATAGATCATTGGTTCTCAACTTTGGCTGCACATTAGAATTACCTGGGGAGATTTTTAAAAGCTTCATTGCTCTGGCCCATCTCCCAGAGATTTTGATTTAACAGATCTGGGGTGAGGCCGGATCATTAGTACTTTTGAAAAGCTCCCCAGGTGACTCTAATGTGTACAGGGTTGAGACTCACCAATCTAGGTAAACATCTCCAGTCCTGACTCAAGATGTCACTCAGCCTGAGTAATTCCAAATTGCCATTGGTCTAGTAATTGCCAAAACAGGGTTGGAAAAGAGGGTTAGTCAGTCTTCTAACTCCTGCACCTTCCTTCCCATCTGCATAACATGGACGTTTTGAAAATGTCCCCTAGTGATTCTCATACTGTGTCCTTTTGCACTCTCCACCCCACTTTCATTGTTCTGATCTCCTTCTGCCCTTCCAGTTGAGAGTTGACCTGGTGCAACTATACCTTCCAAGCTTAAGTGCCCTCTGACACATTAATGCCACAACTTCTGTTTGAACACCTTTATGACAGGAAACTCACTAGCTCCTGAGACATCTAATTTTGTCTTTGGAAAGTTCTCAACAATGTAAGATATAAAGATGATAAGGAGACAGATTTCAGCTCCACACAAAGAAGATTGTGTGCAGCAATACAAAAGTAAATCAAGACAAGTTATAATATCTCTTGAAAATAGCCGATGTTTTCTTTTAATACTATATTTCATTTGTTGTCTTTTACTTCAAGACAGTTCTGTAGACATGTTCTGATCATCTTTGCTTTTTACATAAAAATGCTATTTTCCTAACTTTTGCATATGAGAAAACAGAGGCATATGGAAGATAAATAAATTGATAAAGCCAGTAAATGGTCAAGTGGGATTTGAACTATTGCAAATCACTCTGATAGCTACATTCTGACATAAGATTTCCATCTATGGGCAGATTCATTTGTTTTTGTTTGTTTGTCTTTTTAATATGGAGAGGTGTTCTCTCGATAATAAGTCCAAAATACATTTTCATGACCAGTACGTGTCTATGAAGAAAGGTCTGATAGAGGTGAAGGGATGTTGTTGCAACCAACATTAAAGAACAGATTGGAAACAGGATCTAGGAATCAATCTGGGAGTAGTTTTATGGAAGATAACATTGGTGAGGGCAAGGTGGACTAACCCCATCGGCTCTTCCCCTGGCTGTTTCTGGCAAAGTGTGAACTCAGGTCACTCCTTGCATTTAAAGGCAAAGCCTGTCATTCCCAAAAGGAGCTCTCTGTACTGGCCGGTTCACTAATTCATTGCTGACTGGGCTTGTCTGGTAAGGGAACACATTAAATATTTAACCCTTGTCCTTCCTCAGATGCAGAGCAGCAAAGATGATTTTCCACGGAATTTAGCATTAAACTCAGGCAATTTGTACAGCTGTGCATATAAATGGCTTTTCACATAATCTCTAGAGGCCAGGGTCAATGTTCCTCGTACATTTTAATACTGTAGATGACATAGCGACATCCTTCCAATTTATGTTCCCTCATAATTGAAAGGGGCTTAATAAAAGTGAGGAAGAGGCAGTATGTACACAGCAACATCGATTTCTGCTGACAGTTGAGCGGAAGTTAATTGTAATTTTAATGTAATTTGTTCCATGGGTGATGTTGAGCCCTGGAACGTAACTAAATCCATTTTAAAAGAAATGTGTGTGTGTGTGTGTGTGTGTGTGTGTGTGTGTGTGTGTGTGTGTGTGTGTGATAGTATTAGAATGACCCAATTATACAGCTGTCATGAAGATACCAAATATAACTTCCTCAGATGAATACTTTAATTATTTTCTGCACAGATATATTTGTTTAAATAAGTGGAGACCTGGCCTTTATTATCAACACAGAATTTTACCCAATCAGATTTTGGGGTGACACACATGCTACATTGTTTCAAATAAATGGACACATTATTTATCAAAGTATGAGCGTAACACAGTCCTGATTGCTAAAGTCGAGCTCATCTGCATGAACTGTAGTTAATATTTATTCTGGATGAAGCAGTTTTTTATTAAGTTATTTTTTCATTTAGTAGAGCAAGAACATGCTAATAGTTTTGTTGGTAATTCAAACATTTCCTGCTGTGGGTAAAAACAAATGTAAAACTGAAGAATGATGGTGTTCTCTGGCTCTGAAATTTGCTAATTGCAGAGCTATTCAATTATAGGTAATATCCTTTTATTGTTAATAAGATTACCGTGTGTCAACACAACTGCAATTCTGAAATGGAATTTGCCCAATTTGCCTTGTATGGAATTTGAAACTGTTTTGTGTAAAAGACTTTGGAAAATTAGTGCTGAAATATGAATGACAAGGAGAAGAAATCAGTAAAATGCCTAATCTGAAATCTCTTCCCATCCAGATGCTTTTCTTTTGGGACAGTTTCAAAATGGATTTTGCCACCAGAAAAACAACAACAGCAGCAACAACAAAACGGACATATGATTGAGTCAATTGTCATCTAGGTTAAAAATTTCTTTAGTTTATGGTCTGCTTTTATAAAATTAGGTATTATCCAAACCTCCTCCACCAACAAGTGTCTAGTATCATATTAGGTAGAGAATAATCAGAGAATGGATGTAAGATTATAGTTTAGATTAGGCAATCAAGAACGTGTCAGAATTAGCTAGTTGGAAGAAAGGGGGAGGTAAAATATATATTCTTGGATACATTAATCAAGGTTCTCTAGAGCAACAGAACCAGTAGGATATAGATAGATAGATGATTAATGGCTATATATATACATATATATATACACACATATATATATAATATATGATTTATTATAAAGAATTGCCTCATATTATTATAGCTGAGAAGTCCCATGATCTGCCATCTGCAAACTGGAGACCCAGGAAACCCCATGGTATAAATTTCAGCCTGAGTCTGAAGAACTCAGAACTGCAAGTGCTGATGATATAAGCCCAGTCCAAGGGCAGAAGATTGAAGTCTCAGCTCACGCAGCCAGCAGAGAGTGAATTCACCCTTCCCCTGCAATTTTGTTCTATTCAGGCCCTCATTGGATTGTATGATGCCCACCTATATGGGGAGGACAATCTAATTAGTCTACTGATTCAAATATTAATCTCATTCAGAAATACTCTCAAGACACATCCAGCACCTCCTAGTCAAGGTGGCACAAAAAATGAACCATCACACAGGACTTACCTCGGACAAATGAAATCAGACTCAGAATGTTGACCACACGGCTGCGCGTGTTATGTTTGATCCCCGCAGTGCTCCTTATACACACTGTATAGTTTGAGAACTGGCCCAAAGGGATCATTCAAATACATGATTAATGGCTTCTGTGCATATCTGATGTTCCTAAACCTTGGCCTTTGGCTATAAAGACCACTGAATGACGTTCTATCTTTTTCTAAGAAGACTGCATTTATCTCCTTACTGCCAAACACAGCTGGAACAGAGGCTTCCATAATGTTGATGATCTTTAAATGTTACTAATGTTACTAATCAAATGTTACTAATGGGGCCAGCAAATACAGGTGTCTAGGCTCCTCTGGACATAGTAGGACCCGTTACAAGCATAAAGGATAGATTGCTTCGAAAGTCTGATCTTTACTTCTAAAATGTTATTTCTAAAACCATAATGTATTGACCATATATATCAGAATAATTTTGGATTTCTGACACATTCAGTCAAAATCACAGAGATCCAGAACTCTGTGTCTTGACACGCTATATCACAACCCCTGTCCTCACCCTCCTCCCCTATACCGTGCCAATTTCAGTCACTGGTGTTTGATAAGCTTGGGAAAGAACTTTCTCCTTTCCCTGGATTTTGGACTATGGTGAGCAGTCATCTCTGTTTGACTGGGACTTTAACACTGAAAGTTCCATGTCCTGGGAAACTCCTGAGTTCTGAGCAAATTGGAGCAGTTGGTCCCCCTAAGACCTAATTTCAAATATTGTTCTATCATGTATTAGCTATAGGGCTTTAAACATGGCACTAAACCGCTTTAAGATACAATTTCCTCATCTGTAAAATGGCTGTACTATCCCATTTCACAGAGATATTGTGCAGATTAAATGAAATTAGATGTGATTACATATATGAAACACCTACCAAACAGACGTTCTATAAATGTTATTTCCTTTCTCTACCATTGGCAAAATTGTATTCTCAGGCCCAAGGGGAGGATCCTGTCATACACAAGAAGGTGGATGTCATTTCATTTGTTTCACTTGCCAAAAAAAAGAGAGTTACTTCTTTGTCAGTAAATAACAGGTTGTCATAAGCTGTTTTCAGGCAGATTCGCTTTTGATTTTTTTTTCAATTTGCAAATATGGAAATTGAGAGTCATGATTCACTTCATTTCCATGTAAAATTAATTAACTATAAAATTCTGGATATAAACAAAAAAAAAAAGAATGAGTTGTTGCTTTTAGAATTTATACAAGACAGAGTCCTATAAACCAAAGCAGGTACCACTTCTGTGGTACCACAGAAGGTACCACAATTAGAAAAGGTATGTGGACAAAGCCCTAAGACCACCTTGTATTCATACCATGGGCATTAATAAGCTGTATAAAGCTAGACAGATTTCAATTTTTCTAGACTTTAGATTCCACACTTATAAAAGGATAAGGTTGAAATAGTATATTGATCTCTAAACTTCCTTCAAGCTTTATGATTCTATTCTTGATAAATTATTGTTTTGCTTCTGTTTAAATTCTCTTAGTAAAAGGGAGCTGGCTACTTTAAGACAGTTGATGCTATAATAGGGAGATTAATTTTAGATTGCTCTCCTTTATTTTGAATCAAAATCTCCTTTCTATAGCTTATTCCTACTAGTCTTAAATCTGTCCTTAGAAAAGTTCAGAGTAACTTTTTTTATTCATGAGCTAGTTCTTTAAGCTATTTGAAATGAATAACTACAATAAGCTTTGGCAAATTTTATTTATTCCTTTGCTAGAAGTGGTCATGACATGGCCTTGTTTGACCATGGTAGGCTTTATTGAAGCCCTGAGGATTTCTCAGACCAGATGAGACTGTCCTAAGCAATTTGTGACTGAACAGTTAAAATCTAGCCTGATGATTAGGATAAGTATGCACTGGCATCAAGTTTGGATAATCAAATGGAAGGGCTGACCCTTTCTTAGACTAAGAGGGTCTATTTCATTTTCAGAATGAAAAATAGGAGTGGATTAAGGAAAGGTAATATGGGCATTATCTCAGTCATAGACACTCCTTTCTAGAACAGGTAGATTTGGCTAGGGAGAAGTCTCTATAGAGACTGAGAAACGGAGGTGTTTAATCAGTAGTAATATCCCAAGTTGGAGTTGAGAATAAAGAGGGCTTAAATCTAGATTAGAGACAATATTTATTTATTCAGTAATTAATTCACCAAATGATTATCAAGTGCCTTCCCTGTGCCAGGCACTATTTAGGCACTGGGATATATGAGTGAGTCAAGATAAGCCTAGCTTTCATTTAATATAGCATAGTATACCAAAACTACCACCTGTCAAGCATCTATTATCACATTATTGATCTTATTAATTCTTCCTATGATTAAACTGGGGGAGAGGTTATGATATATAGCATATTAACTCATACAGATTTCTGCCTCCGTTCTCCGTAATTTTTGTTAAATGGGTTTGGCATGAGACCCAAGAACATACACTTAATAACTATGCTAGATTATTCTGAAACACAAGGCCCCATAGATTATAAGTCTAGAGACATCAGTTTAGAAGAAGAGATCAAATTTCCCAAGCAATGTGCCCTTTATACTCTTAGAGGGTCCTGCTATATCTAGAGAAGCTTGGATCCCTTTATCTGCTAAAGTAGTACTTTCTGTTTATTATTATATGGCTTGTTCAATGCCCTGACAATCTATTATTCAATATGATCATGATCACTTTGTGTTTTTAACCACACCTTAGAGATCAGGGGAAGACTTCCACTTGCCAAAGTTATTCCTTAAGGATGAAACCCAGAATTAGCCACTGTGCCTTTCATACATTCTACTACTAGTGGGTATGTTCACTTTTTCTGGGCAGTGAATTTTTATTGATGCAGTCAAATAATACATCTTTTTTTTCTCTTTAGTGAAGTCATGTTTTCAGCATTTATTGATCTGATAGTCAGTTATAACCTCCATATCTTTCACATATTTCTTAAATGGAATTGTATCACCTAGTCACCTCTGTGAATGGGAGAAGTCAGCTTCTTTACTCAAGGGAGCAGCTGAGCCAAATTCTCAGTCTCTAGTTATTCCACATTTTGCTGAATTGATGCCCCATCTCACCCCCCACAGGGGCCATAAACACTGCTCCAAAGTCTTCAATCCTGTTTCTGATTTCCAGAATTAATCTATTGTACTTACCTACATCCTTGGGTGTCAACAGAAATCCAAGTTTCAGTGCCATACATCATAATACAAATGATTATCCCCTTGCCGTTGTTTACATTCACTGATCTAATCCTAACTCCCAACCCCCAACCTGCTCCAATCCTTCAGTATCATTGGAATCATTATCACAAACATATCCCAATCTGTTCTCACTTCCTTCTTTGAATGGACCCTTTATCCTCTTGCTTCACTGAAACATGGCCACACTGAGGATATTACCTTTCTGTAACTTCTTGAATGGAGACGGTTTTTATTTCTTTACTCCACATAACTCAAGTGTCTTCCCTATTCCCTTTCATTACTTGAAAACCACTCCTCCTTCCTCCTTAAAAACACTAGTTTTTTTTTTCAAATTCAACTCACTAGATTTTATTAACTTTCGCTTCCATGCTATCAACTACTGAGACACTATTTGCCCTTATTACTCATAGAGAATCTAGCTCTTGTCTCCCTTTCCATAGCTATGATATTTTGAGATTTTCTCACACAAATAGATAATATATCTAACCCCTACATTCCTAGAACCTTCATCTACTTGCTTCCCACATTTCTTTGACTCCCTCTTGGCCGCATGGTCATGTGATCATTACCTATACCTACACTACTCCCAAAGTGTTAGTTTTAAATATTTCAATAATCTCTGATTATCAACTTCTCTTCTTCCAGCTTGCTCTAATATTTTTATTCCAATAATTCCCAAACTCGTGAAAACTTGCAATTGTTTGCAGTTGTTTATTCTAGCACTTTTGCACAATCCGTCAATCACTCTAGGTCCTCACTTTCCCTAGAAAATGGGATTTTTATTTTAGCCCTGTGTTCTCTTTGAAAGTTCTAAGTACTCTATCCTCTCTCACCACCCAACATCATACTCACTGGAATATCCCAACCCTGATCAGTTCAACCATCCTTTTATTTTGTGCCTATGAATGAGAAGCTCAATAATCAGAGAAAACTCACTAATTGGACTTACTTTAAATTTATGTCTACCGTATCAAAAGGAATCTCAACAGATAATCCTGCTAAATTTTCCTATTAAACATTTGAAACAAATTATTAGTAGAAAAGAGAGTGCATTTATGTATGAAGGTAAGAAATAGAGCTAATAGGGAAGGAAACAGATAAAGAGAGAATCATACATAAAGACTGTTCAATGGGCCAGAACAATGACCACAATCAACAGAGTGAAATCCTGACCCATACTGAGGAGGCCACATTTAGGTGCTTACATAGCAGATGCACAAATACTGCATAAGAAATGCTAGTGTGACTGTTCGTTGGCCAAAAATATTGAGTGTCTATTATTTGTCAGGTGCATTTATACGCTCTTGGAATATAGCACCTAATATTTACAGGAACTTAGGTTTCACCGGGGAGTGTAGGGATGAAAAATCATAGAACAAAAATCAAGTAAGCCAATTTCAACAACTGATAAAAATGAGAAAATAGGCTAATATGGCAATAAGTGACTAAGAGGGCCCCTATAGCTAAAGCCATCAGGAAAATCCTTTGATGAAGAGGTAGTATTTACATTGAGTTCCTGAATAAGAGGCAGGAAGCTATGCAAAACATGGAAGGAAGCAGATGGTGCAAGCAAATGCAATAGCAAGTGCAAAGGCTTGAAGATGGAGAAGACCTGGGTATGTTCAAGGGACAGAAAGTATGCCAGTGTGGATGTTGTATCATAAACAAATGAAAGATTGACTATGGATGAATTTGGAGACATATATTTTCCTATTAAATTTACCTTCCTACTTTCTGAAGTGGCAGTTTCATGCCTTCTCAAATCTTCGATACCTTCTCCCTTCATACTCTCTTAGCTGATGACTTTGCACACAATAAATGGAATTTTATGATAATTAATTCATCTTGACCAAAAATCCTACCACTCTACTGTGTTATTTCCCTTTTTATAGTATTCCTTATTGTGGTTTCCCTTATTATAGAAAAAATCATGTCCTTACATAAGACCAAGTTAATTTGTGCCAGGAATTCCATTCACTATTATCGTCTTCAGGATTTAATTTCTGCAATTAAACTCTTTCTCCTTGGGGCACCTGGATGGCTCAGTGGGTTAAGCCTCTGCCTTCTGAGGCTTCAGGGTCCTGGGATCGAGCCCCGCGTCAGGCTCTCTGCTCAGCAGAGAACCTGCTTCCCCCTCTTNCTACCACTCTACTGTGTTATTTCCCTTTTTATAGTATTCCTTATTGTGGTTTCCCTTATTATAGAAAAAATCATGTCCTTACATAAGACCAAGTTAATTTGTGCCAGGAATTCCATTCACTATTATCGTCTTCAGGATTTAATTTCTGCAATTAAACTCTTTCTCCTTGGGGCACCTGGATGGCTCAGTGGGTTAAGCCTCTGCCTTCTGAGGCTTCAGGGTCCTGGGATCGAGCCCCGTGTTAGGCTCTCTGCTCAGCAGAGAACCTGCTTCCCCCTCTCTCTCTGCCTGCGTCTCTGCCTACTTGTGATCTCTCTCTCTGTGTCAAATAAATAAATAAATAAATAAATAAATAAATAAATAAATAAAATCTTTAAAAAAAAACAAACCTCTTTCTCCTCTGAATCATCAAGCTTCCACTCTTTACTGGTTGCTTCAAAATATCCTTTAAAATATTATCACTTACCCTCATATAACCTTGCAGTTAAGGCTTCTATTGCTCTGCTTCTATTCAAAGAAAAAAAATTCATCAGTTCTTTATATTTGTGTTCTCCATGTACTCACCTCACATTTTGTTTCTCACCCATACTCGTTTCAGTTGGACTTTGGACTTTTTCATTCTTTGTGAACAGTTCTGAACAAGGTCACCATTAATCTACATCTTCCCATGACTAATGGTTATTTTTCCATCATATTGCTACTGCCCTCTACAGTATTTAACATGATCTATGATTCCATCCATCCTGAAACACATTTCTCTTGCTTCCAGGACACCATGCTCTCCTGACTTTCCTCTTATTTCACTAACTGCACTTTTCAATCTTCTTTCATAGCTCCATGTTATCGATGAAGCATCCAGTTGGTAGAATTGCCTTAGGACTCTGGCCTCAGCTCTCAGCCTTCTGATCCTCTTTATCTATATTCTATCACCAGGTGATTGCAACTGATCCCATTGTCTCAAATACTATTTGTGTTCTGCTGAACTCGCAGTATTCCCATTCAAACATCTCTCAAGTGCTCAGATCTAAGATAGTCAACTAATATAACTGGATAATCACTACCAGACTANCTGCTGAACTCGCAGTATTCCCATTCAAACATCTCTCAAGTGCTCAGATCTAAGATAGTCAAACTAATATAGCTGGATAATCACTACCAGACTCTTTAATAGGCATCTTAAATTGAACATGGCCAAAGCACGACTATCATTTGTAGTCCTCCACCTTAGTCCATACTATCCCATCACCTCAAGGAAGGCTACTACCACTGACACCTAGGTGCTCAGGCTATAAATCTAGGAGTTGGTAATATTTGATTCTTCTTTCTTTCATATTCTAGACCCAGTCTATTAATTAAGCTAGCTCTTCTGCGAAAACATAACCAAACTTCTACCAGTTCTCACTATCTCTACTAGCATATATAGTCCCAGAAACCATCAGCTAATGGAACTCAAGCAGGAACCTGCTTAGATATCTCCCTGTTTCCTCTCTTATCTCCCCATAGGCCTTTCTCCACAAAGCAGCCACAGTGATATTTTCAAAAGTAAATCAGTGCATGTCCTTAGTATAAAATCCTGCAATGCTTTTTCATTATGCCTAGGATAAACTCTTAATGTAACCTATAAGGCCCTACATTTCACTCTGTTGATTGTGGTCATCATTCTGGCCCATTGAACTGTCTTTATATATGATTCTCCCTTCGTCTATTACCTTCCCTATTAGCTCTACTTCTTAGATTCGTACAATAAATGCACCCTCTTTTCTAAAATTTATTTGTTTCCAATTGTTTTTTAGAAGCATTTATGCATTTTGAAAAGTAGAGCTGTAAGGTGACAACAACATGAGAAGGGGCTAAGTGATAATTCTGAATTAAAAAAAAACCTAAATGTGAACCATATTCTTGTTTTTGCAAAAAGTAACAGGCTTTTAATGTGTGAGTCAGTTTTCTCATAAATCAATTGGAGATTGCAGTATTTAGTTTGAAAGTTTGTTTTGAGATTTACTAAAGTAAAATTTATTTAAAGTACTCAGTGCAAAGTTTGGTATGGTGAAGTTACACAAAAGAGAATGAGTTACTTCCTGGTTTGCATGGGCTTAGAAAAAGAGGAATTCAGCTTAGGCAAGAGAAAAAGAAAGGCATTACATCCTCAAACATATTACTTTATACTATTAAGTTTTGTAATTTCATGCGAATTACTGTAACTTTTTTTTTTAAAGATTTTATTTATTCTTTTGACACAGAGAGAGAGATTACAAGTAGGCAGAGAGGCAGGCAGAGAGAGAGGAGGAAGCAGGCTCCCTGCCGAGCAGAGAGCCCGATGTGGGCCTCAATCCCAGGACCCTGGGATCATGACCTGAGTTGAAAGCAGCGGCTTTAACCCACTGAGCCACCCAGGCGCCCCTAAATTAACTTTTAACATCTGAATTTACCTTCTTCTAATATAAGAGACTTGATCAGATGGTCTACATTCTTCTATCTCTAGAATCTCTGGTCAGAATCAAATAATTCACATGGGAATGTTCACAAAGAAGTGAAATGTTTTGCCTTGGGCCACAAAGAGTCCAGTTTTCTAGTTCTAGCTCCATTAAATACTCACAGATTTTTACATCCTGTATTTCAGCCTTGGATTGCTGGCTTTCTGTCCATCTAAAGACATTGACCGTCGTTGCCAGATGGATGGGTATTGGGGAAAGAGGAGACTGGGCAGGAAAGAATAATATTGAGTCTGGACCCTTCAAAAAGAAGGCAGGGTAGTGACAGCAGTAGATTGCAAAGGAATGCTTCAGAGAGCAAGATGGATCGAGAAATCTGTGTAAGCAATGGAGATACTAGTGTGTAACAGAGAGACGCAGTGAATTAAGGGTAATTTCTTACTTTTCAGGGTTATCCAGAACCTTTATCTTGACTAGCAGCCATGTGGCCAGTAATGTAGGGAAACAACCAAGAATTTGGCTCAGTAGTAGTAAAAAAATAAATATATAAAATAAAATAGAGCCAGATTATATGAGGTTAAGAGGTAGCTGAGCCCCGTTTTTTAGCTGTGTGAACTTCACCAACCGTTTAATGTCTCTACGTGTCCGTTTTCTCATTTGTAATAATTCAGATGTCTTCCAGCTCCTAACTCTCACTTCAGATAGTTGTTCAGGTAAATCTTAAAATGAAACGATCAACATTTCCCAGTCTTCTCCGATAATAGGAATGATGTAGGGTTTCTGTCAAGCATACAGGTAATAAAGATTTAGCCTGAGAAATTCTGTTTTAGTACGGTTTTGGTGAATTATTTGTAATTCAGGCAGATTTGGAGGACACCGATGTAATGGTTCTTTGTAACAGTAATGTTAGTCAATATTGTGAGAACCAAGGAGCACTGGTTTAGACCAGCCTGTCCAGAGAAAGAGGCTGCAATATATTTTTCTCCTTCCTTTTGGTTTCCATTTGTGAGAGGGAGATAGTAGTGTCTTGTTGTCCAAATTTACTGTATTGTGAGGTAAAGATGGAAAGATCTGTTTTGTTTTTGTCTATCTATCTATATACTTATTTATCTACCTAATGATATACCCACCTATTTCTTTACTATGATTTGAGAGCTGATGCTCAATTGTCTTGAATCATAATTCTCCCAAACATAGATGGGTCTATTATTATTGTATTTAAACATATAAACCTCAGTATGGTAAAGAGAAAGAAACAAGGAGATATAGAGGGAGAGAGAGAAGAGACAAGGAGCAAGTATATTATAGTATTATGATGTTATAATGGCAACTTTATTAACATAATTATTTAAACTAAAAGTAGGGTTTTCTCATAAAACAGAGATTACAAACATAAAACTGCAAAAAGGCCAATCAATATTGACCTATAAGGCACATATTTAAACCTTCAGGGCTATTAATTTATTTGCTTGTGTTTAGTTGAAACTGGATTGATAAAATTGAGATGCTATTCTCCTTATAAGTCAGCAACAAGTTAGCAGATAAATTGCTTGAATCTCTGAAGTTCCAAGAGCCATCCATTCTCTAATTTCGGTTGACTCCAGTTACAAAGTAATACATATATAATTCATTACCAGCAAGAGACCTGGTAGAATTTAACAAAATGCACTGAAGAGAATCTTTTACTCCTTTCTTCTTCTACTGAACTTGCCGTTGAGTAAGTACCTGAAAAGGACTAAAAAGAATTTCCAAAGGCATTTTCCAATTTATGATACATGTATGGTCCTCAAGTCTACTTCCTTTTGGTTGTATTTCTGAACTTAGTATAAGTCTTCTGTGTATGAAAGAGTTTAGTTCCTACAGCAATCATCTGTGAATGAATTGTTACCACGAAATATTAATAATCACCTTGATATATTAGAGCTAGTACTTTGTACACCTTGCATATAAAAAAATGCCTATGTAAGTAACTGATGAATTGTTTCATTCGATTATAATTCTATGGAGCCCAACTTTTCATCTCAAGGAATTTAAGGTCTATTAGGGTTAATAAAATACAGACATCATATGCAATAGGTATTTGTAAGTAATAAGTATTATATAAAGGGTTCAAATAAAACATCATGAGATTCTGAGGCTGGTGTGACAATTTCTCAATTGGTTGTATGTAGGCGTATACATTTACACATATGTGTGCAAATGTGCAAAAAAATAAAATTCCCTTCTAACCTCCCCTACTTGAAAGCATCATTGGCTTTCAAAACTCTTTTCCCTCCTTCTCTGCTTCTTTCTATGAATACCCAGTTTTGAGAATCTAGTTCCTGTTGTGAAGAGTGCAACATTAGTAAACAAATGATAAAAATACTGGTAAAAGGGCACCTGGGTGGCTCAGTGGGTTAAAGCCTCTGCTTTCGGCTCAGGTCATGATCTCAGGGTCCTGGGATCGAGGCCCGCATTGGGCTCCCTGCTCAGCGGGGAGCCTGCTTCCCCCCCCACTCTCTGCCTGCCTCTCTGCCTCCTTGTGATCTCTCTCCCTCTGTGAAATAAATAAATAAAATCTTAAGAAAAAAAAATACTGGTGAAATAAGTCTTTTGTCCTCTCAGAACTATTAGTGTTTTTAAAAAGTATCCCAGAAAGAGGAAACCTTAAGAATTCCTTAATAGAGGTAGGATTTCAAACTCCGTTGCATTAGACTAGAGAATGTTTTGAAATGGGAGGGTGAACTGCTTTTCTGACTTCTTGAAAAACATGACAGAGGACATTGACATCTGTTCCTTAGTGAATATAAACATGGTCCTTTGAAAGAGACCAATAAGGACGTAAGAGGGACATTGAAACCTGCAGACTATGTTTATAGAATTACTGGTGGAAATTCCTTGGTGTCCTTCTCTACTTGTATTGACTTTGGCCATTCTTTTTCTAACCCTCAGTTCATCCTTTCCTCTACTAGGTCAATATACTCTTGGACAACTCTATAGGGCATGGAACTCTTTTGTTTTCATTTCTTGGCACAGTTTCTATACATTTTCTCCACCCGTTGGTGACATGGTAATGATTTCCCTTTGACATGACTCCAGGATAATTCAAAAGTTAGTGCTCACTCTTAGACACATATCTTGGCAAAGTCCAGTCCTTGGTCCATATCCTCTTCTTCACCTAGTTTCAGAGTAAAGATTTTGTAAGACATTTATAATCCTCAGTTGTTTGGCATTTGATTTTTGTGCACCCTGAAACCTATCTTTCTTACTAAATGATTTTTAAGAGGTTTTAAAGTCTCAGAAGTAGAGAATACCAGTTATGGTCCAGGTGCAGAATGTGGCTAGAACTAGCAGCTCTGC
Source organism: Ailurus styani (assembly GCA_002007465.1). NCBI lineage: Eukaryota > Metazoa > Chordata > Mammalia > Carnivora > Ailuridae > Ailurus > Ailurus styani. The sequence continues at coordinate 308,630 of LNAC01000809.1, read as the reverse complement.
TCATGAAGTCTCTTCTCCCTTCTACCTCCCTCACTGTTCAATTCTAAACTCTTTAGAACCTCAGGCTTCCACCCTACCATGTAAGGAGCTTAGAAGGCATCACTCTCATCTTCCTAACAACAAAAAAGTCTTGAACAAACTTGAAATAATCAACTCTTATCATCAGACAATTGATATTATAGGGTAAACTGCTGCTTCCAAAATTGAAGAGACAAATAGGTGGAAACAGAGAGTCACTATTGATTGGAGCAGAAAAGAAAACACTAGAACAACAGTACTGAGGCAGGAAATCTTAACTGTAATTGATGATGTGTTTGAGGTTCACTGTGGACAGACTCAAGAGTTAAAAATTTCCACAGAAGCCCTGCCTTAACAGGACCCCCAGACTTGCATGAGTTTGACTTCTAAGAGTTCTTCCAGGTTCTAACAGGGAGTATTGGAGAGAAATCCCCCTTATGCTTCTGGCACAGGGAAGGAGAAGGTAGCCATTTTGAAATATGCCCAAACATTCTCTTTCTTAATGAAGATTGCCTTTGAAGGAAAGTATTTTTCAGAGCCTAATGACCCAATAGGGCTTGTCAGACTTTAACAAACTTGGAGTAAGAGAAATACCCAATTGTAGCTCGCTCTAGTTTCCATGTGAGAGAAAGTTAATTCCTAACTCTAGACCCTCCCTAGACTTCCTGTCTCAAGTAGTGGGGGGGGGGGAAAGACTGAAATGTACTTGTGAAATGTACTTGTGTGGGCACTTTTTGTGCCCAGTACTTGTACCCAGAGGCACAAAAAGGTCACAAAAGTGTCAAGATGAGACCTAATAATAGGGCAACAGAATGCTTCCTTTCCTTGTATAGCTTATCACCACATCTGTAGGGCTCCTGTATAATAACAGAGGAATGCAACTGAAAAAAAAAACTGTCCATCTCAGATCTTATTTAAGAGGAAACATCTAGGGAAACTGAAAGACAACAGGGAAGACAAAAACAAGAACACCAGAGGAACTTTTGGTTTTTCTGACACATAGGGCTCCAGCCAACAGTAAGCACGGCCTAATTCATAGCCAGGAAAACAGACAAAAAGCCTCAAACCAAAAGTCTATTTACCTCAGTCCCTTTAACCCAGTACATTATGTTCAGCTTTCTGTAAAAAAAGAGTAATACTAAAAGACAAAAAATAGTTTGTTGGCACAGAAATAATATCAGAACTAGACTCATATATGAGAGAAATTTTATAATTGTCAAACCAAGAATTAAAAATAACTGTGATTAATATTCTAAGAGCTCTAATTGTAAAAGCAGACAACATGCAAGAACAAATGAGTAATGTAAGTAGAGAGATGGAAACTCTAAGAAAGAATTTAAGAAATATACCAAAGATCAAAATGATTGTAATAGAAATGAAGGCTTTTGGTGAGCTCATCAATGTATTGAACATGGTCAATGAAAGAATCAGTGGACTTGAAGAAATATCAATGAAATTTCCAAAATTTAAGAGCAAAGAGAATAAAATAATTTAAAATAATAGAACATCTAAGAACTATGGAACAATTATAAAAGATGTAACATAAATGTAATGAAAATATTAGAAGGAAAAGAGAGATAAAAAGGAACAGAAAAAATATTTGTGATGGTAACAACTGAAAATTTTTCAAAAGTAATGAATGATAAAAAAAAAAAAATCCAGGAAGCTGCGATAACACCAAGCATGATAAATACCAAAAAAATTATACAAATCTGTATCATACTCAAATGCAGAGTGTCAAAGACATGAGAAAATCTTGAAAGCAGACAGAAGGTCTGGGAGGGAGACGAGAGTGAACATATGAACTGTGGAAGAGCATGGATAAGAATTAAATCAAATGTCTCATAAATGATGCTCACAAGAAGACAGTAGAATGAGATACTGAAAATTTTGAAAAGAAAAAAAATCTACAAACAATGTAGAATATCTACAATTCTGTATCCAGCAAAATCATACTTCCAAAGTGAAGGAAATGGAATGAATAAGCACAGAGATGAAAGGTTACAGCATAGAGAATAGAGTCAGTGGTATTGTAATAGTGTTCTGTGGTGACAGATGGTAGCCACGATTGTGAGTATAGTATAATGTATAGTTGTTGAATCACTACATTGTACCCCTGAAACTAATATAACACAGTGTGTCAGCCATATTTCGATTTTAAAAAAAGTGGGAAATTCTAGGGAGATGGTAGAGTAGGAAGATCATAAGTTCACCTTGTCCCATGACACACCTATATCATAGATAAGTCAGTGCATCCAACATAGAAAATGACCCAAAGACTGGCAGAGCAGACTTTCCACAGTTAGTAATAGAGAAGAAGACGCATTGAAAAAAGTAGGAGAGGCAGAGATGTCATCAGGAACAAAACTCCAGGCAAGACTACCCAAACAGGAGGAACAATATAGCACAGGGGATGGAGGGTCAGACCCACAACAGATGTCCCAGACATGAGGGACCTGTACTGGGAAGATGAATCTTCATAACATTTGACATAACATTTGGCAATTTGGCTGTGAAAACCAGTGGGGCTTAATTCTGCAATTTTCACAATCGGTGGGGCATAACTCTGGGTACTTGAAATATCAACAGGGTTGACTCTGGAAGAGCTAGAGAACAATAGGAAGCTGAGTCCTGACTTTTAAAGAGCAGCATAAACAATCCCACTGAGATACCATGCAGAAGCTGTAGTTTGAAGAGGATACTTATTTATTAATCTCAGAACATGTGTTGGAGAGGCAGGGGTCTTTAGAGGATTTCCCCAGTAAAAGAGTAAGCAGGCAACATTTCTCTTACACTCTCCAACCCTACATAGCCAAACACCTGTGAGAAACAGCAGGAACATGCTCCACCTACCTTGCTAATACCACACACCTCTCCCTGCATTTTCTTATGGTTCTGCCCCCATCCAATCCACCCCAGAATGATAAGAATCTGGCCTGACTGTTGGCCCCACCCACCAAAAATATCTTCTTAAGAGACAAGGCAGAGAGAATGCCCTGAGGTTTGGGGCAACTGCAATCCTTGCATACAGGCTAAGGGCAAGCGTCTGGTCTGACTGCTGACACTGCCCAAATATAAGCCCACACCAGCCCTAGTCTGGCCTCTTAAGAGCACAGGGACCAAACCTGGTTCATAACAGGCAAAGTGGGCCACTGCAGTCAACTGGACCGAAGGCAAACATAACTCAGACACGACAATACAGTGCATGAAACCCATGTAAGAGACACCCCTCAAGCACCTGGTTCTGGTGAACATGGTCATTGTGCAGGACCTCTTGTTCATAAGGTCAATACTTTCAAGATCAGGAGATATAACCAACTTGCCTAACACATAGAAACAAGCACAGAGAGTTAAACAAAATGGGGATACAGAAGAATATGTCCCAAATGAAAGGATAGGACAAAACAATAACAAAAGAGATAAATGAAACAGAGATAAGCAATATCCCTGATAAAGAATTCAAAGTAATGGTCATAATGACACTCACTGGACTTGAGAAAAGTGTGGGGAATCTCAGTGAGACTTTCCACAAAGAGATAGAAAATATAAAAAAGAATCAGTCAGAAGTGAAGAACTTGATAACTGAAATTAAAAATACACTAAGGTAATTAATAGTAGATTTCAGGAGACAAAAAATGGATCAGTGATGTAGAAGACAGAGTAATAGAAAACAACCACACTGAAAAGAAAAAAGAATAATAAAACATGAGAGTAGATTAAGAAAACTTAGTGACATCATCAGCAGTATAGTATTTGCACTTAGAGATTCCAGAAAGCAAAGAGAGAGAAAAGGGGGCAGAAAATGTATTTGAAGAAATGATAGCTGAAAACTTCCCTAATCTGGGGAAGGAAACAGACACTCTGATCGATAAGGTACACAGAGCTCCCAACAAAATCAACCCAAGGAGGTCCACACTAAGACATATAATAATTAAAATGGCAAAATAGTGTTAAAAAGAGAATTGTAAAAGTAGCAAGAGAAAGAGCACAGTTTCATAAGGAAAACCCCATCAGGCTAACAGGTGATTTCTTAGCAGAAACTTTGCAGGACAGAAGAGAGTGGCACGATATATTCAAAGTACTGAAATGATAAAAATCTTGCAACCAATAATACTCTATCCAGCAAGGATATCATTGAGAATAGAAGGCGAGATAAAAAGTTTCCCCAACAAACAAAAGTTAGAGGAGTTCATAACCACCAAACCAGACTTACGAGAAATATTAAAGGAAATTCTTTGAGTGAAAAGAACAGGCCATAATCAGGAGTAAGAAAATTATGAGAAGAAAAAAAATTCACAGATTAACACAAACATAATAAAAGTAGTGTATTGGAACGTTTTTCCATTTCTTAGTGTCTTCCTCAGTTTCTTTCATGAGTATACTATAGCTTTCTGAGTACAGATTCTTTGCCTCTTTGGTTAGATTTATTCCTAGGTATCTTATGGTTTTGGGTGAAGTTGTAAATGGGTTCAACTCCTTCATTTCTCTTTCTTCTGTTTTGTTGTTGGTATATAGAAATGCAACTGATTTCTGTGCACTGATTTTATACCTTGACAATTTACTGTATTCATGTATGAGTTCTAGCAGTTTTGGGGTGGAGTCTTTTGGGTTTTCCAAATAAAGTATATCATCTGCAAAGAGTGACAGTTTGACTTCCTCTTTGCTGATTCGGATGCCTTTTATTTCTTTCTGTTGTCTAATTGCTGAGGCTAGGACTTCTATTACTATGTTGAATAGCAGTGGTGATCGTGGACAGCCCTGCCGTGTTCCTGACCTTAGTGGAAAAGTTCTCAGTTTTTCCCCATTGAGAATAATATTTGCTTGTGGGTTTTTCAGAGATGGCTTTTATGATATTGAGGTATGTACCCTCTATCCCTACAGTGTGAAGAGTATTAATCAAGAAAGGATGTTGTCCTTTGTCAAATGCTTTTTCAGCATCTGTTGAGGGTATCATATGGTTCTTTCATTAATTTTTAAATTATTATATAATTATGTATTTATTAATAAAATATATAAAAATATATTTATATAAACAAAATATATTTATATAAATAAAATACTTCTATTTTATTTATAGAAATATATAAGTATAATATATTTATATAAATATTTATAAATAAATATAAATATATTATAAAATAAAAATACATAATTATATAAAATAAAATTATTTTAATAATTGTAATTATTTCTTTTATTAATGTATTATATCACATTGATTGATTTGTGGATGTTGAACAACCTTGCAGCCCAGGAATAAATCCCACTTGGTCATGGTGAATAATCCTTTTAATGTACTGTTGGATCCTATTGGCTAGTATTTTGGTGAGAATTTTTGTATCCATGTTCATCAGGGATATTGGTCTGTAATTCTCCTTTTTGATGGGTCTTTGTCTGGTTTTGGGATCAAGATAATGCTGGCCTCATAAAATGAGTTTGGAAGTTTTCCTTCCATTTCTATTTTTTGGAACAGTTTCAGGAGAATAGGCATTAATTCTTCTTTAAATATTTGGTAGAATTCCCCTGGGAAGCCATCTGGCTCTGGGCTCTTGTTTGTTGTGAGATTTTTTATTAGTGCTTCAATTTCCTTGCTGGTTATGTGTCTGTTCAGGTTTATATTTCTTCCTGGTTCAGTTTGGTGGTTTATAGTCTCTAGGAATGCATCCATTTCTTCCAGAATGTCTAATTTGTTGACGTATAGTTGCTCATAATATGTTCTTATAATTGTTTGTATTTCTTTGGTGTCTGTTGTTATCTCACTAAACAAGAATGTATATTCTGTTGTTTGGGATGGAATGTTCTAAATATATCCGTGATATCCATCTGATCTAGTGTGTCATTTAAAGCCCTTATTTCCTTGTTGATCTTTTGCTTAGATGATCTGTCCATTTCAGTGAGGGGAGGTATTAAATTCCTCTACTGTTATTGTATTATTGTTGATGTGTTTCTTTGATTTTTTTTTTATTAACTGACATCTAGAATTGGCTGCTCCAATGTTAGGGGCATACATATTTGCAATTGTTAGATCTTTCTGTTGGATAGACCCTTTAAGTATGATATAGTGTCCTTCTTCATCTCTTATTATAATCTTTGATTTAAAAATCTAATTTGGGGCACCTGGGTGGCTCAGTGGGTTAAAGCCTCTGCTTTCGGCTCAGG